>CM042158.1:44388998-44533998 GCA_023376005.1 Doryteuthis pealeii
AATATCCCCTGTAGGCGAGAAGAATGTTTAATCTATCATCTTTATAAAAATGCTTTCAAATGATTCAAAATAAACTAAAATTATTTGGACCATATGACCTTTAGGCACCCCTTTTGCTTTGCTGATTCATAAGCACATTTTTTTTCATTTACACCGTCAACATCTGATTGTTTGCTAGGGGTTAGAGTTAGGGGTTAGTTTTGAAGAAAATAGACTGAAATATAGAGATCAGCTCTGTCTAACTTTAAAACAAAAATATCTGACTCCCACCTTAGAACATTTCATCTGTAAGTGTGACTTCATAGCTCGCAGCAAGGCTGGGCTGCTATCATACTCAAGGAAACACAATGTCTTCTTGATAGCATGTACAACATGGGAGGAAACAAATCGCTCACTGCTGATACTCATGTATTATTCACGATAGGAGGTCCACCATATATATATATATATATATATATATATATATATATATATATATATATCTAAATACCTACGTTTTCTGTAGTAGCATGGGTAGTTAATCCAAGAAGTGCTCAATATATTTCGTAAAATATAGATCATGTAGACAAGTATATATAAAATTTAGCATCCTTTTTAGTTCTGAAGAAAGTGTATCTTGAACACCAAAACCATGGTAGAAAGAAAAAATGTTTTTCTATAACTATATAAAGATAAAAGTATGTAATTGACTACTAATTTGGGGATAATTCTATTTGGGATCATCTATATAAGATCTGTATATCTACAATGCATGCATGTAGATGCCACCTATAGATTTATACAAGGATTATTTCAAATCCTTAAGAGAGCTCAGTGTAAAATGATTAATAAATTAATTATTATACAGAGCAATATTTACACTTTCAATAAGAAAGAAAAACTCTCACTCACTCACACATTAATGCTGGTTGCTATTGTAACAGTTGATATTTTTCAGGATCACTTTTTATTGATTGTGTGTAGATGATAATTGCAGAAAGTAACAAACTGTGAATTACAATTATGACCCAGATAATGCTGGTAAAAAGACAGAGAGAAATATGAAATTAATAAAGACCTAATTTTTTTTTTTCTTTCTTCATTTCATCTACTTAGACCTTTTTGCTTATGACTTGTTAAAGTCATTATTCCATTGTTGGTGCCATTTCTTAGAGAGACTTAATTGGCCTATTAAGCAAACTTGGTACTGCCACCTTTGTTAAAAAAATAATCTTTGAGGATTTCTTCAACAATCTCCAATTAATTTTGTCTGTTCAGCATTTTAACATTTTTTGGTTTAACTGGTTTGTCTAAATTGCTGGTGTGCCATAATGGTTAAGTGAAAATATGGTCAGAAAAGGAAAATAGAATGTTATGTCTATGTATGTGTGGATGTATGTCCATAGGGGGAACAAAGGATCAGTCAGAGAGGGTTCAAGAAAGCCATAAAAAAAATGGGCCACATTATTGAATGTGGCCCACGAAATCATGTCTCTCTTATAGTATGTGACCTACCATAAAAAGCATATTATAAAGTTATGATAATAACTGCTAACCCTATTTTAGAATATTTTAGAATTAAATAGATCTCTGATTCATGTTAATTATGGATAAATTCTTTTTTAATTATTCTTAATTACTATATACAGCTTATGACTGAATTGCATTTCTTGAAATTGAATATCTGTGAAAAATAGTTTCAATAAATTGCCCACTACTTATATCTCTAAATATACTCTTACTGAGGTAGGACACATTCAAAACGGGTAGACTACATACTATAACAGAATCAAAAAGGTAAGTCATATACTATAACGGCATCAAAAAGTGTATGACCACATTTAATTGTTGTATACTCATATACACCCACATCTTACTTCGGGTATATAATAGAGAGAGGAGAGAGACAGATATATTATAGATAATAGGTGGTGATTCTTACTTTTTACACTTCTGCTTCGACTGCCGCGGTGGGAGACCGACCCTCAGAGCGAGCGACATCGGGTCCACTTGCTCTGAAATCTCTGGTCCGTCTGACTAATTCTCACGCGTCCAATCACGCTTTTCTAAGGGGCCAAGCAAAAAGTCCATTAGCCGTCAATAACCAGCAGGGTAACTTTCCACTGGACCCTGTTATATTGAATCTAATGGACCTTAATTCAAATATTCTTACTACAGGTACGTACATAAATCATAAGCTGCTTATGTATTATGTAACAGGGATAGAGAGAGATAGATATATTATAGATAATAGGTGGTGATTCTTACTCGTTACACTTCTGCTTCTACTTTGGGCACCATCTTATCTGGTTGATTTGTTGGTCTTCTCTTAAGGGTTGGTCTTCTTTCTGCTGGGCTGGTCATTGTCTTAAATATTTAATTAACAAAACAAGACTTGGTTGTTTCTTGATCAAATTTTATTTCCCCAGCCCATGATTCCACTGTGGGGAGACTGACCCACCAGAGCCGACAATCGCGTCTGCACTCCTTCAATATCGGGTCGCACTGACTAACTAAACTAAAACTTATTTTCATGGTGCCCAATTGCACGCCTTCAAGGGGTCCAGGTTATTAACCGTTACCTGATAATTTTCTCCACCATTTTAAGTTAATGGGCCCTAATTCAAAATTCTAACTACAGTTAGTAAAAAGTATTATGATCGTAATTTAACTCTCTCTCACTTTTTTTTTCTTTCCTTCTTTTCATCCTTTTATGTTTGATTGAAACAGATTAGTGTTATCGCTTCTGCACACTCACCCCCTCTACCCCCCCAACTCTTTTTCTGAAATTTTTTGAAACAGATTAGAGATATTGTTTCCACCTGCTTAACCCCCTCTCTCTATCTTTCCTCTACTCTTTTTCTTTCTTTCTTTCTTATATTTTTTCTGTGTAGCATGTCCTTTTTCTTCCCTTTCTTTATAAAAAAAAAGGAATGGTCCAATATTTAGCGAGGTGACGACACTCGTAGGAAATAAGAATTCAGCAGATAAGCAACAGCAGATAATCAGAATTTACATCTTTTGCATTTCATCTTGGATGATTTGGACAGTCTCATTTTTAACCAGAGGGTGTTGCAAGATGATAACTGTCGTACAATTAAGAAACGCGAGTATTAATATATATATATAAATGGTTTGTTTATTCTTTTAGTATTTTGTTCCTTTGAAAACTGCTCAGACAATTGGTAGATTATAATAGAAAAAAAAAAAGAAACCAATGTTGACTTGCGCTGATATTTATTGATACAGGCAAACAAAACGATAAAGTAAAGAAAGATATTGACTCGAGGGGAAATGACTTCAAATTGCAAAAGGAGAGGCTCATCTGGCGGAGAGAGAGTGAGTTATAAGAATAAACATTGATTATACATAGAACAGTCATTGTTGGACTGAATAATAATAATGAATTTTTATTAGATAAATAAATGCTACCCCTTGTTTCATAATGAAGGTATGGATGGTGTAATGGTTATTATGTATGTGGGGCCAAATAGAATTGGCAAGCAGTGCACATTTTATCAAAGTTCTTTTTTTTTTTTTTTTTTTTGTGTAATTCTAATATTAATATGCTTGTTCCTAAATCTTCTGCCTGTTATCGTCTTGCAACACCCTCTGGTTAAAAATGAGACCTTCCAAATTACATATTAATTGATTTTGTGTAATTCTAATATTAATATGCTTGTTCCTAAATCTTCTGCCCGTTATTCTTGCAACACCCTCTGGTTAAAAATGAGACCTTCCAAATTACATATTGATTTTGTGTAATTCTAATATTAATATGCTTATTCCTAAATCTTCTGCCCGTTATTGTCTTGCAGCACCCTCTGGTTAAAAATGAGACCTTCCAAATTACATATTAATTGATTTTGTGTAATTCTAATATTAATATGCTTGTTCCTAAATCTTCTGCCCGTTATCATCTTGCAACACCCTCTGGTTAAAAATGAGACCTTCCAAATTGTCCAAGGTGAAATGCAAAAATGTAAATCATGTTTATTTGATTAAATCATGAGTCTGTAAGATACTTTCCTTGCTAAACACTTTAGTCAAGCCCTGGATAACAAGGGTAGCCAATGATAGGCCATATATATGGCAGCAGGATTTGGCCCCCTGCCACACCTCTGGGAAAAGTAAAAAATGGTTGTTGGCAAATTTTTATGACTACACCAGTCCCAATGTTTGGCCTCCAAACTCCCCGGATCTTAACTCCATGGATTATGTATGTGACACTGTTGAGAAAGACACCAATCGCCATGCCAGTACTACAAAAGCCCAGTTAATTGACAGAATTAAGGTAGTTTTTGAGACCCTTCCCAGGGAAACTGCTTCAGGTTCCGGAGCAGGATTGAGGCTGTGATTGACGCTAATGAGTGAAACTTGTTGACAGTAATGTAATTTCCATGCCTGTTGAATTTCTTTACAATCCATTAAATTTTGTAGTTATCAAGCACTTTTTCTTTTTTCTTATGAAACTGACAAATTTCTCCTGAACACCCTGTATGTGTGTGTGCGTGCGTGTGTGTGTGTGTGTGTGTGTGTATATATATATATATATATATATATATATATGTATATATATATGTATATATATATATATATATACTAACATTTTATTTAATGTGTCTTTCAAATGAATTGGTTCGCCCGTTGGGTGTGGTCCAAAAATCAAGAGTTTGATGTATCCAGTGTTGATTTTAACCAATTATTCTCATGGAAGAATTAGTAATATAACTTAAATATTCTCTTTACACTTATTGGTAAATATGTCCTTTTTATTGTGGGTGGGGAAAGGAGAACATAAAGACCCAAGGGAAGTTGAAAGAGGGCAGTTCAATTTGAAATTGATTTCAGGACTAATATCAACAACCTCAAATTTGTTCTATATTGTTTCTGACTGGCTAAAATGCTTGCTGCTGATATTGGGAAAGTTCATAAATATGAGTGGGAATTTGGTGTACATCTTATACACACAAGATAAATCCAACATCATTATGGTCCACTTTTACAGTAGGTTGTTTAGTGCATATATATGGATAAGTTTAGTACATTGTTTTCAAATTGTCAATCTTTATCCAACTTTTCAAATGACATAATAGAAATTTGTGTTAATCTCTATAAATAAAACTCCATTATTCTACATTGATGAATGTCCCAATAATGTATTAGAAATAGAATTTTTATCTTGTAGACTTTTTTTTTTTTAAAGCTACCTGGTAAATGTTTAGATATTAAACTAAAAAAAACTACAGATCAATATAATGTTTTCGGTATATAAGTATGATACAATTTGTTGAATTTTTGAGATGAGGCTTGATAATTAGTATTATTAGGATTATTCAGACAATTGTCCTCATCTTTATTGTTATCTGTACATCGTTTCAGTCGATGTTCTCTCCGGCCTTCTTCAGATATTTCTTGTCGGACTCGGGAGTCTTTTCGAACCCAGGAACCTTCTTTTCGAACAGGGAGCCATCACGGAATTTTGAACCAAGCCATTATTCAACCCACGATGGTATCCCCTTCTCATTCTAACCATAGCTGGGTACAGGTGTTAAGCTGTGTTAATTATTATTCTATGTTACTGTCGCCCTTGGCCATGATTGAACTTACAGCCTTGAGATAACTGTCACTTAGAACTGTCTTTAGACCAATGTCATTATCCACTATACTATGTGTCCAATTGTCTCGATTATGACAAGAATGTTCCCAAGTTTGAGAAGGCTCCTGAGTCTGACAAGAAACACCCGAAGAAGGCCAGAGGGCACATTGACCAAAATGTTGTGTATATAACAATAAAGATAAGGACAACAGTCTCAAAAATCCAAATAATACAAAGTATGATACAGTTGCAAAGTGATTTAAATATTGTCTGGATAAATTAGTATAAAATAAAACTGTAAGAGAAATTAAGAATGAAAAAAAGGACCTTTAGGCACCCCTTTTTGATCTCGATTAAGAAAGGACATGTTTTTCATTTACACCGTCAATATCCGGTTGTTTTAACAGACGATTTTTAGATTTAAAATTTTTTTTTATAAAACTAACCCCTAACAAACAACTGGATATTGACGGTGTAAATGAAAAACATGTCCTTTCTTAATCGAGATCAAAAAGGGGTGCCTAAAGGTAATATGGTCCAAAAAAAAATCTGTTAGTTTTTGATGGGTAGCATTAATGACAAATGGATTTTATCTGTTAATAATATTGTTGCAACATAAACTTGGGTGTGTGCTTAGGTTTTTATTTTTATTTATTTGAACTTCTCTTTGTGCATATATAATTATCTCTCCCTCCCCCCTGTCTCTTTTAACCCTTTTTATATTTCTCTTTTCTTTCTTTTCCCTGACATTAAATCCTGTCTCGGATCATACCTCCATTTAAAATAGGATGGGCCTATTTGATAGATGTTTAGTGAATAGTGATATACCAATTAACAAGAAGCCTCTAAAAATTTGGTCTGAAATTTGTGGCAATTTCTTTTGGTTGTAATCGAGGTCTTTTCCTTTCTTTTTTTTTTTTTTTTTTTTTTTTTTTCTTTTTTCTTTTCTCCTTTTTCTTTCTCCTTTTTTCTTTTTCTCCTTTTTTCTTTTCTCTTTTTTCTTTTCTCCTTTTTCTTTTCTCCTTTCTTCTTTTCTCCTTTTTTCTCTTTCTTTCTTTTCTCCTTTTCTCTCTCTTCTTTTCTCTCTTTTCTCTCTCTCTTTCTTTTCTCTCTTTTCTCTCTCTCTTTTCTCTTTCTCTTTCTTTTCTCTCTCTTCTTTCTCTTTCTCTCTTTTCTTCTTTTTCTCTTTTCTCTCTTCTTCTTTTCTCTTTTCTCTCTTTCTTTCTTTTCTCCTTTTCTCTCTTTTCTTCTTTTCTCCTTTTCTCTCTTTCTTTCTTTTCTTTTCTTTCTTTCTTTTCTTTCTTTTCTTTTTTTCTTTCTTTTCTTCTTTCTTTCTTTCTTTTCTTTCTTTTCTTTTTCTTCTTTTTTCTTTCTTTTCTTTCTTCTTTCTTCTTTTTTCTTTCTTTTTCTTTCTTTTTCTTTCTTTCTTTCTTTTCTTTCTTTCTTCTTTCTTTCTTTTCTTTTCTTTCTTCTTTCTTCTTTTCTTTCTTTCTTTCTTTCTTTTTCTTTTCTTTTTTCTTCTTTTCTTTCTTTCTTCTTCTTTCCTTCTGCCTCACACTTTAAGCATTTTTTATATCCATTCTTCTTCTTCTTCAAAGGAATTGCAATACCGCCCAACCAGCAGACATTACTATTCCTTCATAGCTGAGGAGAGATTGCTTGAGAAACCAAATTCTAAAAACCTGATAACATTTACAAATGATAATTGTACAGCAGAAATTACCATTAACACCCCCCTCCCACACTCCTCCTCGGCTTGACTTTCTTCCATCAGTAAATAACATTTATTACCCTCACATTTTCTTTCTTTTCTTTTTCTGTCTAAGTAGGGTGTGGTTTCAACCCCCCCTTCAACAATCAGTATTTGTTATGGGTCAGCATAGATGAGTTTCTTTTTTTTTTCTTTCTTCATAAGATTAAGTCTAATCAAATAGAAATTAACTCACCATATTTCAGTTTATTTACATTTTATATATCAGTGGATGAATTTTAGATGTCTGTATGTATTCATTTAGATAGTTGCTGCATATGCGTCTGGATGCATATGGATGGGTTGTGGCATGTGTGTGCAACTGGACACTTGTTGGATGTGTGTGCATGTGTGTCTGGATATTCGTTGTGTGTATGTGCGCGTGTCTGGACACTTGTTGCAAGTGTGTGTGTTTGTGCATGTTTGGATGGTGGTTGCGTGTGTGTGTGTGTGTGTGTGTGTGTGTATCAAAATGTTTTTTTGCGTTTGTGTGTGTGTGTGTGTGTGTGTGTGTGTGTGTATCAAAATGGGGTTTTTTTTGTGTGTGGTATCAAAATGGGTTTTTTTTGTGTGTGTGTATCAAAATGGGTTTTTTTTTTGTGTGTTATCAAAATGGGTTTTTTTTTTGTGGTGTGTATTGGTTTTTTTGGCAAATGTTTTTTTTTTTTTTTGTGTGTGGTGTGTGTGTGTATCAAAATGGGTTGTGTGTGTGTGTGTGTATCAAAATGGGTTGTGTGTGTGTGTGTGTATCAAAATGTTGTGTGTGTGTGTGTGTGTGTATCAAAATGGGTTGTGTGTGTGTGTGTGTATCAAAATGGGTTGTGTGTGTGTGTGTGTATCAAAATGGGTTGTGTGTGTGTGTGTGTATCAAAATGGTTGTGTGTGTGTGGGTTGTGTGTGTGTATCAAAATGGGGTTGTGTGTGTGTATCAAAATGGGTTGTGTGTGTGTGTATCAAAATGGGTTGTGTGTGTGTGTATCAAAATGGGTTGGTGTGTGTATCAAAATGGGTTGTGTGTGTGTGTGTGTGTATCAAATGGGTTGTGTGTGTGTGTATCAAAATGGGTTGTGTGTTGTGTGTGTGTGTATCAAAATGGGTTTTGCATTTTGCAAGATGGGTTGTGTGTGGTGTGCGTGCATGTCTGGATGGGTTGTACGTGTGGGTGTGCGTGCATGTGTCTGGATGGGTGTGTGGTGTGCGTGCATGTGTCTGGATGGGTTGTACGTGTGGGTGTGCGTGCATGTGTCTGGATGGGTTGTACTGTGGATGTGTCTGGATGGGTTGTACGTGTGATGTGTCTGATGGTTGTACGTGTGCACAACTGGATGTTTGTTGCATGTCGAGACACTTGTTGGATGTGTGTACATGTGTCTAGATATGGGTTTTGCATGTGTGGGTATGTGCATCTGGATAGTTATTACAAGTGTATGTGTGTGCACAGCTGGAGATTGTTGCATGTATGCACGTGGTTGTTGATTGTGCATCTTTATGGGCGTCATGTGTATACACATGTATAACTAGGAAAAGTTTTTATATTCATTTTTTAATCACTTGATGAGTATCTGGAAGTTTATTAGATGATTTAAATATCTGGTTATCCTGTTATCTGGCTGATCACCTTTTTGTATATTAAACAAATTTAACAATGTCTCTGTTTTTATTTTTAATGTTATAATCTGATTGAGGCAGTTTTTATTTGAATGCCATGACTTTATCTCCATCTGGTAACCTAATTGTTTTAATTTGGGTGTGTTGTTCTTCTTCGGCTTCGTTTACGTTCTTCTAATTAGTGTGTTAGTGGAATCAAATTTAAAACAAACAAAAAAAACACACACACATACCAAAAATAGAAAAATAAACTTTTCCACAAAAGGAATTATTGTAAAGATTTTGAAGTAGCAATAATTTTATATGGCAACAATAAAAAAAAAAAAAAAAAAAAAAGCTAATTCCTGAATTTTAAAAGTCAATTGATAAGAACAATGAGTTCTTGTAAATTCAGCATTTTTTTTGTATAAAAATTTTTCAGACTGTTGTCCTCATCTTTATTATTATATACACGTTTCAGCTTGATATGCCTTCTGGCCTTCAAGTGTTTTTTGTGATGAGGCTTGATAATTTGTATTATTGAGGTTTTTTGGACTGTTGTCCTGGTCTTTATTGTTATATACACAACGTTTTGACTGACGTGCCCTTCTGCCTTCTTCTGGTGTTTCTTGTAGAAGTTTGAGCTTTCACAGATCTTTGCACCAAACTATTTATTTAATCCATTGGGGCAGATTGTTCTCATTCCATTAACCATCCCCAGCTACAAGTGTTAACAGCCCTGTTGGTTGGGGCTTTAGAAAACAGCGACTGCACCTCTGCAGAGAGGGTAAGAGATTTAAAGGGGCTGGGCTGGGATTTTTGCCAGTGCCTGAGTCGCCCCCCTTGAGGGGGAATGCTTATGGGGATCCACATATTTTTTGTACTTGCCATCCCATGAGCTTTAGTTCATGGGTGGTCCCACATTGATTGAACCTTGTGTCCAACCCGTATAAGTGGGATGCGTGGTAAATACAACTATATATATATATATATATATATAATCTTATAATGGAGATTGTGTGTTTGTCTGTAACCAAAACTATATCACTACTAAAGTCACAATTCCCTTAGTTATTTACGTTGCATTCTCCATGATTTTATTTTCATTTAACCTTAATTATTAATAAAATTGTTTTATATTATTAATACTGTTGGCCATATGTACATACTAACAACATGCAATTGTATTTATATGTACAACAAAATAGCGGTTTACAGTGTGAACGGGATGGCTAATTTGCATATTGATATTAAAAATTTATTTTTAATAAATATCTGCTTAGTATTATTGATTTCCTATTGTTTGGTTTTCTCTTAATGAATATGAGTAAAATTCTTGATAATTCTTCAAAGAAATCGATTAACAAGAAGAAATAACTAAGTTTATTCTTTACTTCCTATTTTAATTAAATAGTTAAATTAGGAAAAGGAAGTAAGTTTTAGTTGTTGTATTATTTGATTACCCCCCCCCCCATCTTTTATCTGCCATTTTTTTATTTAGTTTCATTAGCCTTTCTAATTTATTATATTTTATTTCATTAAAACTTAAATACTTTCACCCAGAGGGTGTATATATTTGCTTGTTTTATTAATGATAATCATAATTAAAAATTTTAAAAAAATTAGTCCAATAATCTGGCGCTTACAGGGCAGATTAACTTGAAGGATCTGAAGCCAATATTCTGAATTTCATCCATGAAATTTGGCTCTACAAAAAAGGAAAAATAAAAGTAAGTAAAGTTAATGCACAAAAAAAAAAAAAATAGAATACGGACTATTGTTCTCATCTTCATTGTTATCTGCACAACGTTTTGGCTGATGTGCCCTCCAGCCTTCTTCAGGTATTTCTTGTCGGACTCGGGAACCTTCTTTTCAAACTTTCTCTTTTGGGTGTCAACCAAGAGACATTTGATGTATAAATTGGATTACTATACATAATAGGACCTTGTGTTTAACCAGCATAAGTGGGATGGGTGGTAAATACAACCATGTATTTTATTAATAAAAAAAACAAAAACTCTAGTCTGATAATCAGGTGCTTACAGGGCAGATATCCTGAATTTCATCCAAGAAATTTGGCTCTACAAAAAATAAAATAAAATAAAATAAAGGAAAGTAAAATTAATAAACAAAATAAGATAGTATACATAATTTTTTTAAATACCCCCCCCCCCAAACAATTAGATGTTAGTCTACAAAGTAAAACTATCCACAATCTTTGCACCATGTTGTATACTGGATCAAACAATATTTAATATACTTGTACATTCAACTACATGTGTGCCAGACATATAGTAACTTGCAACAGAATGCTAAAACCTCGAGGTAGACGGTTTTGCGTAACCTTTGCAGTCTCAGTAATCGCCCCCGATGTTCTCAGACAATCATGTATAAATATCCTGGACCAGCGCATTCACTCTCTACACAAGGTACACAAGGCTAGTTCACAACACGCCAGCAAATCATGGGTTATCAAAAGGAGACCGTTTGAAAACACTAATTTGAGTCATTAAATGACCCAAGAGAGGTTGATATGCCGTAAAAATTCAACAACAGCCAATAACCAGATAATGTGCCTAAATAGTTAAACTGAATTATAAACTGCTGAAAGAAAATGAATTTTCTCAAAATTTACCAAACTCTAATTTCTTTAATGTAAAAAAAAAAACAAACAATCCTCCAACCATTACTTCCATTTGAAGGTTTTTAAGTAAAAACAAACCGAAAACAATTGTGAGTTTATTTGTATTGAACGTTTATATCGTTTAGTTATGTCTTCTGCCAGTGAGCTAGATTTTTTTTTTTCTCCAAAGTATTTCTCTTCTTTCCCAATATGGATGTTACTTCCTACAAATATAGAATAATGATGATCAATAGTGATGATGAGACATGGAATTTTCTTTTTTAGATAACCAGAGAGAAGGGTGGGGATGGGTGGTGGGTTGGTGTGTATATTGCACTTTATTTCTGGGGGGGGGTAGGGTAGAAATAATATCAATAGTTTAAAGATCATCATTTATTGAGTGCATTTATGATGCTAAAAACACTTTGAACATATTTTAATTTACCTGACATTTTATAGTAATCATTAAACTGTGTGTGAGAGAGAGAGAGTGCACCTCTTTTTGTGTGTGAGAGAGTGAGAGAGAGAGAGTGCACCTGTATGTATGAGTGTGTGTGTGAGAGAGAGTGCACACCTCTCTGAGTGCACGAGTGTGTGTGTGTGTGAGAGAGTGTGCACCTCTCTGTGAGTGCACCTGTATGAATGTGTGTATGAGTGTGTGTGTGTGAGAGATAGAGAGAATGCACCTGCGTGTGTACCTGTATCTAAAAATCTATTTAGGGATCAGATCCTGATTTCTTCTGAAAATATCTTTAAAATCAAATCTGCAATCTTAAGTTGAAATTCTGACTGTGGCTATTTGCAGTCACTTTATGTTAATGCCCTTGCTGGGGTTGGGTGGGGGTATAAATCCATTTTTTTCTCTCTAGTTATCTGCCCTGAAGACAGGGCTTAGAATACACTGACTGTATTCTCTGAAGAGGTTTCAGACCCCCACACCCTTAAAAAAGAAAAAGGTATGTCCTGGGTAGGACATTAAAACTGGATCTGTTAGGGTCCCATCTATAGATCAAATAGTTCTGTTTAGAAATTATTTGTACTAGCAAATATATGCACCCTCCGGGTGCAAGTATTTTAGTTAAATTTTATAATAAAATATCATATTAAATTAGAAAGGCTAATGAAACTGAATAAGAATGTAGATAAAAAGATTTTGAACAGAGGGGGTATGATTGAAAAATAGAACAACTTTGAAACTAACTCTTCCATCATTTTCCGTTACTCCCGTCTTTCATTGGTAAATTTTCCTAATTTAACTATTTAGTTAAAATAGGAAGTAAAGAATAATATTACAGTTATTTCTTCTTGTTAATGGATTTCTTTTAAGATTTATCCCCGAGATTTTTGCTCATATTCAATAAGATAAAACCAAACAATTAAAATCAATAATACTAAGCATATATTTATTAAAATCAATTTTTTAAGATCAATATGCAAATTAGCCATCCCATTCACACTGTAAACTGCTATTTTGTTGTATATATGAATACAATTGCATGTTATTAGTATGTAGATATGGTCAACAGTGTAAGTAATGTAAAACAATTTTATTAATAATTGAGGTTTAAATAAAAATAAAATCATGGAGAATATGATGTAAATAACAAAGGAATTGTGACTTGTATAGTAATAGTTTCGGTTACAGACAGACAAACCCACAATCTCCATTATAATAAATTATTCATCTAGCCTTGTGATATAATGGTTAGCTAGCTAGTCTTGCAGATCCATTACTATTGAAAAGCGTCTTAAATCCTTGCTACATGCCCCATACTTGTGACATTGTCAAATCCTACCTGTGGTAAATGGGTTGTATGTGTGTATGTATGTATATATATATATATATATATGTATGTATAAAAAGGAAGTCCTTTCAATGTCATATTTGCATCAAACTTTGTGGATCTGCTGCAGGTTTGATGAGTCATTTGAGGGCTCATGCAAGGAAGTGTTCTGGTGGTGGAGTTATAGGAGGGACGGCAATGATCTGTAAAGATTATGCTATTGTTATATATAATGTCATGCACAGACACTGTTTCACGTCTCTTCAGTGTGGCTAGACCTAGCAACTACTTCTAGTTGGGAGCGAAACCCAACTGAATTTTCATCAGTCTGATTTCTTAACCTCTCGGCCTTTGGTAGCTGTCTATATATGTATGTATGTATATATAATGTATTTGTTGAGCTCTTGAACTGGTGACTAAGTTACAAAGAAAGTCCCAGTTTTAATCAAATAGTAAAACATGGTACAAAGCCAAAAGGGGGTGGGGGAGTAGATAAGATGATGTTGTTGCACATCTGAAATTGAGTACTAGTGATGAAGGGTGGGGTGTGTGGGAGTTAAAGACGCACCTATCTCAACCACAAAACGGATTCAATATCTAATCAAATATTGATTTGCTTATTCTTTTCTATTCATATTTTCATATCTTTGCCAGAATTTGGGTATTTCATTTGGGATAAAAATAACAAAAAATCACAAATAGATTAGGCAATTGATTATATAAATTAAGGATATGCAATCATCTCTCTGTGGCTTGTGATTGCCGGATACTCTCTCTCTTTCACTCTCTCTCTCTTTCACTCTCTCTCTCTTTCACTCTCTCTCTCTTTCACTCTCTCTCTCTTCACTCTCCTCTCTCACTCTCTCTCTCTCTTCACTCTCTCTCTCTTTCACTCTCTGTCTGTCTCTCTCTCTCACTCTCTCTACTCTCTCTTCACTCTCTCTCTGTCTCTCTTTCACTCTCTCTCTGTCTCTTTCACTCTCTCTCTGTCTTTCACTCTCTCTCTGTCTCTTTCACTCTCTCTGTCTCTGTCTCTGTCTCTCTCTCTTTCACTCTCTCTCTCTCTTTCACTCTTCTCTCTCTCTCTTTCACTCTCTCTCTCTCTCTCTCTTCACTCTCTCTCTCTCTCTCTCTCTCTCTCTTCACTCTCTCTCTCTCTCTCTCTCTCTCTCTCACTCTCTCTCTCTCTCTCTCTCTCTCTCACTCTCTCTCTCTCTCTCTCTTCACTCTCTTCTCTCTCTCTCTCTTTCACTCTCTCTCTCTCTCTGTCTCTCTTCTCTCTCTTTCACTCTGTCTCTTTCTCTCTTCTGTCTCTCTCTCACTCTCTCTTTCACTCTCTCTCTGTCTCTCTCTCTGTCTGTCTCTCTCTTTCCTCTCTCTCTTCTCTCTCTCTCTCTCTCTTCACTCTGTCTCTCTCTCTGTCTCTTTCACTCTGTCTCTCTCTCTTCTCTCTCTCTCTCTCTCTCTTTCACTCTCTCTCTCTCTCTCTTTCACTCTTTCACTCTTTCACTTTCACTCTTTCACTCTCTCTCTTTCACTCTCTCTCTTCTCTCTCTGCAGAGCACACATTGACCCAACTGAGACCATCCTATTGCAACACCAACTGCAATGGTTGGGTTACACCATCCACAATGCCTGCAGACAGACTCCCCCGTAATATACTTTACAGTGAACTCACATATGGCACAGGACCCCCCCCCCAAAAAAAAAAGTGGTTCAAAGACCATATTAAGACAATGATGAAGAAATATACCATCACACCTTCCAGCGGGGAAGATCTGGCCTCCAACAGACAGGGTTGGCGAGACACCTGCCACACAGGAGCTAAGCAGCTCAATATCAAGATAAACAGGACTGCAGAGCGGCAATGTCTTCGTTGTCACGAACAACCAAATGTAGATGGGAATTTCCCCTGCAATTTGTGTGACTGCATCTGTAAGTCCAGAATTGGACTAACGAGCCACCAGAGGATCCACAACTGAAGATATGGAATGATGTCATTGTCGTTTGCGACGGACATCCAAAACAAGAAAGAAAAGAAATATACACACATAGATGCTGATAGGTATGGGTCCTGTGTCCCGAACGCACAAAAATCTAAATGGATGTAGTAAAATCATATCCATGTATACCAGTGTTTTTCTTTTTTTCCCCTCACCATTTCAAGCTAACTGTAAATATATTTCAATAGTTTCTTAGAAATTAATTATGTATGTGTGTGTGTGTGTGTGTGTGTGTGTGTGTGTGTGTATATATATACTAGCAAAAGTACTTGGTCCATGACTGGACTATGAAAAATTAGGAACACCAGAGAGGGGTGAGAAAGAGAAAACGAGAGTGAGAGAGAGATAGAATATGATTTATCAAATTTTAAAAAAAGAGGAAATGATTAATGAAATTTAAAAAATCACTGATAATTCGTATAGTACAATGTTTGTTTATTTTAGGAAATATTTTTCTTTTTGTTTACATTTAAAATATCATTTTTTTTCTTTTTAAAGCTGTTTGTTTCAAGCTAAAACTTGTAATCTCCTTATTTGAAATGTTGATAAAATCTCAGATTTCAAAGCCATTTGCTTTTCTAGATCTTCAATGAAAGGAGTGTTACTATAAATTGTTTCTTTGTTCATTCATAAAAAGTTGGACTTATATTGTTGATGTTTCTACTTCTGTTAAGTCACAAATCATTACTCACTCACTTGGCATATCACATACATTTACATAAACAGTGATGTATTGTTTAACTTATATATATGTAAGTCATCCACAGACACCACTGTGTTTTGATGTCTCATGTGTGTGGCTAGCCACTACTTCTGACCAGGAGTGAAAGCAGTCTGACTTTTCTTCAGCCATTTCCTTAACCTCAGCCGTTGACAGCTGCCATTAAAGAGCAGTGTTTTATACTGATAAATACATACATTGGTGTATATATTTTATGATCACCAGAGAGATCAAATCTGTAAACAGACAATCATTGCTTTATTACGCTGGTAGTTGGTCAATTAGTCGCTCCTAGAGAGCTCTACCAGGTTTTGGGAGCATATAATAAGTCATCCACAGAGACCGTGTATGTATATATGTGTGTGTGTATGTGTATATATATATATATATATATATATATATATAGAAAAAAACCCGAAGTATTTCTAAAAGATAAATTTATTATAAAATGTTTCGTTTTTAATAAACCTTCATTAGGATGAAAAAAAAGTGTCTAAACAGTGATGGAAATATTTTCGGAATAAAATGAGTTATCTCTTGTTTATTTTGTCTTCATATATATATATATATATATATATATATATATATATATATATGATGTCATCCACATAGTCCTGTTTTGCCGTTTCATGGCTTATCAATGCGGCTAGACAAGACAGGTTGTTCAATCTGGGATTGAAACTCGACTGATTTGTCATCAGAGTTCTTACCTCCACACCATCTACATACCCACTTTTAAGAAAGGGAATTTACTGATATAAACATATTAGGCCACTAGGAGTGCTCTATCCATTTTAAGGAGAGCTATGCAATTTTTGTGAAATATACAAATACCAGAAAATTTCATTTCCAGAGAGCCCAATCTACCAGGGGTAGGGAGCATATGTCTTGTCATATATACGCACAAAAAGCAAACTCTGATTATAGTGAATGTGTATACTTATTTACTTTGTCGTTAATTGTTTTATTTTCAAAGTTTCCTCTGGACATACATACATACACATCAACTGTCCTTTATATAGTGATGCTGATAGCTTTTTGATTTAGTGCGTCCTGGGACGAATGTATTAGATTTGAATGGGTCTCAGCTAAAGTTTCTTAGTAAATTATAGTTTTTATTTATGAGCAACTAAAACCGTCTAACCCCTACCTTGTACCCCATACAGTGTAATTGGTTTCCAAGAAAATATTGAATTGTATATACTGTTAGCTGGAAATGGTGGGGGAAGAAAAAAAAAACACTGGGACGAATGGATACAATTTTACTGTGTCCTTTTAGATTTTTATGCGTAATACCTATCAGCAACTCTGTGTGTGTGTCATATATATATATATATATATATATATATATATATTAATATTTATATTTTTATTAAGTCTAATCAGCGATACAGTCTGTACGATATTCTACACACCGAGTAATTCTTTGCGAAATTAACTTGTCATTATTATCTTCTATAATTATCGAATTTATGCGATATTCGCATTGTAATTGCCTTCAAGCAAAAATATAAATATTAATATATATACTTTATTTAACAATGCTTCTAAAAAAAATAAACAAACATCCAAAAAATCTTTATATATATATATATATATATATATATGCCACATTATAGTATGTGGCCTACCCGGTTTGAATGTGTCCTACCTCAGTAAGAGTATATTTAGAGATATAAGTAGTAGGCAATTTATTGAAACTAATTATTTTTCACATATATTCAATTTCAAGAAATGCAATTGATTCATAAGCTGTATATAGTAATTAAAAATAATTAAAAAAGAAATTATCCATAATTTACATGAATCAGAGATCTATTTAATTCTAACATTCTGAAATAGGGTTAGGGTTAGCAGTTATTATTATAACCTTATGATATGCTTTTATGGTAGACCACATACTATAAGAGAGACATGATTTCGAAGGCCACATACTATAATGGAACCTATATATATATATATATATATATATATATATATATATATATATAACAAATCATGGATGGACTATTAAGAATGAAAACTTAGTCATTTCTAAAACCGAGTCGTAGTAGAATGAATGTTGTCTGGCCAAGTTTTAAATAAAAATGAAATGTTTGAATGTATTTTTGAGTTTGTTGCCAATATTATTCTGACTCCTCCCTTTTTTTCTTCTCTCCCTCCAAATATTTTATTGATTACTTTTTTGTTTTCTAATGAATAATCAATGTTATGGGGGATGGGGTGGGGCTGGGTGTT
Organism: Doryteuthis pealeii; assembly: GCA_023376005.1. Taxonomy (NCBI): domain Eukaryota; kingdom Metazoa; phylum Mollusca; class Cephalopoda; order Myopsida; family Loliginidae; genus Doryteuthis; species Doryteuthis pealeii. The sequence continues at coordinate 44,407,283 of CM042158.1, forward strand.
GTCTGCTTGGCCATTTAACTGTCAGATAAGTTTTGTGAGCCACCTTGACCTTCTGGGCTTTAAAATACATTTATTACTCTGAGTTGTTCTTCGATAACAAAACAGATACCTGCATGTATCGTTTCATTATATAACACAAAGCTGTTTTTTGAGCCTCTATTGTTGCAGGTTAGAACATAACAAAAAAAATGTTGTTTTTTTAAAATTCAGATTTGAAACTTTAGCCAAAAAACATTTCCAATTTGATATTAGTTTTGTATTTGTATTATTGTCCTCATCTTTATTGTTATCTACACAATGTTTTGCTAATGTGCCTCTGGCCTTCTTGTCGAATGCGGGAACCTTCTCTTCGAACCCGGGAGCCTTCATGGAACTTTGAACCGAATAAAAATCCAGAGAAATAGTTTAGTATTATTTGTCTGTATTTTTTAGATGATGGGAATGATATCAATGTTTCAGACCACTGTTCTCATCTTTATTTGGTATGTTTCGGTTGCTGTATCCTCCGGCCTTCTTCAGGTGTTCCCCGTGTATTCTGGCATTACTATGCTACACTACACTGTCTGAAACGACAATAAAGATGAGGAAAACAGTCTGAAACATCAAAATTATTAGTTTTGTAGTTATAAAGACAAAAAGTAAAAACAAAACAAACTATGAATTAAACAATATATAAATTTTGTGGGTTATGTTATAAAACCCTGGAAGTGTTTATAGTGTGAGGGTTATTATTGTAGGAAACAGGCACGGCAACCTGAGTTCAAACCTTGGACATGGCGGTTTGCTTCCTTGGGGAAAAGATGAATCCAACTATTCTCCCTCCAGCAATGGGTAAAATAGTAGGGCAGGCTGTTTTTTAATTTTGAAATTTATTTCTAAATGAATTTATCCTTGTGGATGTCGGTGTGCTTAATTTACCCCCCCCCAAAAAAAAAAAACAGTTGCTGATTTTCTGATTTAGTGAGTCATGCACATCTTTGAATCCCAACTAAAGCCATCTAGCTTGTAATCTATCATGTGTAATTTGTTTCAAGAAACTATGAAATGTCCTTAGCTTGAAATCACTGGATGAATGGAAATTATTTACTAGATATGTACTTATCAGCATCTCTGCAAAAAATTATAAACCACCCCACAACTCACCCAAGTCCTATTTTCTGTTAACCCTGATACTTGGCGCTAGATCAAGTAGTTTTTGTGTCTTTATCATTCCTCACTTTATGTACACTACTAATATTTGGCGAGATTATTTCTGGCAAGTGCTCTACTGACTGAGCTAAACTGGCCCTAAATACAGTTACCTGTATGGATAGTACCTATCAGCATCCCTGTATATAGTTAACTGTACAGACAATTCCTGTCGGACAAGTTTTCTTTGATCCGATCCATCATCCGTTTTCGTTGACCAGTTGGCCCGAAAATTGGAACGGATCAACGGAAAACTTGTTTGTCTGTACAGTTCAACAAAACTTACACTCTGACTTCTATGTGTGCGAAATATTTTCACAGACCGAAACACATGTGTAATGATATCGATTAAATTCATTTTATCAACTTGAATAGAGTAATTTTTTTTCTGTTAAGTATCCACCACAAGCAGATGTGACACAGTTAACTTTTAAAGCAGAGTACAGAGTTTTTCTTTCTTATAGACAGGTTGAATATTGGGCTTACAGTGTTTAGTAAAATATTACTCAGCACCAAATATCAGGTTTATGATTTAAATTGTCAATTGTGACTTAATCAGCAAATCCAATTTCAATATCAGATTAAAAATCTAATCTTAATTAGATAGTGACAAAACATAACTTCACTTAGTCATTTTGAGAATTAAAAACTTCTTAAATAACTCTCTTTAGCTAAATAGCTCCTGAACACTGATTGCTCAGAGAAAGTAATGGCAATTGGATGTCCTGAAACACAGATAGAACTGAGTTGCTCTAATGATAATAATGTCTGACAAAACCTTGGAAGAAAGAAACAAAAGATTCATGAGACTTGTTAGTTCAACCTAACAATTACTAATTACTCTATTCACCTTGTATCTTTGCTTAGTAAACATCTTTCTCTATCCTTAATACTTGTGTTTCTTCTTTCTATTTCTCTGATACCCGAATTACAACATGCAGTTTCTACATGATTTTGAAAATCATCATTGAAATACTTACTGTGTTTGAGTATTTGATAAATTGTCAATAGTGACCTAATCAATAAATCCTACTTTAATATCCGATTAGAAATCTAATCTTAATTGGTCACCAAAAATAGTGACAGAACTTAATAACTTCACTTAGTCATTTTGAGAGATAAAAAATTTGAAATCACTCTCTTTAGCTAAATAGCCACCAATCTAGGAGAAGGAAAACTCTGAATTTAAACTAATGAGGTTCTCTTGTTAGTCAAAACTACTTTGAGAGTTCCTTCTCCTCCTCCTCCTCCACTTTCCTCCTAACCAAAAAAAAGAAAGAAAAAAAAGATCAGAGAGGTCAGTAACTGAAACAACCAAGATGAGGATAATCGCCAGAGATGTTGAATTTTGAAGTTTCGAAATCTTTGAATTATTTTGAAGTTTCGAATCTTCATTTTTATTGTGGTATGTATAAACACAATGTTTTGGCTGCTGTATCCTCCAGCCTTCCTCAGGTGTTCCCTGTATATCCGAATATAGTAATGATCCAATCTGGGAAATCAGTTTTGATAGTTTGACTGTTGATCAAACAGGCATAGAATAACTTTGAAAAATCTTATTCAAACAATGAGCTCATTGTTTTTGCACGCCTATCATTCCGACATGTGTCACCTGAGGAAGGCCAGCGGATACAGTAGCCGAAACGTTGTTTATACATACCACAATAAAGATGAGGACAAGAATCTGAAACATCAAAATTATTCACATCATCTCAAAAATACAAAAAATTTGAATTTTAATATACAGCAATAGAAAGGATTTAGTCTGAGTGTAATGTAACACTGAAATAGAGATATGCAGTTTAACCAAAAAAATGTGCTATTTGTATTATTTGGACTATTGTCCTCATCTTCATTGTTATCTGTACAACGTTTCGGCCGATGTGCCCTCCAGCCTTCTTCAAATATTTTCTTTGACCCAGGAACCATCTCGGACAAAGGAACTTTCTTTTCAAACTCGGGAACCTTCTTGTGGTAATCGGGAGCCATCACAGAATTTTGAAATAATTATCAAACCTCATCTAAAAAAAATTCAATCTAAAAAAAAAATTCAGAAATACAAGTTTTTTTTTTTGTTTTGTCTTAACACTGTTAAACCATTTTGAATTTTTTTTAGGAAACCAAAACCGTTTCGTTTAGTGCTATCACTACCGAGTGACCATATTCAAAGAAAGTGTTGAAAAAGACTTTCAGATTTTCTTAAAATTAAATTCTATCAACATTTATAACATTGTAAGAGGAAAATATTGAACAAAAATATCATAAAAATATTCAATTGGCAAGTTTTAGGAAACAAATGTGAAATCTATTTGTTTACAAAATTAAATTAAAATCTATTTTAATAAAAAAATATGAATAAGAAACAATGAATAAGAATATTTAATTAAATTAAAATCTATTTGTTTACAAAAGTATTGAAGAAGAAATATGACCCTGAAATCTTTCAAAGTTTCAGAAATATTGTTTTTTTTTTCCCCCTTTGATATTAACCCATTTTGTGATGGAATTCAGATTACCTGAAAAATATAATAATAATAATAATAATAATAAGTCTAAAAGTTTGTCTTCTCAGAAATAGCAACTTTTTTTAATTCAACCTTTTATCTACCAGAGTTGTTGACTCTTGGAGAATGTCAGTGTGAGCTATCAGATATTTGGCAAGAATGGGAAATATGAATATTGGGCAATATTGCTTTTCTGAAACCAGAAAGAGTAAAGAGAGGCTTGATTCTAAGCAAGGCCGTTAAGGTCACACCAGATTCTATTTTAAAGGTTGAATGACAACTTGCTTTAGTGTTAAATAATGCATACAGAAAATAATTCTCACACAGATGACTTTTTCATTCTGGCACGTGGCTATATATATATATATATATACACACACACACACACACACACACACACACACACTATACAATTAAAAGGGGATTGTTACCATTGGTTTCAAAATAGCATATTAGCCACTTATCCTCAGGACGTGACCATGACCCCCCCCCCCCAAAAAAAAAAACAACCCATATATATACACACACACACATACACACACACACAGTGATGCTGATAACTTTTTTATTTAGTGTGTCCTGGGGTGCACATATTTCTTTTGAATGAGTTCCCAGGAAAATTAATGAGTCCCAACTAAAGTTTCTTAATAGATTGTAGGGTTTTTATTCATGATATGGGTCCAATCTAACTCCTACCTTGTAACCTATCCTGAGTAATTCATTTCTAAGAAACTATTGAAATGTATTTACAGTTAGTTTGAAATGGTGATGGAAGAAAAAAGAAAACACTGGCATGCATGGATATGATTTGACTGCATCCTTTTAGATTTTTGTGCGTCAGGGATGCAGGATGCGTACCTATCAGCATACTTGTATATATCCATATGTGTGTGTATATATATGTATGTATATATATATATATTATATATATATATATATATATATTCTGCTTTTAGTAAAAGTTTCTTGAATAGAGTAACTTTTTTTTTTCTGTTAAGTGTATGTATTTACCCAACCCCTCCACCACAAGCAGGATGTGACACAAAGTTAACTTTTTAAGCAGAGTACAGAGTTTTTCCTTCTTATAGACAGGTTGAATATTGGGCTTACAGTGTTTAGTAAAATATTACTCAGCACCAAATATCAGGCTTATGATTTAAAAAATGGAGGCACATGGTGTAATGGACTCACCAACCAGAGTTCAAGTCCTGGACAATTAGGAAATGTATGGATTTAACTATTCTTCCTCCAGCTATGAGTAAATAGGACAGACTAGTCTCTTTAACCTTGGCTGAGTAAACAGTCTAGAAGTAAAACACTCAATTCAAATGTGTTAAACTGTGCTTAAAAAATTGACATTGTATCACATCTTACTCTGCGGAGGGGTTGATATATATATATATATATATATATATATATATATATATATATATATATTTTTTTTTTTTTTGAAGGCAATTACAATGTGTATATCGTATAAAATTTGATGATTATTCAAAATAATCATGACGAGCAAACCCGGCGAATAATGTGCGCCACGTGGAACACCATACAGTTGTTTCAACGGTTTTGCTTGTCATGATTATTGTCAATAATTATCGAATTTTATATGATATTACGCATTGTAATTGCCTTCTTAAAATATAAATAATAATATACTTTACATAACAATGCTTCAAAAGCAAATTATCAAATTCCATTTATTATATATATATATATATATATATATATATATATATATATATATATATATAGCAAATATATGCACCCTCCGGGTGCAAGTATTTTAGTTAAATTTTATAATAAAATATCATATTAAATTAGAAAGGCTAATGAAACTGAATAAGAATGTAGATAAAAAGATTTTGAACAGAGGGGGTATGATTGAAAAATAGAACAACTTTGAAACTAACTCTTCCATCATTTTCCGTTACTCCCGTCTTTCATTGGTAAATTTTCCTAATTAAACTGTTTAGTTAAAATAGGATGTAAAGAATAATACTACAGTTATTTCTTCTTGTTGAGGGATTTCTTTTAAGATTTATTGAAGAGATTTTTGCTCATATTCAATAAGATAAAACCAAACAATTAGAAGTCAATAATACTAAGCATATATTTATTAAAATCATTTTTTTAAGATCAATATGCAAATTAGCCTTCCCATTCACACTGTAAACCTCTATTTTGTTGTATATATAAATACAATTGCATTTTATTAGTATGTAGATATGGTCAACAGTGTAAGTAATGTAAAACAATTTTATTAATAATTGAAGTTTAAATATGAATAAAATCATGAAGAATGTGATGTAAATAACAAAGGGAATTGTGACTTGAGTAGGGATATAGTTTCGGTTACAGACAGACAAACACAAAATCTCCATTATAATAAGATATTTCAAAATGGCTAAGAAATTAATTTATGATTATATTTATTTGCATATTTATTTTTATTTCTTAAAAAAAAAAAAAAAATTAGTAGAAAAAACTAATTCTGTGTAAGCTGTCCTCCTCCCCTCAAAGAATACTTCAGGACTTTATATGGGGTGGGGAGAAGGAGCATAAAAGATTCAATATTCTTTTGTCTTGAGAGTTGAAATAGAATATTAATGTGTATTTAAAGACCATATCTGTATTTAGCTGTTGCCATTACTAGGTATGACACATAATTCTAAAATAAAAAACAAACAAAAAACAAAACAATCCTTAATATCGACGAATAAAAGTTGATTTCTATTCTAAAAGATGGTAGAAAAAAAAAAGATCCTACTCTTAAGATAATTATAATTCATGCATAAATTTGTATTAAGTGTAATTGAAGATGTCTTAAAGTATCTGCGCTTATATTAGACTTCTTAAGTAGACCAAGTATAAAAGATGAATACAATATGGGAACCAGTAATTAAAAAGGCCACATTAGATTATCATTAAAAAGAAAGAAAAAATCATATGAGCAGTGATACTGATAGCTTTTTGATTTAGTGCATCCTGGGATGCACATATTGGCTTTGAATGAGTCCCCTGGAAAATTTATGGGTCCCAACTAAAGTTTCTTATTAAATTGAAGGGTTTTTATTTATGATCTGGGGAAACAACTGGTAATTCGTTTCAATAGAAACTATTAAAATGTATTTACATTTAGCTTGAAATAGTGAGGGAAGAAAAAAGAAAAAACACTGGGACGCATGGATATGATTTTACTGCGTCCTTTTAGATTTTTGTGCGTCAGGGACACAGGACACGTATCTATCTTGATTGTTGTTTTTTTTATTTAGGATCTTGGGAAACAACTAAAGTTGTCTAACTCCTGCCTTGTAACCTATCTTGTGTAATTTGTTTCTCCTTGGTCTAGTGCTAGTGAAAAGGGGATAGACTCCTTCGCTGTCTGGCTGATACTGACTTTAGGCCACCCCAACCATTTTATTTTATTATTGGAATATTTAATTTTAGCGAATATTTATTGGTCTAAAAATAGGTTTGTCTAAAACTACCAAATTCTTCAGCAAATGGAACTTGTATGTCAATAAGAAAAATGTCTGATAATATCAGACATTTTTACTCCCAGTGAAATTGCTGCATATGACCCCCCCCCCTTTTGTGATTCTAATTCTTAATAAATGGCAAATGTTTCTTAATTAAGAATAACATTTGACTCTTGTGTTATTTACACTACAGACTCCATTTTGAATTCTGGTAAAATGTTTCAAGATGGCTGACACTTTTTTGACAATTTGTTAAAATATAAATTAAATGTCAAACATTTTATTTTTTTATGAGTGAAAGAAGGGTTAATAGTGAAAGTTAACACTTAAAATTCTTTTATTGCTATTGTGTAATAATTATTAAAAAAAAAAATTATTTGGATTATTCAGACTATTTTCCTCATCTTCATTGTTATCTTTACAACATTTCGGACGATGTGCCCTCTGGCCTTTTTCAGGTATTTCTTGTCAGACTCGGGAGCCTTCTCAAACTCTGAGGGCATATCAGCCGAAACATTGTACAGATAACAATAAAGATGAGGACAATAGTCCGAATAGTACTAATTATCAAGCCTCATCTCAAAAATTCATGGAAATATTTTTTTTTGATATGAAGTTGACCCTTCTAACTTGACCCAAAATTTTTTACTTCAGTGATCATTCTACAGCCCTGATTATAACTAAAGTCAGTAAAAAAAAATGTCTTTGATAGTTTATCATCATTATCATATTTTTACTCCCTGGGCTGTGAAATTGTTGCATATAATTTCTGTATTTTTATAAAGTTTGTACATTTTTACCAACTTCTCACATGACCCAAAATTGTTGACTTCAGTACTCATTCTAAAGTAAATAATAAAAAAGGCTTTATTTAATTTAAATTAAAAGCTGTCCTATCAGGCAACATTTAAGCTAGCTACTGCAGAGAGGTAAGACTCCCCCCAATGGGGCCACCTGTTAGCAGTGGGTGGCGACCCGTGATGCTTAAGGATAGAACCCAGGTGGTTGATCAGTCCATGACTTGCAATACTCCACTTTCGCCCTTATTTAGGCTAGACGGGCGGTCAGAGAGGCCCCCTCCGATCAGTTGGCTGGTCACGTTGAGCCCTAGCACCTATATGATTGCCCCAGCCCTATTGCCCTTATGGCAAGCCCCAGCCCCTTTTATCATATGGGTGCTAGAAGGCAGTGGCTGAGGGTCTACATGTCCTGGGAATTACGTTAAACTCTATCTGATGGTGAGGTTCCAGTTTTGGAGGTTTGGGGAATGTGTAGCACCCCTTAATCACGATTGCTCCCTGGTCCACTCTGACCTGGAGTGGTAGTACCTGTTAGGGTCCCATCTATGGGTTGAATAGAAGAACATGAGTTTATAAACAAAATTGATTATCCATTAAGAATGAATTTATTTCAAAACTTTGTCGGCATTAAATGACCCACCGAGGTTGATATGCCGTAAAACAAAACGAACCAAATCCAATACAATAAAAAAGGGGATTCTAGGAAAATTCATCATATCAGACTATTTACTCTTATAGGGTTACCTTTAGCTCTTAAATTCTCAATCTAGCCATGACTAATTTACCTGTGATGTGAATTTACTGGTGATCAATTTACTGAACCAGGTGAAGATTGAACTCAGAATAGAATGGAACTTAAAGACTGTCAAGTTCAGCATTTTTTTTTTATTTTTAATACCAGGTGTTTTATGTATGTTACATATAATTATTGTTGATCAGATTTAAAAAAAAAAAAAATTGATTTGAACATTCTTATCGGTCTGATTGATTTTTAATTCTAATCTGTTTTTATATGAAACTTCTGTCTCCATCTGATTCCTATGTTAACGGCAACTGTGTTGTGTGTAGGAGTCTTGGTAACCATGGATACGGAGAGAAATCCACTTGTGTAAGTCTTCTTATGGCTGATTTTTGATTGTTAAAAGAAATAAGGCTAAAAATATATCAGCTGCAAAGAAAAATTGGATTCAAAAGAAATATTTTTTTTCTTTCTTTCTCTTTCTTCTTCAAAGAAAGAAAGAAAGCCTTTCTAAAAATATATTATTTGATGATAACATTCAGTTTCTTGTTTTGGTAGAGAAAGAAAAAGCAAAAATCTACCTAAAAAAATATTGCATATTGATATGACAGAAATATAACACACAAATAGGATTTATCAAACAAATAAGTCTCTATGATCTTTTATATATATATATATATATATATATATATATATATATATATATATATATATATGGTCTTTCAGAAATAATTTCAAATGTACAGTGTTTCAGAAAAATTGACATCCTTTCAGATGTACAGGGTGTTTCAGAAAAATTGATTATTTTTTAGTTATATTGGGCGTTTCAGAAAATTTAATATAATTTCACATGTATTGGGTGTTTCATAAAAATTGATATAATTTCATATAACGGGGTGTGTTGGAAAAATTGATGTAATTTCAGATGTATAATGTTTCAGAAAAATTGATAGTATTTGAGATGTATAGGGTGTTTCAGAAAATTTAATATAATTTTCACATGTACAGGGTGTTTCGGAAAAATTAATATAATTTGTAAGATACAACTGGTACGAAATGAATGCAAGTGCTACTGAGATCTTTTGTCGGTGATTTGGTTATATATACTTTTGTACCTACCATTGCATCCCATTATGGTGTAATAGTTAGCAAGCTAGTATGGAAGATTCATTACTACTGAATAGCGCGTTTGTTCCTCACTGGATTCCCCATATTTGTAACCTTTGTGTCCTACCTGTAGCTAATGGGTAGAGTAGATACCTACTTTGTACTTACCAATAACTTTTTAAAGTCTTCATTTGCTTTTTGAACACCAATGTACATTTTGGGGGTGGGGGTGAATTATTTTTTTCTTTTTCTTTTTATTTCTTTTATTGATCCCCTGGTGTGTATTAAGGTTCCTGCTGCAACCCTAGCCACACTTTGACAAATGATCATATTATTTCATTTCACTTGCAGGTTATTGATTTCTAGTGGTTCGAGATCAATAATTTTCTCTTATTTCTTTTTTTATTAGAACTTTTTTTTTTTTTTTTTTTTTTCAACTCCTCCCAATTTGTGAGCAATGTCTATCACTGAACATAAATTTTAGAGTTTGAAAAAAAAAAAAAAAAAAAAAATTAAAAAATTTTTTTTTTTTTTTTTTTTTTTTTTTCCATCTTGATGGATTTCCCTATTCTCTAGAAAGTAAAATAAAGAAAAATTATATGTAAAGAAATTTAAAAAAAAAAAAAAAAAAATATCCTTAATTGTATCTTACTGTTCATATAAAATTTTTAATTTTTTAAATTTTGATTTTTGATTTTATTTTTACGTCTTTATTTGATCAAAACCTGAATATGAACTTGATTTTTATTTTTTGTTTGTTTCATTATTAATTCGAGCAAAGAACCCATATCTTTCTTTTATACTTTATACTTGACTAACTTAGTCAAGTATAAGGTAGACCATAACTCTTCTCCACTATTTATATATATATATATATATATATATATATATATTACACTCTGTGTGTGTGAGGTTGCCTTTGATTTATGGAATTAATTTTTGAAGTCAAGAGTTGTTCATAGTCCTTTTTTTTTTATTGTTTATATTTTAACATTACAAGATTATTACTTGATTTATGGTCATGAAATCATTAATCTATGGAATTAATTTTTGGAGCCAATGGTTGCTTCTAGTCCTTCCCTTTTATACTTGAATTTTAATGTTAGAAAATTATTACTCAATCTAGATCAACCTTTGATTTATGGTTATAAAATCAGTCATTTATGGAATTCATTTTTGAAGCCTGTTGTTGATCTTACTCCTTTTTATTGTTTTTGGCCTAAAATAACCCAAGGGTTGACATGCCGTAAATTGAACCTATCCACAACCCCTACATAAAAACTTAGATACTTTGAGTCAGGGGGGTGCATATTTAAACATTTTTGAAATTCTTAACAATTTTCGCTACTTATGATTTTATGATTATTCTAATGGTTAAATTGACTGAGAGTGTTGTGATAAATAACAATGTTTTGGCTGATGTGCTCTACAGCCTTCTTCGGGTATTTCTTGTCAAACACAGGAACCTTCTTGAACTTTGGAACCTTAACAGAACTTTGAACATGAAGGCTCCCGAATTTGACAATAAGATTCCGGAGTTCAATAAGAAATACCTAAAGAAGGCAGGATGGCACATTGGGTATATAACAATAAAGATGAGGACAACTGTCTGAAAAATTAAGATAATACAAATTATCAAGCCTCATCTAAAAAAAAAAAAAAAAAAAAAAAAGATTCAAACAAATGAATAACAACAATAAGATGGAGTAAAACTCTTAATCATATGTAATAATGGAGGCATGTGGTCTAATGGTTAGTCGTAGGAAATTCCTGGACGAAGCTATTTGCTTTTTACATAGCGGTAATACCCTTGGGAAAGGTATGAATCCAATTCTCCCTCCAGCTATGAGTAAATAGCAAAGTAGACTGGACTCTTTAACCATGGCTAGGTAAACAGTCTAGGAGAAGGAAAACTCTTGATTTAAACCTGTTAAACCCTGCTTAAAAAATTGACCTTGTGTTGCATCCTGCTTGTGTGGAGGGGTTGGTAAATATATATAATAGTGTGGTGTTGGTTTTTTTTTTTTTTTTGTTCTTTTTAAAACTTGTCACATTAAAACCAACATCCTGTTCTGACTTGAACGACGTCTGACGACCTTGCAGTTAGGCAGGCAAGTAACATATCCCCAACGTCATTCTGCTGCGTGAATGACATGGTAAAAATTAACTTAAATACAAAGTTGGGTCGACTGTACGGATACTACACGGATCTTAGTCAAAGGAACCAGGATTGTTAGTGATTCCAGGAATTAGAAGTGGCATCTATCTTTGGCCTGACACCAGCCAAAGTTCATTTGATAGATACCCTCCCTCACGCTTCACTATCTACCATCACTGTTCCTATTTCATCAACTGAATGCAACCCAATGTCCCCCTGCCCCTCCGATGCAGTCTGCATAGTGTGGGGGTGTTATCAATTGCCTTCCTCTGCTGACTTTCCCTTTGGGCTGGTTGTCACAAAACTAATTTGATGCGGCCTTGACAGGGTTGAGGATAGACAGGCTGACTGCATCTCCTGCAGAAGAGCGTTCCCCTTGGGGGGGTGGGGGTGTTGTTCTCTGTATGACACTAAACTGCATCTGGTGGCTATGCTCCAGTTTCGGAGGTCTGGGGAGTATGGATTACTCCTTCATTGCCATTACTCCCAGGCCCACCCTGACCCAGTGGTGTAGTACTTATGTATGAATTGAATAGATCTGTTTGAAAATGATTAGTATTAGAGAGGAATACCTGAAACATTATATACAAATTATATTTATCTATATATCAATACTTGTATTTCTTAATCTTCTGACTGTTATCATCTTGCAGCACCCTCTGGTTAAAAATGAAATCGTCCAAGATGAAATGCAAAAATGTAAATCCTGATTATCTGGTGTTGCTTATCTGCCGAATTTTAATTTTTTATGAGTGTCATCACCTCAGCTAAGTAATGGACCATTCTGTTCTTATTAGAAAGAAAGGGAAGAAAAAGGATATGCTACACAAAAAATATGATTAGAAAGAGAAAGATAGAGAGAGGGGATGATAACACTAATCGGTTTCAAAAACTTATTAAAAAATGTTTAAAAAAAATTGACTACCCAACAAAAATGTATAAAACAAAACATCTTTGGCATAAAATAACCCAACAAGAATTGACATGCCAACCAGCCTATCTATGGGTTAAGTAGATAAAAAATATGTTTGTGTTTAAAAGAAATTGAATTAAAAAAAAAAATTTGGATACCAAACAAGAATGAAACAAAACATCTTCGGCATAAAATAACCCAACAAGGGTTGACATGCCATAAAATCCATCCATCCAACCAACCTCTCTATGGGTTAAGTAGATAAAAAAATAAGTTTATGTTTAAAAGAAATTGAGTTAAAAAAAAAGAAGGATACCAAACAAGAATGATTAAAACAAAACATGTTTGGCATAAAATAATCCAACAAGGCTTGACATGCCATAAAATCAAACCACCAACCAACTGAAAAGTTGTCTCTGGCTAAATTTGAATTAGGTTTATTGATTCCAATTTTCATGCATACATATCTTTTTATTTTTATTTTTTTGAAATAAACTTAATGTGATATTTATGAGTTAAAGTACTTGTCTAAGATAAGAGGTCAAGAGTTTAAAAAAAAAATGTATATTTTACAATCTTTATTGTCAGAAAGATTTACACTGAATGTTTACAATCTGTAATTGCTACTAGTGTACATGAGCCCTGTTGGCTGGGGCTGTAGAATACCCTGATTACATCTCTGCAGGGAGGTTAAAAAATGAGGCCACCTGTTAGCCGTGGGTGGTGACCGATGATGCTTAAGGACAAAATCCTGGTGCCTGAGCAGTCTATAATATGCAACACTCCTCTTTGGACCGTACTTAGACTAGATAGGTGGTCAAAGTCAAAAGATTATTTTAAGAAAAATGTACGTTCAAACGTGACCAGTCTATTTGTTTACTGGAAACCATTTTCTGGTTAAATTAATCTGGATTGTTTTCTTAATGTATGTATACATGTAAGTATAAAAGAAATAAAAACAAAACGTCAGCAGGGTGGCCTAAAGTCTGCATCAGCCAGATAGTGAGGGAGTCTATCCCCTTTTCACTAGCGCTAGACCAAGGGGATGGTTTTAGCGTGTGAGGCAGAGTGCCACACCTAACCATCAGCTCCTCACATTACCGCACAGATCCCTGTGCTACTCATAAAACAAATTGAAGAGATCAACTTACCTTCCTTGCTTGATATATATATATATATATATATATATATATATATATATATAATATATAAATTAATGGTAAAATGGATGAAATAAAAATGAATGAAATGAGGGGGATAAATGAAAAATCCTTTCCAAGGGACCCCTCTCAAAAGTATTAAAACACCTTTTGAGAGTGGAGTCCCTGATAGAAAGTTTTTCTCATCTATTATTAGACTTCTTTGAAGCATCAAGTTAGTATAATTATTCTATAAGTTATTAGAGAAGATAAAATCCGTTTCTTACCTTTGTAATATCTGTTGAGAATGGGTTTGAATTATATATATATATATTATATATATATATAAGTAAAGAAATAACAAAAGACTTAGAGATTATTTTTTTGTTATTTCTTTACTTATATATTTGCTCGATGACTCTAACATTAGGAGCACACATTGAGCTCTCAAACTGCGACAGGTTTTTTAAATAAAACTCTTGTGTCGTAAGCAAGATTTCTTCTCTGGACTTTTGGATTATATATATAATATAATATATATATATATATATATATATATAATCTAATCTTGTCTGGTTAACTTCCGGTGAATATTGCTACATTGTAACTATCTTGAATTCAAAATAAAAACGGTCAAATAGAAGAATTTATTTACTTAGCTTTTTTACGCGAAAACTTAAATGATATATATATATGTATGGTTGTAATATAATTTGATAAATGCTGACACGTGTTTCAATGAGAAAATATTTACATATAATGCATTCTAATTAGAAGTTATTTTAAAAGTAAAATAAAACAATAATAGAAGGCCATGTGTAAACCTGTTGTCACCATCAGAGCATAGTTTTATGAATTTATATATATATATATATATATATATATATATATATTAGTGATGCTGATAGCTTTTTAATTTAGGGGGTCTTGGGACGCATGGATTTGATTTGAATGAGTTCACGGGAAATTTGATGGGTCCCAACTAAACTTTCTTAATAAATTGTAGAGTTTTTATCTATGAACAACTAAAGCCATCTAACCCCTACCTTGTACTCTATACAGTGTAATTGGTTTCAAAGAAAATATTGAAATGTATTTACAGTTAGCTGGAAATGGTGGGGGAAGAAAAAAAACAAAATACTTGGACACATGGATAAGATTTTTCTTCCTTCTTTTAGCTTTTTATGTGTCAGTGATGCAGGACACTACCTATCAGCGTCTGTGTGTGTTTGTGTATATATATATATATATATATATATATATATATATATACACACACACTGCAGTTACCATTAACACCACCAACCCAATAAGTATATAATCTTACTTTGCAATTTTTTTTCACTAAAATTGATTAAAAAAAGTGCTCAATATAAAGAGCTAAATAGATGATTAAAATTGAATGGTTTAAAATATACCAACTGTGTAACACCCCCGCTACATTGAAAATGGGTACAACCCAACTATAAAATACATAACGATGGCTGCCCTTATGGCAACCCCTAATCCTTCTAATCATATGGGTGCTAGAAGGTGGTGACTGAGGGTCTACATGTCCTGGGAATGATTTTAAACTCTCTGATGGTTAGGTTCCAGTTCTGGAGATTTGGGGAATGTGGAGCACCCCTTAATCACCATTGCTCCCTGGTTCACTCTGACCCGGAGTGGTAGTACCTATTAGGGTCCCATCTATGGGTTAAATAGAAAAACATGAGTTTATAAACAAAATTTGATTATCCATTAAGAATGAATTTATTTCCCAACTTTGTTGGCATTAAATGACCCACTGTGGTTGATATGCCACAAAACAAACCAAACATAACGATGGCAGGAAAAAAATACCCCAAAGATTCACGCTATTGCGAGAAACTTGAGTCTGTATATTTTAAACCATTCGATTTTAATGTCTCTCTCTCTCACTATATATATATATATATATATATATATATATATATATATATATATTAGAGAGAGAGAGAGAGAGACACAGACACACACACACACATATAATGCTGCACTAACAATAGTCTTGAAGATTATCTTTCTAACAATGATACAGGCAGGTGCCTCTCTACTTATTTATTGATGACAAATATGTATAATCATAAATTTTATTGTTCAGGGAGGAAGAGTGATTTCTATCCATCCCAGCTTTTTTAAGATGATCACCCTCTTTTTAGCTTAGAGAAAACCCAAGTCTTTCAGGACTGGTAAATGTCAGTGTTGGCTTATATCCCCCCCCTTCACTGACCTAAAAGGGGACAAATCTGTCTAATATTGAGGTCAAGTGTGTGTGGGGGGTAACTAGGGTGATATTATAATTATATTCATTGGACCTGAAAATGATTTGTAATTCAACAGCTTCTCCCCTTCCAACTCTTTCTCTCTGCCTCTTTCCAATTGTCTCTCACTCTGTCTCTCTCTCTTTCCAATTGTCTCTCTCACTCTGTTTCTCTCTCTCTTTCCAATTGTCTCTCACTCTGTTTCTCTCTCTCTTTCCAATTGTCTCTCACTCTGTTTCTCTCTCTCTTTCCAATTGTCTCTCACTCTGTTTCTCTCTCTCTTCCAATTGTCTCTCACTCTGTTTCTCTCTCTCTTTCCAATTGTCTCTCACTCTCTCTCTCTCTTCCAATTGTCTCTCACTCTCTCTCTCTCTTTCTTGTCTCTCACTCTCTCTCTCTCTTTCCAATTGTCTCTCACTCTCTCTCTCTCTCTTTCCAATTTGTCTCTCACTCTCTCTCTCTCTCTTCCAATTGTCTCTCACTCTGTCTCTCTCTCTCTTTCCAATTGTCTCTCACTCTGTCTCTCTCTCTCTTTCCAATTGTCTCTCACTCTGTCTCTCTCTCTCTTTCCAATTGTCTCTCACTCTGTCTCTCTCCTCTCTCTTCCAATTGTCTCTCACTCTCTTTCCAATTGTCTCTCACTCTGTCTCTCTCTCTCTTTCCAATTGTCTGTCTGTCTCTTTCCCCAATTGTCTGTCTGTCTCTTTCCCCAATTGTCTGTCTGTCTCTCTCTCTCTCTGAAGATTACATTGGCCAGAAACTATCAGTAACCAGCTGTTGACTCCATGTCCACTCTATCTTAACTCAAATATAAATGCTTTATCAATGATATTAAGCACTATCTACTTTGAAATATAGCACTCATATTATCCACAATACACACACACATATATATTTGGGTGGAACTCATGGATTAGTCCACCAAAGTTCATGCCCCGAGTACTTATATATATATATAGACAACGCTTTCCTATAAAACGGATGGAGTACTCTGGCAGCCAAAATCCTCCTCCCAGTCTGGATGTGCAGATGGCTGAGTGTTTAAGAAATGTAACTGACAATAAATTGCTTCAGTTTCCATGCCAGCTGCAGGTAGCCTGCAAATGTCTAGCCACACTGAAGAAACTTGATATGCCGGAACACAGTGTCTGTGGATCACTATATATGGTTTTCACCAGTACAAATACTATACTCTGATCCTATTTACTTTAGATATCTTAATTGTAGATGGGTTTTTTTTGTTTTTTTTCAAAGTTAATTTTTTCAAATTAAATTTTACTCTTTTAAAAAATTTTTTTTTATTTCTATTGGTTTGGTATGAATTGCAATAGCGAAACTCGGAATAAGAAAAATGGCCAATGTCTGATTTTGGCCAGTTAAATTTCTGATGTAGATTTTCCCACTTCCAAATTACTGAAGTATTAGATAATATAGAAAGAGTTTCTTTTTAGGTATATCAGGATTACAATTGCTTAACCAAAAGAAAAGAAAAAAAAGTACTATCTATATTGTGTTCAGTGTTGAGTCTATATATAGATAGATAGAATTTTGTTGCATTATGCCAAAGTGTCTAGTCAGTGTGTTATTGTTTCTCTCTCTCTCTCTCTCTTCTCTCTCTCTCTCTCTCTCTCTTTCTCTTTCTCTCTCTCTTCTCTTCTCTCTCTCTTTCTCTCTCTCTTTCTCTTTCTCTCTCTTTTCTCTCTCTCTCTCTCTCTCTTCTCTCTCTTTCTCTCTCTCTTTCTCTCTCTCTCTCTCTCTCTCTCTCTCTCTCTCTCTCTCTCTCTCTCTCTCTCTCTCTCTCTTCTCTCTCTCTCTCTCTCTCTCTCTCTCTCTCTCTCTCTCTCTCTCTCTCTCTCTCTCTGTAAATATAAACTTGTCCCTCAGAAGGAAAAAAAATCAATCAGTCAGTTGAAGAGAACGATTTTTTTTTGTTTTTTGTTGAATTGTTATTGCCCTGCCCCCACAGTTTTGGGGGTTTATCGTGCTCTAATAAAACGCCTGTGATTTTTATCGATGTTTTTCAAAGCTAACTTGGATGTGGCCTGCTATAACAACCCTTCTGCTGAAGATGTCTAGTCTATAAATATTATCTCAAATTTTTATTAGTATTTTCTTTCGTTTAAGCCAGGGGTCTTCAAACTCAAGGACTCAAAAGGCCGAACATCCTGGGAGAAAGTGAGGGGGCACTGCAGGTCGGGTGGGGGCAGGGATGGCTGTCTGATTACCCCCCCCCCACGTTATAATGTTAATCTGCAATACAGCTGATAGGCTGCTATTTAACCCTCCCCCCATCAAAATAAATCCGCATATGTTAGTGGGATAGGTGAATTAGTACTAAATGTAGAGGAATAAATGTTTCTTAATTCAATTTTTACTTTTGATAAATTCTTTTTTTCTTCTTCATTTTATTGTATTTCATGGATAAATTGCATTAAATTGTACTATGAATATTACAAGCAGGTCCTGTGGATATACCATTATTATTAATTAATAATCACATTTAATATATTTACTTAAGAACTATTGCATATACTTCAATATATAAAAAGTATAATAATCTTGATTTAACTCTCTCACTTTTTTTCTTTCTTTTTTTTTCTTTCTTTTTTTTCATGTTCGATTGAAACAGATTAGCATTATCGCTTCCGTATGCTCACCCTTCTCTCTATCTTTCTCCTCCTCTTTCTTCCTTTCTTTCCCATATTTTTTCTGTGTAGCATGTCATTTTTCTTCCCTTTCTTTATAATAAAAATGAAATGGTCCATTATTTAGCTGAGGAGATGACACTAATAAGATTTGGTGGATAAGCAACACCAGATTATCAGGATTTAGGATGTTGCATTTCATCTTGGACAATTTAGACGGTCTCAAATCTAACCAGAGATGATAACAGATGTAGTTTTAAGGAACACTAGTATTAATATAAATATTATTATAACAAAAATAAAATTCAGAGATCTATCACATTTAAAGAAAGGAGACATCTCCACACTCTTTGTTTAATGGCATATCAATCTGCGAGTTATTTTAGGTCAAAGCCATCCTTGTAGAACAGTAGTACCTGGGATGGGTGAGGGGGTTCATACCTTTCCCAAGGGTATTAGTTCGAAAGTGAATCCGTAAAGTTTTTAAATGCCATCCTTGGCCAGTTGAAAAGGGCTTAAAGTAAGTAAGTCCTGAATTATGGAATCCTTTGGTTAGCGAATAAATACTATCCTGCGTATTGTTAAAGGTCCAGTGATTTAATCCTATGCCCGTTGTCCACGAAAGGCAAGGTAGTTATGGCCAGTACTGTCTGGTTAAGTATTGTATCAGCAGCAGAGTACTGCCAGTGATTGGCCAAGAGTTTGATCACATAGTTCTCGGCGAGTCTATAAATAGAAGTGGGCTTTTAACATACACCTTATAACAGAAATTTCTCAACAGTCCCATCTAAAGGTCAAATTTTGATAAGACCATTAAAATAAATCTAAAAAAAAAAACCTTGAAACCAATTCTTTTGATTGGAAGCAAGATTTTTTTTCTCTCTCCTTGCTGAGGAGTTTGTTGAAGTAAAACAGAAGAATGATATTTTTTTATTTTTATTTTTTATCTTTATCTTTTTAAAAGAAATTTAATCAGTTGTTGATTGTAATTTCAATTAAAATTTTCTGAATTTTTTTCTTGCCTATAAATTAAATGTGTTTTTTTTTTTCTCCTCCCTTTAAAAATCCTTTTTTTTCTTTTTTTTTAGGGGGCAACCCTTACTGCTGAAGAGATAGTGGAAATGCTGCAAAAGTCACGGGTAAGGTTTTAAAATGGTCTTTTTCTTTTCTTTTTCTTTTCTTTTTTCTTTCTTTTTTTTTTTTTTTTTTTCTTTTATAAACCAAATAAAGTAAAATGAATTCTCAGATATTGGGATTATCAATCGTTGGGTTATCTCATTCACAATTTATTAAATGTTTAAAAAGATTATGAAAATAGTAACAAATTTTATTGAATAAAATAACAGTGAAGATGCATTTGCATATATGTTATTATACAATCAATGATTGTTTGCTAAAGGCTCTTTTCCTGTTGAGTTTAATGACACAAAATACATCCCAAAATATTCCTTAGTTTTTGGGATTAAGTTATGTTTGAAAAAAAATCCATTTTATTTGGTTCTAATTAGTCGTAATTTGCAATTAAGTCAAAAACTCGCACATCTCTTACTTTACAATTCTGCCTGTCACTTTCCCCCTCTCTATATATAACTTGATTAACTACTCTTTATATATGTTAGTTTTCTCTGTGAGAGTAAAGAGAGAGATTGCAGAGTATGAGCGGTAGACAAACTTATTCGTGTTAATTTTTTAGCAGCTAACGGCTGGCTTATATATAAGACAGGTCAGTTTTTGACTTTATTGAATATTTTAGCAAAATGATTTTAATGTTTTTTTTTGTTTTTTTTTTGTTGTTGTTGTTCTCCGTTTGAATTTATTTTTAAAAATTTAATTCGTTTTGCAAACTAATTTTCTTCCTGATCACAATTATCTATCCAGAGGTCATAGGTGGCCCAAGAGGTCAATAGGTGACCCAAGAGGTCACGTTTTTGTCTAATATTCTAATGAAATGAAAAATTATGAGCAGAAAGAATGTACCATACTTACTGGTTAATTTTCTTGGGTTTAGACCTGTGGTTCTCAACCTTCTATTCCCGCACCCTTAAAAGAGTTTTACTCTGACCCCGCACCCCCTACAATTTATACTTTTGATCAAAGATATAGAATGTGAATCCATACTACAGTTTTATCAAAAGATCATATATATTTCACTCTCTAAATAATAATAATAATCTGAAATAAAGATGCAAAAATATATATAATATTAATTACAAAAGAAAAAAAATTAAATCTAAATTTGAACAGACGCTTCTTGCACATCCTGGAATTATGCTCACACCCCTGGTTGGGAACCCCTGCTTTAGACCGTTTTTATTTTGCTTTGTTTTCCACGCATATAAATGTCCTGTCAGTGTTATTTGATATTAGCCTGATGTTCCCATGGTAACGAACAATATTGACTTCAAGTAGAAACAGAAATAAGGTTTCAAACTAAATAATAAATAGTAATAATTATATAATAAATAGTAATGTTTAAGGTTAAAACTTAAATAAGGTTTTGATTTTCCCAACCCTATTGCCCTTATGGCAAGCCCCACCCCTTTTTATCATATGGATGCTAGAAGGCGGTGGCTGCGGGTCTACATATCCTGGGAATGACGTTAAACTCTATCTGATGGTGAGGTTCCAGTTTTGGAGGTTTGGGGAATGTGGAGCACCCCTTAATCACCATTGCTCCCTGGTCCACTCTGACCCGGAGTGGTAGTACCTGTTAGGGTCCCATCTATGGGTTAAATAGAAAAATTTATTTATAAAAAAATTGTATTATCCATTAAGAATTGATTTATTTCAAAACTTTCTCGGCACTAAATGACCCACTGAGGTTGATATGCCGTAAAACAAAACAAACAAAAACAAAAATTAAATAAGGTTTTAAACAAAAATTTGGTTTCTCTTAATTTTTGAGATGAGGCTTGATTGAATTTGTATTATTTAGACTAATTTTCTAATCTTCATTCTTATATACACAATGTTTCAGCTGATGTGCCTTCAGGTGTTTCTTGTCAGACTCGGAAACCTTCTTGAACTTGGGAGCCTTCATGTCGTAATTGGGAATCTTCACAGAACTTCGAACCTAACCCTTTATTTTAATCCCTGGGGGTAGACTGTTTTCATTCTGTTAACCATGACCCGGTACAAGTGTTAAGCTGTGTTAAGTATTCTATCTTACTATCACCTTTGGTCAGGATTGAACCTGCAGCCCAGAGATGATTGTCACCTAGAACTGTATTAACCTAGCACCTATATCCGCTGCGCCATGAAGGCCGAAACGTGTATATAACAATATAGATGAGAACAATAATCCAATTAAGACAACTTGGTTATTGAGGAATTTAACTTGATGATTTTAGAATTTAATGTGACTTAGTCCATGCCACGAGGTGTACACTACTACTTGGCATGTACCTCATGGGGTTAAGGCTGTTGATAGGGTGTCTAGGGGACAGATTAAAAAAAAATATTTTACTCCTGGATGATTGGAAAGAGTTTTCTTTTTCTTTTCTGGCAATTATGATCAAGCGCCCTCTGGTGTTGAAAACCTCTAGAGAAGGGCAGATAATCCAAAATTATATCTATTAACACAATAGTATCTTGGACTATTTTTAAAAATCTTTTTTCCTTGCCACTCCCAATTTTTTGTTTGGTTCTAATTTAAAAATTTTTTATTAAAAGCAAAAACATTTTTGATATAAAAACATGTATTTCGTTTGTTAATAATAACATGAACTAATTATTTATTTATCATAAGTGCAAAATCTCCATAAACTTCTGATTAAAATTAAAAAGTATGATTTAAGAAAAATGCTAAAACTTAATATTTTTCACAAATGCCAACAACAATTACATGAAATAAATAATCTTTTTATTAAAATCAATATTGAAAATACATTGAAATTCTAATGTCAGATACAATATAAGTGCAAAAAATCATCTGTTGGTTTGTTTACAAATAATCAAAAGCAGAAGCTTGCAAAAGTGACCGTTGCATTACTGGGGTGCTTATTGGAGACTTGATCCTTTTGTTTAAATCTTTCTAAAGAAGTAATTATGAATTAGTCTAAAGCAGGGGCCACCAAAGTGCAGGCTGGATCTGCCCTGTGATGTCATTTTATTAGGCCCGCCAACGGTACTTGAATTTATTTGTTAAAACGTATCGAACGCGAGACATTTTGATACCATTTAAATCTAAATATCATGTTAAGCTTACTAAATCTTCATGGACTTGACTACAGAATCAACCCATCAAACGAAATTGACTAATAAATATTTGAAAGCAATTCTCTTGATTGGATGTAGCAATTCCAAAACAAAAATTGACTATATCTTGAAAAGCAAACTTCAGTTTCACAAATCTCACTAAACCTTTCTGCTAATGTTGCATTCTTTAATAATGTTTTGAAAGTAAATATGTTGGTTAAATTTGTTTTGGTGCATCTTACGCCATTCATCCATGAATATAACATGGAAAGATAAATTTTGCTTTACATCTTGTTCTCAGAGCTTTCATTCTGGCTAGCAAGTATTGAACACAATAATGTCCTATGCTTGTTATTTTTTCAATTATCCGGCCCACTGTGAAAAAACTTCGGTGATCACTGGTAAAAAAAAATGCATCCTTTTTTTTCTTCTCGTCTTTTTCAGCCACTTCCAGTTGATACTCTGCAGGGCTGGACATTGTATTCTTTTGAGAATGGTACAAGAATTTGGTGGCACAATTTTTCTATTTCTGGTACCAACATCACTGTATTTGCTTCCTTTGGGGGCGTGTCGGTGCCAACAATGGTGAGTCTAGAAAAAAGAAAAGAAAAAAATCTATTCTACTTTCTTTCTTTTTATTTATTTTTTGAATTTCCATCATTTTGATAAACTCTATAACCATTGGGATACAAACTGGAGAATGTGACGTAAATAACTAAGGAAATTGTGACTTGATTAGTAATATAGTTTAATTCTCCATGATTTTATTTTTATTCAAAACTCAATTAGTAATAAAATTGTTTTACATTATTAATACTGTTGACCATATCTACATTATATATACAACAAAATAGCAGTGAATGGGAAGGCTAATTTGCATATTGATATTAATGATTTTAATAAATATGTGCTTGGTATTATGGATTTCTAATTATTTAGTTTTGTCTTAATGAATATGAGCAAAAATCTTGGAGATAAATCTTAAAAGAAATCCATTAACAAGAAGAAATAACTGTAATTTTATTCCTTACTTCCTATCTTAACTAAATAGTTAAATTAGGAAAATTTATCAATGAAAGACGGGAGTGTTGGAAGAGTAAATTTCAGTTGTTCTATTTTTCGATTATACCCACCTCTGTTTCAAATCTTTTTATCTGCATTCTTATTTAGTTTCATTAGTCTTTCTATTTGCAACCAGAGGTTGCATATATTTGCTAGTTGTAAATAATTAGGAAATGTTTACTTATATAGATACTTTATGGAGGCGTGTAGTCTAATGGTTAGTCGTAGGAAATGGACTTGACCTGAGTTCAATTCCTGGACGAAGCAGTTTGCATTTCACATGGTGCTAATACCCTTGGGAAAATCCAATTCTCCCTCCAGCTATGGGTAAATAGTATGGCAGGCTGGGCTCTTTAACCATGGCTAGGTAACCAGTCTAGGAGAAGGAAAACTGAATTAAAACCTGTTAAACTCCGCTTAAGAAATTGACCTTGTGTCACAACCTGCTCGTGTGGTGGGGCTGGTGTATGTATATATATATATAGATATATAGATATAGATATAGATATAGATACTTGTCCAGAATAGTCTGCTGAGGAAATTGTTGTACTGAAAATTGGCCATTCTACATTACAGCAGTGGGTTATTCTGAACAAATACCCTTAAATAATTGTAAAAATGCATTTTTTTAAACCCCCCCCCCACACACATATGCTCCCAATACCCAGTAGATCTCTCTAGAGATGACATTAATTGAACTCTCACCATTTAGCGTAAGACATTACTCGTCTGTATTTTACAGACTTGAGTTCTCTGGTGATTGTAAACATATATCTATGGAAGTATGTATCAATTGAATGTTCACCTCGACAGTTGCCAATGGCTGAAACGGTAAGGAGCTTGACTGATGAAAATTCAGTTGGGTTTCGCTCCTGGCTAGAATAGCTGTTAAGTTGAACTACAATGATGAGACGTAAACAACGAAACACTGTATCTGTGGATGACTATATGTATATATGTATATACATATATATATAAGTATCCAATTGCCACTTTAACTTTTCGTCACAGTGGCACGAGTAAATTATCCAAAAGTGCTCAGTATATAAAACATCGGGCAATGATGATAATAGTAATAGTAATGGTGGGGAAAAAAATGAAGGGTCTACCATGGTTTCAATCTCAATGATCTCATCAGTATCCCTACCTTATACTTAACTAAGTCGACGTTATTCCTTCGTTAAACGGAGATAAACTTCTTTTCTCTTATACCTAGTTTATTTCAAATTTAATTAAGGAATGACATTGACTTAGTTAAGTATAAGGTAGGGTCCTGATGAGATCATTGAGAGTGAAACCCTTAACTCTTTTCCACTTTTACTATCACTAATATTACATATATATAGTATTACAGTGTGTATAGAAATAACCTACTCTAGCTTCACCATAAGGATCTTCAATGTTAAATCCACTGAATTAATTTAGTGGATTGAACCCCAAAAATCCTTACGGTGAAACATGAGTAGTTTATTTCTATACACACTTTAATACTAAATCCGCTCTACTAACGTATTGAGCACTTTATATTTTGTTGTAACACTGACTTATCTGATTAATACTTGTACCTACCAAATATTGAGATCAACCCAATATTTTTTACTGGTAAGTCATTCCCTTTATATGTATAATTTGAATATTTTTCCCCCTATCTATTTTGATATAGTCATTTTAAGTGTGGATGAAAACAAAATTCAAACCACTTTGCAGACATTTTTTATTATAAGATATATATATATATATATATATATATATATATATATATATATATATATATTATATATGAGAATGGGAAATGAATCTGACAATATGAGGAAAAAATGAGTAAAGAAAAGAAATGTAGATGGATAAAAATGAATTTTATCGATATTACTTTTAATCGATATCACTTACACATGTGTTTCGGTCTGTTTATCAAAATGTATATGGATTTACGTTATTATTATTATTATTAAAATAATCAGATGGAGTTGAAATGATGATGATAATAACAATAGGAAAAATGCATAAAATGTTCCGTACACAGATTTTGCCGACCTTCATCAGAGTGTTATTTTTATTTTTTGAGTTGGAGACGAGAATAGAATTTCAAAAAGTTTGAAAAAGAATATTTTTAAAAATGTTTATGAACGCAGATGCCGTTTAGGGACGGTTAAAACATTTTTTGAAAGTTCTGGTGGATGGATATAATTTATATTGCAAAAATTGAAATGTTATTAGTAATCTGAAACTTGTTGATGTCTGAATGAGGTGTGTTTACATGTTATTGTTTGGGGTAAGAAAAAGGAAGGAAGAAATAAATAAATCGGTGAAAACCGAAAAAGTTAACATCTAAAATGAGCGAATGGGTCAAATAAGGAAATATGTGTTAAAATATATATATATATATATATATTGGTGGATCTGTGTGTGTGAGATCATGTATTCCTAATATTAAACTTTTGTGTCAATCTTTTTCATTCTTGTTTATTTTTTCCAGGCAGTATTCCAGGTTTTAAAGGACATTAGCCATACATGGAGCTGGAAACCAGGAGTGATGTCCACATCGTACATTCTTCGAAGTACTAGCAAACAGAAAGCTGACCCACGGTCATCCCCATCTCTGTCTTCCAGTACTCACTCTTCCAAATCGTCCAATTATGATGTGATAGCTGAAGAACATCTAAAAAAAGTGGCAGACAAATCCAAATCTCACAGATTGCCTTGCCAACCACAAATCACAGACACAGTGACTGTCACTTTACAAAGGTTAGGTTCTTTTAAGATTAGAATAAAATTCATCTGTTCTTTGACAAAGAATGGTTTTGCTAAGTTCTTTGAAAAGAATGGTTTTGCTAAGTTCTTTGAAATAAGAATGGTTTTGCTAAGTTCTTTGAAATAAGAATGGTTTTGCTAAGTTCTTTGAAATAAGAATGGTTTTGCTAAGTTCTTTGAAATAGAATGATTTTGCTAAGTTCTTTGAAATAAGAATGATTTTGCTAAGTTCTTTTGAAATAAGAATGATTTTGCTAAGTTCTTTTGAAATAAGATGATTTTG
Organism: Doryteuthis pealeii; assembly: GCA_023376005.1. Classification (NCBI taxonomy): domain Eukaryota; kingdom Metazoa; phylum Mollusca; class Cephalopoda; order Myopsida; family Loliginidae; genus Doryteuthis; species Doryteuthis pealeii. The sequence goes on from CM042158.1 coordinate 44,434,533, forward strand.
CTAAGTTCTTTTGAAATAAGAATGATTTTGCTAAGTTCTTTTGAAATAAGAATGATTTTGCTAAGTTCTTTTGAAATAAGAATGATTTTGCTAAGTTCTTTTGAAATAAGAATGATTTTTTGCTAAGTTCTTTGAAATAAGAATGATAAGAATGATTTTGCTAAGTTCTTTTGAAATAAGAATGATTTTGCTAAGTTCTTTTGAAATAAGAATGATTTTGCTAAGTGAAATAAGAATTGTATGAGTAGCACAGGGATCTGTGTGGTAAAGTGAGGAGCTGATGATAGGTGTGTCACTCCACCTCAGATGCCAAAACAATCTCATTGGTCTAGTGCTAGTGAAAAGGAGATAGACTCCCTCGTTGTCTGGCTGATACCGATATTAGTCCACCCCGTCAACTTTACTTTAATAAGAATTATTACATTAAAACTTAAATACTTGCACCCGGAGTGTGTATATATTTGCTAGTTTAAATAAAGGTGTATGCGCAGGGGAGTGTGGGGTACCCGTTCATCACCATTACTCACAGGTTCGCTCTGACCTGGTGTTGTAGTATCTGTTAGGATCCCATCTATAGGTTAAATAGATTTTTAAAAAAATAATAGTTTTAAAAAGAAGAGTTTAAAAATTAATTTGAATAGATTACAACAATGAATAAAAACACAAAATTGTTTGGTATAAAAAAAAAAAAAAAAAAAAAAAACTCAACAAGGGTTGACATGCCGTAAAATCTAACTAACCCTGGCATACTATACTTCAGGCCTACTCATGATGCAACTGAGAGCCAGAACTGCAGAGGCCTATTTTAAATGTTGCCTGAACCAATGAGAGCAGAGCATTTTAGTTTGAGTTTATTTGAGCTAGCTACTCCAGTGTTTTTGGTTTAAGAAATTTAAATAAATAGAACAAAATGAGTTTTAAAAAATGCCTCTAAAGAAATTGAGTTTAAAAAAAAAAAAGGACCATATGACCTTTAGGCACCCCTTTTGCTTTGCTGATTCATAAGTAAATTTTTTCGTTTACACCGTCAACATCCGGTTGTTTGTTAACAGACGATTTTTAGAGTTTTTTAAAAAATTATAACATTAACCCCTAACCCTAACCAACAACCGGATGTTGACGGTGTAAATGAAAAAAATGTACTTATGAATCAGCAAAGCAAAAGGGGTGCCTAAAGGTCATATGGTCCAAAAATTTTGAATACATATCAAGAATGAATGAAACAAAATATTTCTGGCATAAAATAACCCAACGAGAGCTGACATGCCATAAAATCCAACCAACCAACTATACTCCAGGCCTATTTATGAGAGCCAGAACTGGAAGCCTATTTTAAGCCTTCTTTCATCCAATGAGAGCTTTGAGTTTGAACAGGCTTACTTCAGTATTGACTTAGGAAATTTAACAACATTTTTACTTCCATTTGGAATATCATTTATCATTTGAATAAAATGTTCAGCAAGACCTGTAAATAGTGTGAATGTTTCTGTTTGAACTTTATGTAGACCATATCGTTTTCTAGAGATCTTAATCACCTCTTTGTTTTGTTTAATACTTATCAGTGTCTACAATAATATTACAATCTTGGGCTAGACGGGCGGTCGGAGAGGCCCCCTCCGATCAATCGGCTGGTCACGTCAAGCCCTAGCACCTATATGATTTTCCCAACCCTATTGCCCTTATGGCAAGCCCCAACCACTTATCATATGGGTGCTAGAAGGCGGTGGCTGCGGGTCTACATGTCCTGGGAATGACGTTAAACTCTATCTGATGGTGAGGTTCCAGTTTTGGAGGTTTGGGGAATGTGGAGCACCCCATTCATCACCATTGCTCCCTGGTCCACTCTGACCCGGAGTGGTAGTACCTGTTAGGGTCCCATCTATGGGTTAAATAGAAAAATGTATTTATAAAAAAAAAATAGTATTATCCATTTCGGCATTAAATGACCCACTGAGGTTGATATGCCGTAAAAAAAAACCAAACCAATAATATTACAAATTTTCATTTATTTAACTTTCAACACCTCTTATTATCCTCAGGTATTGATCAAATTGTTATTCTAAGTATTTTCAAAAATCGTTAACTTAATTTTCAATAGGCTTCCAGTTCTGGCTGTCAGTTGCACCACGAGTAGGCTTGGAGTATAGAATGCCATACAACCAGCCAAAAGATAATATAATATAAATCTTCTTTTTTTTCTTTCCAGGTATTGGGATTGTGATAGTGGTGGAGGATGGCTATTAGAATCAAACGAGAAAACTGGAGATTGGACAGTTTATATTGTTCAACCAATCAAAGGTAAGTTTTGGGTAGACGAACCAAGAGACATTTGAAGTCATATAAGCTCCCCACCCCCTTCTCTTTACTGTATTATGAAATTAGATTTGGTACAAGTGTTAGTTGTCTGATGGTACTCAGTGTCATCAACTCTGTGCAAACACTGGATGCCGTCTAGAGGACTTAACATGTATGATGGCTGATAGGGATGGATGGTCAAGAGAATCAAAGGGATCTGTGCTGTTGGCATGCCATGATTGGTCGTCTATGATATTTAGGTAAACAAAAATATCTCCAACCATTTAATACCCAGAGATGCTGATAGGTACGCGTCCTGTGTCCTTGATGCACAAAATTTAAAAGGATGCAGTAAAATCATATCCATGCATCCCAGTGTTTTTCTTTTTTCTTTCCTCACCATTTCAAGCTATATATAAAAATATATATATATATATATATATATATATATATTATTATTTATATTTTTGCTTGAAGGCAATTACAATGCGGATATCGTATAAAATTCGATAATTATAGAAATAACCATGAAAAGTGAATTTGGCAAACGATTATGCGATGCTAGAACATCATACAGTCTTAAACTTTATTAAAAAGCTGAGTAAATCAACTTTTGGTTCCCTAAGGCTTTTTTCCTGTTAAGTTTAATGACTAAAATTAAATACTGAAATATTCCTTACTTTTGGGATTGAATTATATTTGAAAAAAAAAAAAATTTTCATCGTTTTAATTAGCAGTAATTCGCAATTAAGTCATAAAGTCACCAATCTCTCACTAATCTCACTGCTTATTGATTTCACCCCCTCTATTATCTATTAGTCTATCTTGAGAGAGTCATTCTCTCAAAGCCAGGCTAACTGTTGCCACTGTCAAGAGAAATCTTTTACCATCACCTTTCCCTTCTGTCATAGTAAAAATTCTCAATAGTGTTGTTTTTTTTTTTTTTTTTTTTGTTAACTACCGAATAAGTATAAAAAGATTTTACTTTATCTTCAAAACTTTTTTCACTATAGTTTTGTTTGTCAATTAAAATTATGGTGAAGTAGAAAGGGATTATTTTTGATATTACATAAAAAAAGATTTTCTGTCATCTCCAGAACTTCTCAACAACTTAGCTATTGTTAGAATTTCAAGAATCAGGTCCATTTAAATTTGGTCAAACTTTCCCTTTCCTAGAAATCTTACAAAATGATTTTAATGATTTAAAAAAAAATTCTCCAGCTCTATTCCTTTTCAAAAAATTAATTTGCTCTGCAAACTCACTTTTCTGGTCACAATTATCTACCCAGAGTTCAATGGGTGACCCAACAGGTCACGTTTTTCTAGTGTGTATGTGTGTGTGTATATATATATATATATATATATATATATATATATATATATATATAAACACACACACACCTATACAGAGATGCTGATAGGTACGCATCATGTGTCCCAGTGTTTTTCTTCTTCCCTCACCATTTCAAGCTAACTGTAAATACATTTCAATAGTTTCTTAGAAACAAATTATACAGGATAGGTTACAATGTAGGAGTTAGATGGCTTTAGTTTGGACCCATAAATTTTCCTGGAGACTCATTCAAAGCAAATATGTGTGTACCAGGATGTACAAAATCAAAAAACTATCAGCATCACTGAAACCTGAAATTCATATATTCATGGAAAATTTAATTATTTTTTAAAAAAGTCTGTTGGGGGCGGGGCAAGACTTATATGCCGTCAAATATGGTAGATGCTGTTGTTTATAACCACCTGTTAGTAATAAGGAAACAAAACTTGATGTATAGTGTAGTCTTAAAGTTTTTGTTACCTTCTATTTATTATTTTAATAATACCGTAAAGGGTTAATGGTTTATTGCTGAAAAGGCATGAAACCAACTAAAATGATGAAGGTATAGTTTTCATTATTAATGTCATATAAACATAAAATGACTAAATTAATGTCACCTTCTGAAAATATCATAGCTTTGATGTAACAGATTTCAAGATATGAACATGGGCTGCTTTATCATTGTTAGTTTTGACAAGTGTTATTGTTCATTTTGATTTTAGTTTATTCTCAACTTGATAGGGAATGTTAGTTTCAAGCCTTACCAAGAGATTATTCTTTATTGTTGTTTTTGATTTGCACACGAGTTGCAATTTCCACCATTTTTACTGACAAGAAAGAATGCCTGTCCGTTACGATTTGGCAATTGGTCTCAACAAAGGCCACAAGGTTTCAACATTACCTGGCAGTAAATTGAAACCTTCCCGACTAATGAACGGATCATCCAGAAATCTTAAATTTGTCTTGTTGCAGTTTTGTCCACAAAAATTGTCTCCTCCGGTTGGTCCGATGGTGCATTGATTATGTCATGCAACTGAAGGGTTCTCAGATACCCATGGAACTTTGTCTCCCAAATTTTGTAACTCGACTCATCACTTTTGAAGAAGATTCGAGTGTACCTTGGCCCACTATATATACTAACTCGAAAAAAACTTGAATATAAACACATCATCCCTGATGATGGCACTTCGAAGTGCCAAAAGTACTTGGGATATGAACTTTGGTTGACTAATCTACAGATTCCATCCAAATGTTAAAAAGTTGGCCAGAAAGCTTGAAAAGATGATAAATAAAATTGTTAAACAGGAGACGTGCCTTTTGTTTATCTCTATCTATCTATCTCTATCTCTCTATCTCTATATCTCTATCTATCTCTCTCTATCTCTATATCTCTATCTATCTCTCTCTATCTCTATATCTCTATATCTATCTCTATCTATCTCTCTCTATCTCTATCTATCTCTCTATCTATCTCTATCTCTCTCTCTATCTATCTCTATCTCTCTCTCTATCTATCTATCTCTATCTATCTCTCTATCTCTCTCTATCTATCTATATCTATCTATCTCTATATCTTTATCTATCTATCTATCTCTATATCTCTCTCTATCTCTATATCTCTCTCTATCTCTATATCTCTCTCTATCTCTATATCTCTCTATATCTCTATCTATCTCTATATCTCTCTCTATCTCTATATCTCTATCATTCTCTATATCTATCTCTATCTCTCTCTCTCTCTATCTATCTCTCTATCTATCTCTATCTATCTATCTCTCTATCTATCTCTATATCTATCTATCTCTCTATCTCTCTATCTATCTCTATATCTATCTATCTCTCTATCTCTATATCTATCTATCTCTATCTATCTCTATATCTCTCTATCTATCTCTCTATCTATCTCTATATCTATCTATCTCTATCTATCTCTATATCTATCTATCTCTATCTATCTCTATATCTATCTATATCTCTATCTATCTCTCTATCTATATCTATCTCTATCTATCTCTCTATCTATATCTATCTCTATCTATCTCTATATCTATTTATCTCTCTATCTATCTCTCTATCTATCTATCTATCTCTCTATCTATCTCTATATCTATCTATCTATCTATCTATCTATCTATCTCTCTATCTCTATCTATCTCTATATCTCTATCTCTCTATCTATCGCTATATCTCTCTATCTCTATCTATCGCTATATCTCTCTATCTCTATCTATCGCTATATCTCTCTATCTCTATCTATCGCTATCTCTCTATCTCTATCTATCGCTATATCTCTCTATCTCTATCTATCGCTATCTCTCTATCTATCTATCGCTATATCTATCTATCTCTATCTCTCTCTATCGCTATCTATCTCTATCTCTCTCTATCGCTATCTCTCTCTATCTCTATCTCTCTCTCTCTCTCTCTATCTCTATCTATCTCTCTCTCTCTCTATCTCTATCTATCTCTCTCTCTCTCTATCTCTATCTATCTATCTCTTAACCAGTAGTTTAATAATGAAACAAGCATTTATTTTTATACAACAAATATTTGCTTTTCAATCTGATGTTTTTCCTTGTTAATCCAATTGTTAATATTACTCATCTAGATTGAATATTATAAGGTCTAAATTACAGATAATAATTCACTCTACAGACATATTGATCCTCCCTCATTTCTATAATATTAATAATCCTAAAGATCTATCGTATCATTAGTAGAAATAATACTTTGCACTACACTACTCATCAAGTTGGTGGGATGAGAGAAATTAACTGTGTGTTGTACTTGTTGTATTCTTTCTATTGTCTCTTTCTATTCTACTAAAGCCTGACCTTTTCTCTTCTTTCTCTCCCAATTGTAGACAGTAGATTGCATGAGCATGGGTTTTTTTTTCTAGACATTTTCTTCTAGTGTAACTTTTTTTCTTTTTGTTTACTTTTTATTTCCAGTATGTTTTCTTTAAAGGCAATTCCTTGTTATAAAACCTAGTTATTATTTGTCAAAGGACTTTTTTTTCCTCCTCCTCTCCCCCCACCAAATATGTCCGCCTGAGGATATTGTCCATGTACTTATTAGCGAGAATAACAGTAATTATTTTATTTATTTTCTTTTCTTTTGTTTTTGGTTGCTCAGTTAGCTGCTATGATCTTGTTGACCTAGGATTTACTTGGCTTACTATGTCATTTGGTGGGGGAGGGGATCGAGGGGAGAAAAAAAAAACACTAGGCCAATTTCCCAAGTAGGGAGAGAGACTACCTCAAGAAAAAAAACAAAAAAAAAAACAATTTTTTTTTCTTTTTGACCTAGGCTTGAACTCTGATCCCCAGCACTAGTGAGGGAGGGGCAGCAACTGCCCTAGATATGCTGAGAGCCAGGATTATGCATTTAGTGGTAATTGTTAATGAATTTCTCATAAAGTAAAAGGAACGATGGAAACTAGTTCATTATAAATATAGGTACCAACATTTTTGATGTCATTTTTACAAAATCAATTCAACTCCCCTGATTAAAACAAATTTACCAAAAATCAATGAATTATCCAATTTTAATGAAATTTTCAGTGTTGACTTATCAATGAATGAATTTTATAATGCATCAGTTATTTTATTTTAAAAATTTCTGATTTTTTTTCAGGTCACTTAACTTTGACCCCCCCCCCCCCACACACCTTATTTTTTAGGCACAAAATATCTGTGGGGATATATATAATTGAAACTAATTACAGTATAAATAAAAAGACAAAAGAGCAATTTTGGTAGAAAATAAGTAAGAAAATCTGAAAATTTATTGACCCCCCCCCCCCAAAAAAAAAAAAACTTAAAAAAAAATGTTTATTCTGTTTATGGAATATAATTTTCTTTTACATTATCAGTAAAATAAATTCTACATCGATATTTGTTCTGTTTAAATGGGTGGGAGACTAATTTTTAAACTGAGATATCTTAATTATTACATCTCCATACTAAAGTAAGCTTATTATTTGATAGATTTGCTTTTAGAATCTAAAAATATAAATTTTTAAACTTAAAATTATGCAATTTGTATTTTAAATGAATTTTATCTATTAATTAGGTATATAAATTGTTGCTATAAAGGCTCATATAGATGGAGCAAATATCTATTTTAAAGAATTTTAATGTATTTCCATTGAATCCTAATGATTCAATGATTTAAAAAATGAAACTATTCAGAAATTTAAAAAAAGAATTCATTGATTAAAAAGTCAACACTGAAAATTTAAAAATCAGATAATTCCCTGATTTTTGGTAATTTTTCGTTTATCAATCTGGGGTACTTATCAGCCACCATATTTTAAACATATTTCCCGTCAATTTTTTCTACCAAACCCCACAAGAATTTTTTTAGTGTTTAGAACAAAAAAAAAAAAAGATATTTCGTTTAAATAAAATATCAATAAGTTAATAATTTTTCTGTACCTAGTGTATTTAGTGTTTTTAGTTATTGATTTCTAAGGAGAAACTGTTTAAAACTTTTAATAACAGATTTTGTTAACTTCGCTTAAAACATCAGATTTTGTAAAATTTCAGGCTAATTTAATATTTTAAATATTTTAAATATATTAAAAATTACATATGTAATATTATTTTGATTTAAAAAAAATTTTTTTTTTTTTTTTTTTTTTTTTTTACTGATGCTTATTATGTTATTATGAAATAAGAATTTGACCTTAATTGATTTAATTAATTTTAATTCGTTTTTTAAGTGAAAATCCACGCCCAATTTTGGTGGTGCCTATATAAATATTTAAAGGAAAAGTCCTTGAGGCATAATGTTTAAAGTTAGCAGGGTCTTTAGAATGTACCTACTACACCTCTGCTGAGGGGTAAAACCCCTCACCCCCAATGGAGCCACCTGGAGTGACCCATGATGCTTAAGCATGGAACCCTGGTAGCTGAGCAGTCCATGACATGCAACACTCTGCTTTAGGCCTTTGGCTAGACAGGCGGTCAGAGCCCCCAACCCCATGTCAAGCCCTAGCACCTATATGATTCTCCCAACCCTATTGCACTTATGGCAAGCCCCAACCATTTTTATCGTACATATGCTAGAAAGCGGTGGCTGAGGGTCCTGGGTATGACATTAAACTCTATTTGATGGTGAAGTTCCAATTCTGGAGCTATGGGGAATATGGAATACTCCTTCATCACCATTATTCCCAGGCCCACTCTGACCCGTTGGTAGTACCTGTTAGGGTCCCATATATGTGTTAAATACATGAGTGCCAAGGTATATGTCATTGGTAAAGACATCTATCTTGCTTGTCACAAAAGTGACAAGGATTACCAAGGATAAACGTCTGGAGTCCTGGGGAATGTGGAGTACGCCTTCATCAACATTACTCCCAGGTCCACTCTGACCTGGACTAGTAATCCCTGTTAGGGTCCATCTGTGGGTTGAATAAAAAAAAAATGTGTTTAAAAAAAATTGAGTTTAAAGAAAAATCGAGTACCCATCAAGAATGAATGAAACAAATGTCTTCAGCATGAAATAACCCAAAAGGGGATGACATGCCATAAAAAAATCCAACTAACTAACTCAAATGAAAAAAAAAAAAAATTGAACAGAATTTTGTGAATTCCTCTAATGTTACGTACTAATATAAAACTTGGTTTAGTCATAATTTTTTTCTTTGTTTAATGGCATATCAACCTTCATGGGTTATTTAATGTCAACACCTTGTAAAACAGCAATAATACTATTTAACTTATAGCTGGGGTATGAGAGGGTTCATTCCTTTCCCAAGGGTATTAGACTGAAAGTAAACGTAATAGTGTGGCTGGCCTGGCGAGTCATCTGAGAAAACACAAGGATAGAGTGTCAAATGCTACTGGCACTCAACTATGATAATAAAAAAAAAAAAGAAAAAAAAAAAAGAAAAAAAGATTGAAGAAAAAAAGAAAAAAGATTAAAAAAAAAGAAAAAAAGAAACAAAACAGGAAATGGTCTTACTCAAAACATGAGTTGACAGCCATTATTATTATTAGTGTGACTGGAGTTCAAACTTGCTGACTACGGTTTCACAGTCTAGCACGTTAGCCACTACATTACAAGGGTTTGCCCTTTAAAGGATTAATTGGTATTTCATCTACAGATGATCTTTATGCCTGGTTGGCACCTTTGCAGAGGGGTATGACTCCCCCAATGTGGCTACCTGTTGGCCGTGGGAGACAACCCATGATGCTTAAGGATGGAACCCAGGTTGCTGAGCAGTCCATGGCATGCAGCACTCCACTTTAGCCCTTACTTGGGCTAGAGGAGCGGTTGCAGAGACCCCCTCCAATCAATTGGCTGGTCACATCAAGCCCTTGCACCTATATGATTGCCCCAACTGTTTTATCATATGGATGCTAGAAGGCGGTGGCTGAGGGTCTTATTGTCCTGGGAATGACATTAAACTCTATCTGATGGTGAGGTTCCATTTTTGGAGGTTTTGGGAATGCGCAGTACCCTTCATCACCATTGGTTCACTCTGATCCGGAGTGGTAGTACCTGTTAGGGTTCCATCTATTGGTTAAATAGAAAAAATGTTTATAAAAAAAAATTGAGTATCCATTAAGAATGAATTTATTTAAAAACTTAGTTGGCATTAAATCACCCACTGAGGTTGATATGCCATAAAACAAAAGAAACAAACAGATGATATTTTCATTATATATAATATTTTTATTTATTTTTATATATCTTTTTATAGATCTGATATATCTCGCACCTGCCTAGGAATCACAAGATTCCAGGTTTGATACCTGTCCCTCCAACTAAGCATATGAGTACCACAGATTGAGTAATCTGATCTGTGTGGTAAAGTGGGGAGTTGACAGTAGGTGTGGTGCTTCACCTCAGAAACGAGTTGGCGGGGAACGGAATCAAACTCGGAACCTTGCGATTCCAAGATGGGTGTTCTACTGAGTGGGAGTTCCTGAAAGGTTTCGGTTTTTCTCATCGTTTTGGGGGTGGGGTGTTTATGATTAAGAATTCCCAGAAAAATTATATATAAAGCCTCATGAATTTCCGTTTACCATTTCCAATAAAGTTACCGGTCTGATGAAACTCATTGGTATACATAGATACCTATGGGTAGAAATAGATCTATAACCAGAAATTAATTGATTTTTAAGCCTTTTTCTTAGCCACGACATCAAAAAGAGGCAGAAAGAGGGAGAAAAAACAGCAGCCCCAGAAAGCATCACAGTTTGTGTGCAGTCCGTGCACCAAAGACTCTCACTCAGGGATAGACCTGCTCAGCCACTTGCACAGATGATTTTTTATTTATTCATTTATTTATTTATTGGACAGTAAGCCATCGTCTTTAGTGGGCGGAAAGGTGCCAACAATAAATATATATATATATATATATATATATATATATATATATATATATATATATAATATATAATATATGAAAAAAATAATAAGACAATCAGGAATATTTCTTGTATGTTGTTTATTCTCAACTAGTTTCGACCTTAGGTCATCGTCAGGAGAAAATTTCTTATTTGAAGAAATTGTTTATAGATTTTTTGAAAGGGAGCATTATAGAAGAACTATAAAAATTAAAGTGTTTTTGAGGGTTTGACATGCTATTAAAATCCGGGTAGACGAGTGTGTTAGTAGTAGCATGTCCATCTGTGCAGTCAGTGCACACACACACACATATATATATATGGAGGCGCATGGGCTAGTGGTTAGTCGTGGAAAATGGACTCGTCGATTCAAGTTCAATTCCTAGATGAAGCTGTTGGCATTTCACATAGTGCTAATACCCTTGGGAAAGGTATGAATCCATATATTCTCCTTCCAGCTATGGGTTAAATAGTAGGGCAGACTGGGCCCTTCAGCCTTGGGTAGGTAACCAGTCTAGGAGAGGGATAACTCTGAATTCAAAATTCCTGAGGTTAGTCATTGATTGGGTTTGTGGCAACCCTTGATGCACCAATTCTTTCCTATCGACTGTGCCAAAAAGTGTGGATGGTGCAACACAAGCCTTCACCACTATAAACAAATCACTGTGTGGGTGTTCATTGTGTGTATGAACCCTCATACGTCGAAAATCGATGGGAGAGTCCATATTATATATATATATATATATATATATATGAAAACTTCTTGGTTTAGTTAAAGGATTTTTTTTTTTTATATGTAAGAAAGCATTAGTCGTGCAAAGGAGAAATGCTAGTTGGTGTCACATGACTTGTATCGATGCCAATGTTCAAAGAAGAAAAAGAGATAGGTTTATTTTCGCACATTACATTTTTTTTTACAAAAAACACAACAAATTATTAATGTGTGGAGGATGATCACTAATTAGGACTTAGCCTATTCTACTAGTGACCACCTCTGCTATTTCATAGATTCTCAGGTTAAAATAGGTTTAAAATATTTTAACAGATATAAGTAATTTTTTAAAGAAGAACAAAGGTTATTAATTTTAAATATACAGTAGAGACTGGGTCTCTTTTTTTGTTGGTATTTGATTACTTCTCTATCTTTTAAACCAAACAATAGTAATTCCTTGACTAAAATGAGAAAAGTCTCTTTCGAGGAATTACTATTCGTTGGTTTAAAATATAAAACCCCAAGAAATTCTGCTAGTAGACATTTGTTGTAATGACCAATAGTAATTCCTCCATTAAAGTGAGATGAGTCTCTTTTGAGTTGTGGTCGATTTCGTCTTCTATGTGACGATGGTTGGCATACTGGATGTCTGGATCGGAATTTTCGGAACACCCATTATTTTTCCGTTGAATCAGTCAAACATTTCTCTGTGTCACTGAAAAACGTTTTATCTTGTATCTCCATATATATATATATATATATATACTTTTTAAATATCTTACATTAAAAAGAAAGCAAAAAACAAACAAAACCTTTCAAGTCGTGGTCGATTTCATCTTCTATGTGACGATTGGTCGGCATTCTGGACGTCTGGGTCGGAATTTTTCGGAACCCCCATTATTTTTCCGTTGAATCAGGCGAACATTTCTCTGTGTCACCAAAGTCATTTTTATCTTTTATCTCCATATATATACTTTTTAAATATCTTACTTAAAAAAGAAAGCAAAAAAAAAAAAAAAAAAGCCCAAAAAGGTAGTTATAGCAACTAATGTATATTCCTCCTTTCAGCATCCAAGCAAAATGATGTAACACACTTCCATTCACCTCACGTCCGCTACCACCACTCAGCTCCTTGCAAGTATTCTTTCTGGGATCACTTTTTTTTTCTCCTCCTCCTCCTCCAAACACTATTATTACTACTACTACTACCATCACTACTACTATGATTACTAAACCAAATTGCCATTAATACTACTACTACTACTACTACTATTATAACTTCCATTATTAGCATAAAGACTATTATTACTATTAATTTTACTAGTAATTGCATGCTGCTACTATCTTTCTGCGTGGGTGGATGGCCTTTCCTGTTTTCTTTTTGTTTTTATTCTATTTTTTAAAAATATTATTTAATTTAAATCTTTTTTAAAAATTTAAAATTTTTATACACATGTATTTATGAGATATATCAAAATTTATGAGATATATCAAAATTATTTAAAGTTTTTAATTTAGAATATTTTAAAGTTTTTATTTATTTAAAAAAAAATCTAATTTTTAATATTTTAAATTTTTTCTTTAATTTATATTCTTATATTTTTTATATATATATATATATATATATATATTTTTTTGTCTGGATGTATCTTATTTTGAAATCACCGATTTGATGAAATTGTGATTCAGTATCTGTTATCTCCCCACACACTTTTTCCTTCATTACCCAGAATAATGTAAAAAAAAAAAAAAGTATTATTTGGATTATTTGGACTATTGTCCTCATCTTTATTATTATCTGTACAACGTTTTGGCTGATGTGCCCTCTGGCCTTCAGGTATTGTCAGACTCTGGAGCCTTCTCAATCTCAGGAAACTTCTTGTAATTGGGAGCCATCACGGAACTTTGAACCAAACCTTTTATTCATACATCGGCCTAAACATTGTATAGATAATAATGAAGATGAGGACAATAGTCTGAATAATCCAAATAATATTAATTATCAAGCCTCATCTCAAAAATTCAGAGAAAAAAAAAATTGTTTGATCTATGTTTTTTTTTTTTTTTTTTTGTTTGTTTATTTTTGTCTCCCTCTCCCCCACCATTTATGTATCCCAACTTTTTTTCTCTCCGTTGCCTACCCACTTTACCCATACTTCTACACTTTACAAATGAGTTAATTCTAAAATTCCTTTTTTTTTTTTTTTTTTTTTTTTTTTTTGCATGTTATTGTGTAGAAATGGTGGTTTATTTTATGTTTAAGAAATTTGAAATTTCTGTTGTTTTAAACTTTAAAAAGATTTTATTTATTAAAACAAAAATGCAGGTAAGAAAAAGTACAATTCAAAATAGTTTTCTATTATTTCATTGCTGTAAACTGTTGGTAAATTTTTTGCAGGTAAATTCACTATATCAGGTTAATTTCTATTATTTATTTTTCAGACTGTTTTCCTCATCTTTATTATTATTATATATGCAACATTTTGGCTGATGTAGCCTCTGACCTTCTTCAGGTGTTTCTTATTGAGCTTGAAAATCTTCTTGTCGAAATTGTGAACCTTCATGTTGGAATCTGGAGCCTTCATAGAACTTCAAACTGAACCCTTTATTCAATCCCTCTTAATGTCCTATACCACCTCATTCCACCCAGCCACAAGTCACATTCATTTTCCTAATCTGCCCCAAACAATAGCCTTTGTTTGAATATATTATTAAACATATTTAGCAGTCTTTTGATTTGAGGGAAATAATAGGTAACTTTAAATGAAAAGGTAATTTTTAACCATTTATTGATAAATCCTTATAGGAATGGGGCTCTGGACTTGGAAAATTCTCAACAGGATGTTAAGAGTTAAGGGTTTTGTTAGAAGTTCTGTGAAAGCTCCGGAGTTCAACATCTGAGGAAAGTTGGAGAGCACATTGGCCGTGTAAATATTTGTGTTGAGTGATTAGTATTCAGTTGTGTTGCAAGTTGAATCAGCTCTGAGAATCCAGATTTGGTAGTTGGTTTAAATAGCAGGTTTGGCTATTCCACTGTGTACCTTAGCCAAGTCCATTCCCAGGATTCTCATTGGCTGCTGGTTTTAGTGTGGATACTTTTATCCATATATACCCAACACTTGACTGTGTTCTGGGAGTTTGTATAGAGTCTGTATTTGGTTAGTCTTTTTTTTTGTTGTGATTTGACGCTAGTCACAGCCATCCTGTGAAGGTGAGTATGATGTTGATTATAAAAAATGAAACATTGTGTAGATAACAAAGATGAGGACAACAGTCTGAAAAATCTAAATACAAATTATCAAGACTCATCTCAAAAATTCAAACAAATCATCAGATTAATTGTTGTTATAATATTGGGTGATATGGAGTGTATGGTGTAATGGTTAGAGTTTTAGGAAATGGACTTGTTGACCCGAGTTCAAATCCTGGACGAGGCTGTTTGCATTTCACATAGCGCTAATACCCTTGGGAAAGGTATGAATCAACTACTCTCCCTCCATTATGGGTAAATAGGACAGACTGAGCTCTTTAACCTTGGCTTGGTAACCAGTCTAGGATATACACAGCAGTCTAGAGTAACCTAAGACAAAAACTTTGCAAAGTTGATTTGAAGGATTTATACAAGGTGTGTCAAAAATTATCGAGATTTATTTGTACTTTTTGACACACCTTGTATTCTGGTAAAAAAAAAAGTTCCATTCATTCTTCATTTCTAGCTTGGTAAATACAGCTTTATTTTTTTAATATGTCTGTCACTCCATGTGACAGCCCTGTCTTTTGCACTCCCCACTTGGTCCATGCAACCTGTTTATTTTGTCCTACAGCTGTAGCAATACGCTTAACTTCCCCAAGTTGATGAATTTCCTCCAAAATCATTTTCCTTTTATTTAACGTGGATTCCTTAGACCACTAACCCTGTGGGTGAAGGCCTAGTCCTAATCTTCCCTTTGCCACAGTTCCAATTATTTCTTTCATCTTGAGGGATGATTCAACGTTTTCTATAGCTTGTTGTACCTTCCATTTTCAACCAGTTATTACCGAAGGCTGGGTGATCTTTCACTATTGGGTCACGAGAGTCGTACAGCATTTGGAAAAGTTGTGCTTTACCTAATTTGTATTTCTCAACCATTGACACCATCAGAAGTTTTAGCTTCTTAGAGGATGATTGAAAAGTAGCTTTCTATTTTAAATTATGCTGCAAGATGAAATCTGGCTAGTTGTCGATACTCTGGAGAATATTGAAGACTTGATTTTTAGGCAAGATAGTGCTCCTCCACTTTTTGCTATTGTTGTTTGTGAATGGCTAAATCACCATTTTCCTGGGTAGACGTGATCTGCGCGAGTGGCTGGCTAGAAGTCCTAATTTAATATCCTGCAAATTTTTTCTTTGGGGTTGATTGAACGAGCAAGTCTACTCTACGAAATCAACAACTTTAGAGAACAAATTTCTGCTATTCTACAAGAGTTCCTTGAAGATCAATTGATGCAATTCTGGAGTGGTTTGAGAGGCTGGAGGCAAATGCTGGTGTCTATAGAATGTTAAATAAAACTCCATGTTATGTGTGTTCTTCTGATATTCATTTTTTAATGTAAAAATAATGATTCAGAAATAAATAAGATTAAAAAAATAGGGAGTTACTTTACAATCACCCTGTGTGTGTGTGTGTATGTGTGTATGTATGTATATATATATATATATATATATATATATAAAATAGTAAGAATATAACAAGATTTAGATTTTTAACCTTATAGCCTATTTCAGGAAGCCTATAGGAGCATAAATTGAGCTCTGCAAACCACGGCACTTATTTAAAAAAAACTTCTACGTCTTAAGGAAGATTTCTTCTCCGGATCTTTGGATTATTATATATATATATATATTCGCAACTTCTTTGAGCAGCGAAAAAACACGTCCATTCTCCTGACTACTCATTCATTAAAACTCTGTGTACCTGTAGAAATTCTATAGTTGTTGACAACTAAGATTATCCAGATTATGTCTCATGCCTTTGTTCTTCTCTCACCTTTTGCCTGTATCTTCTTCTTTAACCTTATCCTTCACAATCTTTTCTGCCTGTCAATATTTATTTGTTAATCAAACACAGATTAGTTTCATATACAAACGATGAATGTACCAATAATTTTTACTGTACCTCCTCTCTCTATCTCATCTTTCTTTTGTCATCTTGGAGAATTTGGACAGTTTTTAACCAGAGAGTGTTGCAAGATGATAACGGTCGGAAGATTAAGGAACAAGAGTATTGATATATAGATTAGTTTAGTCTGGTGCATATGTCACAGATTGTTTAGTTATTTTCTGTAAAATGAATACAAAATGCACACATTTTATTGACTTGTTCTGTTTGGCTTTCTCAGAATAAATAAAGTTAACCCATCCATCAATACTTTCTATGTTTTTAGTCCAATCACCTTAAGAAATTACTTAATACGATTTACCTTATATTTTTAATAAAATAGATCACTAATTAGGACTGAGTATATTCTAGTAGTGACCACCCCAATCGGAGTTTAACAGGTTTGAATTCAGTTTTCCTTCTCCTAGACTAGTTGCCTAACCAAGGTTAAAGAACCCAGTCTGTCCTACTATTTACCCATAGCTGGAAGGACCATTTATTGATAAATTTATTTAACCATTTATTGATAAATCCTTATAGGAATGGGGCTCTGGACTTGGAAAATTCTCAACAGGATGATAAAAGTTAAGGGTTTTGTTAGAAGTTCTGTGAAAGCTCCGGAGTTCACCTTAAGAAATTACTTAATACGATTTACCTTATATTTTTTATTTTATATTTTTAATAAAATAGATCACTAATTAGAACTGAGTATATTCTAGTAGTGACCACCCCAATCGGAGTTTAACAGGTTTGAATTCAGTTTTCCTTCTCCTAGACTGGTTGCCTAACCAAGGTTAAAGAGCCCAGTCTGTCCTACTATTTACCCATAGCTGGAAGGAGAGTAGTTGGATTCATACCTTTACCAAGGGTATTAGCGCTATGTGAACTGTAGCTTCATACAGGATTTGAACTCGGGTCGACAAGTCTATTTTCTATGATTCCATCCATTACACCATGCGTCTCCAATATGAAAAATGCATATAAGACAAAAACTTTATAATTTGAATTTTTACATATTGTCGGTTTAGCTCAGTCAGTAGAGTGTCTGACTAGGAACTACAAGGTGTCTGAATCGATACCGGCCAACATCATATGAGAAGCCCCGGAATCTGTGTGGTAAAATGAGGAGCTGATGGTCAGTGTGGTACTCCACCTCAGACACCAAAACAATCTCCTAGTGCTAGTGAAAAGGGGATAGACTCCCTTGCTGTCTGGCTGATACTGACTTTAGGCCACCCTGACCACTTTACTTACCTACATTACTTACATATTGTTGTAGATAGTGGAATTTTTTTTTTTTTTTTCTGAAACCATAAAGTTTTGCAGTGTCTGTTCACTTACTCAGTTAAATTGACTCGTTTCCACTGGCAACCAACCAACTGAATCTTAAAATATATCCTACTCCATCCCCACTTCAACCCCCGTCTTCTCATCGACTCTCTAGACAGCAGATTTTCACTCAGCTCAAGGTTTATTTTCAAATTGGCCAATTTGTTCATTTTAGTTAATTCAATAAAAAAAACAAAAACATGATTGCTTATTGAACCAACATTTTCAGATGTTTATTTATAGAATTGCATTTTAAAATATTTACAGTCGCTTTTGACTCTGGTTTAGCTCAGTTGGTAGAGCATTCACCTAGGAATCACAAGGTTTCTGGTTCAATACCGGCCCTTGCCAACTCAGCGTATGAGTAGCACAGGGATCTGTGCAGTAAAGAGCTGATGGCAGGTGTGGTGCTCCACTTCAGATACAAAAACAATCTCCTTGGTCTAGCGCTAGTGAAAAGGGGGGATAGACTCCTTCGCTGTCTGTCTGATACCAACTTTAGGCACCCCTGGTGACTTTACTTAGACTCAAAATAGAAATGTTGATATATTTGGTTATTAGGAAAAGTTCAAACACGACAAAAGTCTTTATTTGCTTTTAATATTTCTTGTACAGTTCGTACATTTTCACATTTCTTGTACCTCTGCAGAGGGGTAAAACCCTGACTATTGGGCCACCTGTTGGCCATGGATGGTGACCTGTGAGACTTAAGGATGGAACCCTAGTGGCTGAGCAATCCATGACATGCAACACTCCAATTTTTCCCTTACTTAGGCTAGATGGGTGAGTGGAGAGGCCCCCCTCTGATCTATCAGCTGGTCACGTCAAGCCCTAGCACCTATATGATTGTCCAAACCCTATTGCCCTTATGACAACCGCTACTCTTTTTATCATGTATGGAGTGTATAGAAAGCAGTGGCTGACGGTCTTCTTGTCCTGGGTTTGATGATAAATATCTGATGGTGAGGTTCCAGTTCTGAAGGTCTGGTGAATGTGGAGCGCCCCTTGATCACCTGGTCCAGTTTGACCTGGAGTGGTGGTACCTGTTAATTAAGTACCCATCAAGAATGAATAAAACAAAATCATTTTCAGCATAAAATGACCCAATGGGTTGACATGCTGTAAAAACCAACCAACCATCATTATTCCAACATGGCATGAATGTACTAAATGGTTGTTGACCCCCCTCACAAAAGGGTTTTATCCACATTTTGACGAGGTTTATTTTTTCCTAAGCCCAGATATGAAATCAAATTTGTCACCAATCATTTGACCTTATCGTTATATACAAACCTAAGAATTTTAGTAATATCTAAATATTGGGACCATATACCTTTAGGCACCCCTTTTTGATCTCGATTAAGAAAGGACATGTTTTTCATTTACACCGTCAATATCTGGTTGTTTGTTAGGGGTTAGGGTTAGTTTTATAATTTAAAAAAACAAACTAAAAATCGTCTGTTAAAACAACTGGATATTGATGGTGTAAATGAAAAACATGTCCTTTCTTAATTGAGATCAAAAAGGGGTGCCTAAAGGTCATATGGTCCAAATATTGTAATGGATGAAAAGTTTGAGGACGTGTATTTTCATTTTTTAGTCTAACTGCAAATAATTCCATTGCTTGGCTTCCTAAAAAATTGCATTAAAACCAATAAAATAAAAGGAAGAAAGGTAACGAGTATGTTGTTCATTTACCTGTATTTTTATTTTTTTGATGTTTCTTTAATATTTTGGTATTAATATCCCCCATTCACATATCTGGGTGGTAATATCTCCTCCACAGAGAGCGATGTTAATACTCGGATATCAAAGGCATGGTCGGCCCACAAATAGATTATCAATCATATGGAGGTCCGATCTCCCTGACAAGCTGAAGCAACAGTTCTTCCAGGCTGTGGTTGTGTCAGTGCTGCTATATGGCTGCACTACCTGGACCCTAACGAAGCGTCTTGAGAATAAGCCAGATGGGAGCTGCACAAGAATGCTGAGTGCAGTCTTGAACAAGTCGTGGAAACAGCACCCCACAAGGAAACAGGTCACTAGCCCCCCATCTCACAAACTATGAGTGAGACGGACAAGGCATGCAGGACACTGCTGGAGAAGCAAGGATTAACCCATAAGCGACGTTCTCCTGTGGAAGCCAACACATGGACATGCAAGTGTGGGGCACCCAGCAAAGACCTACATTGACCAGCTATGCGAAGATGCTGGCTGCTCCGCAGAGGAGCTCCCAAGTGCAATGAATGATAGGGAAGGTTGGCGAGAGATTGTCATGGATACCCGTGCTGCATGCGCGACATGATGATGATCCCACCATTAGAAGACCTCAGACCCCATAAAGTGATGTCTTATTTACTGTGCATCCCACTTATACCGGTCAGACACAAGGTCCAATTAATCTGGGGCACAAAAAATGCATGGATCCCCTCAACATTCCCCCTCAAGGGGGATGCCTCAGGCACTGGGCAATAAACCCAACCCTGCCTCTTTAAATCAAGGCAGGTATTGCCTGGGACGGCCCCCTAGGATCATGCTGTTAATTTCATTAAGGGATGTTCATGTCTGTCTTAATCCGTATTAGTGTGGAGGTGGTAACGTATGTGTTTCTGTATTTGTTTTTAAGGTTTGAAGTATTAATATTTTAATGTGCAGTATCATATTGTGCTCCGATCACATATCGTTTTAAAAAATGAACGCTGGGTTTAAAATGCTGCTACAATGAAATTCCAACGTATGAATCCCCCCTTCCACCGTCCACATTTTCTCATATGTTTGAGTTTTGTCGCAGCAGGATTTTAAACAAAAATACAGGTAAATGAACAACATACTCGTTACCTTTTCTTCTTTGCATTGTGATAAGCCTTCAAAAATCAATCTACAAACCAAATATAGACACAATGCTTAAAGTAAACTATAAAAATCTTATAATGAAATAAAAACTTTAAAACTAATCTTGCTTATTTTAAAAAATTTTTTTTATTAGAGAAAAAAACTGAAAACTCAAATGATTTTTTCCACACACATATGCACGCACGCACACATACATGTATATTATTAATGTATGCTGTTCATGTTCCTGACACTAATACATTATTTTATGTACTAGACATGAGACTTTGATGAGTTGCGGTGCACCTGAGCACTGTACAATATAAATTTCTTAATTATTATTTTTTAAAATGTGTTGTTCCTTAAAAAAAAAAAAAAATGTCCTGATGAAGGTTTTCTTTCTTTTTTTTTTTTTTTTTTAAATTAAATTTTTTTTTAAAGATATAAGTCGACGGTGCGGCCTAAAGTCGGTATCAGCCAGTCAGAGAGGGAGTCTATCCCCTTTTCAGAACCACAAGGAGATTGTTTTAGCATCTGAGGTGGAGCGCCACACCTACCATCAGCTCCTTACTTTACCGCACAGATCCCTGTGCTACTCATACGCTGAGTTGGCGAGGACCGGTATCGAACTAGGAACCTTGTGGTTTCTAGCCGAACGCTCTACCGACTGAGCTAACCCGACCCATTTTAAAGATATATGAAACTACAGATTTGTTTCTAAATTGAGAAAGAAAATAATATTATATCCAAGAATTGTTTTGATTATTGAATTCCTTGAGTTGCTTATGTTGTTAGCACAATATTTTAGTCTTCTTCTGTTGTATGAATCTGTAAGGAAAGAGAGGTAACTTGGTCATTGCATTATATCATTTTGTAACAATCCCATGATATCAAGCAATACCTGTGTATAAAAATAAAAGTTCAGGCTTTTTAGATATCCAAATTGATATCAGGTAGGTGGAGAAAAAAACCCTAACAAAATTGGTTAACTTTAATATTTTTTGATAGCATTTTTGGATTCTTAGGGCAAAAATGGATTATTTCCTATAACTCCAACATAAACAAAGGGGAACCACTCTTGACTGATAAATTATTTATTTATTTATATCTACTAGGAAAAAGACTGGGTTAGGTTTAGGGTTAGTTTAATGGGAAAATAAATAATTTATCAGTCAAGAGTGGTTCCCCTTTGTTCATGTTGGAGTTATAGGAAATAACTCAAAAATGCTTTTATAAACCAATTTTTAGGAGTAGGGAAGCTCTAGAACTCATTTTACAGACAAAAATAAAAAAAAAAAGGAAAAAATGAGTTCTTAGTTCCAATAATTCATGGAATGGTAATGCTATTTCTGGCAATGTCTGAGAGTTATTTGTCTGAATTTTTGAGATAAGACTTGATGTTATAGATTTCTTCATATTTTTGTCCTCATCTTTATTGTGGTATGTAAAAACATAACGTTTTGGCTGCTGTATCCTCTTGCCTTACTCAGATGTTTGCTGTCTATCTGACCTTAGCAATGACTCCAACTTGGGAAATCATTTTGAATAGTTTAACTGTTGAGCAAACAAAGCATCGAAAGAACTTTTGAAGATCTTATTCAAATAATGACGTCATTGTTTTTGGACGTGACCCATGTCAGACTGATAGATGTGCAAAAAAAACGACGTCGTAATTTAAGTAAGATTTTCAAAAGTTCTTCGATGCCTCTTGTTTGTTATACTGGCATCAAATTCTATGTTATATAGCGGCTTCTTCAAACTCACGCTGCTAAATCGTGTATCTGTATACGTTGCGGGTATATATGGTCACGTGGTGAGTATGTAGTAGGACTTAAGAAACCACAGCACATGGGTATAGTAGGAGTTGACTTTATTTCTCTCCCTCGGCTGGTGGGTAGCCAGCGTTGACTATGAAATGACCGAGGGTTGAAAATGACTACTACTACTGCTGGGATGGCGTGGTGTCTCACCGCCCTTGGCCGCGATGGACTGTGTCGACGGTCGCTCCTTGTGCTCTATTCGCCATCCGCTCTCTGACTCTCTAACTGACCTGGGATCCCTGACTTCCTTTTATATATATCAAACGCCTACGCGTTTTCTTTTGTTATCTTTATCAGCAGACAAATCTATTTCCGAACTTATTGTTACTCATCCTTCTTTGTTCGCTTTACCCGGAAAAAGTCCTTTGTTACTCTTTTCGTCTTCTCCCTGCCTCGATCCAACCGGAAGACTCTATTTTCGTTTTCACCTTCTTTTAAATATCTTCAATATACAACAGTTTGATCAATGGTCAAACTATTCAAAATGATTTCCTAGGTTGGGTCATTGCTAAGCCTGGATAGACAGGGAACACCTGAGGAAGGCTGGAGAATACAGCCACTGAAACGTTTTCATATACCACAATAAAGATGAGGACAAAAGTATGAAAGATGAAAAATATAGAGTCTGAGAAGTTTATGAGAGATTATGGATTTCTGTATGCATATATTTTTAGAGATGTGCAGTTTAAGCGAAAAACCGTTTTTTTTTTTTGTTTCAGTTTCGTACCAATATATTTTACAAAACCGAACTGTTCAGTTTAGTGCTTTTACCACTGAGCTACCATATCCAAGAAAACGCGTTTTAAAAAGACTTTCAGATTTTAATAGAATTAATTTTATCAACATTTATACTGTTGTAAGAGGAAAATATTGAACAAAAATATCATAAAAACATTTGACTATTCCTTAATTATTGTTCATCGTTTTAAAATTGAAAAAAAATTGTTTTTAGATTTATTACTTCCCTTGAGTAAAATTGCACATACTTACTAATCATTATTAAACATAGAAAGAAAAAATACTAAATTAAAAAACCGAAAAATTGCGGTATCAAGGAGAAAAAACGAAACTAAAATCGAAATCGCGCAACTGCACAACTCTACATATTTTTAACCCAATGCTCCTCTTTGTGCTTCTCCCCTCCCTCACTGCTAGAACATTTTAGACCCCTTTGCCCCACCCCCCTGTATATTTTCCCACTTGTAAACTTTCCCCCCTCTGCTTTTTACTTTTTGCAGATACGTTCCAATGCCTCATAACTGTGTTAGTCCACGAACAACTCCAGTCTCCCGTAGTAACTGCAGCTCTCACATCCCGTCTCTTGGGATCTTTGCAGAACTTTTTCCAGTATCGGAAAGTTGTGGCCCCGACATTTCCTTATGTTTTGTTTCAGGTGGACAGTCACAGGGTTGCCCTCCATAGATCGGCATCTCTTAAAAAATCAGCCGCTAGTTTGAATCAAGGAGACACTCGATTATTGCATCATGTTCGGTCCTTTCTGGAGAAGAGGCCGGGTTTAGACCCGAAATCGTCTCTGTCCAAGGAAGACCGACAGAAGACCGAGGACATTCTCCGGCCACAGACCTACAATTTTATTGATGGAGAGGTGAATGCAGACCTTCCTGAAGCTGATACTCCATCGACCTCTGTATCATCTCCGCCAACAACCACGACAACTTCGACCACAGGGTCGGCCACAGCTACAACCAGCAATGCAGCATCTGCAACCTCTCCAGTAGGTGCCAAACCTAGTAAAGAAGAAAAAAACAAAGTTGATAAACCTACAGAGGAGAAGGAAAACTCTGTGAATAAAGACTCAGATAATTCTAAAATCTATGAACATACATCCCCAATGATTCGTAGCGTGTCCTGCTACGACGCGAGCTGTAACATTCCTACAAATTTTCCACAAAGTAAAGGTATGTCTATTTTTTATACTTCTTTTCTCTCTATTAGCTGGTAACAAAAGGACAGGCTTTTTTGCTATAAAAATTTCTTGTTAACATTTGTATCATTTGTCAAGACGAAAATATAAGTGAACCCTGTCAGCTGGAGCTTTAGAATACACCAACTGCACCTCTGCAGAGGGTAATACCCCCCTCCTCCCTGTTGGCCATGGGTGGCTTAAGGATGGAACCCTGGTAGCTGAGCAGTCCATGACATGCAACACTCCACTTTGGCCCTTACTTTGGCGAGATGGACAGTTGAATCAATCGGCTGGTCATGTCACCTATATGATAATCCCAATCCTATTGACTTTATGGCAAGCCTTTTTATCATATATATATATATATATACACACACACACACACAAAACCCCTCCACACAAGCAGGATGTGACACAAGGTCAATTTCTTAAGCGGAGTTCAACAGGTTTGAATTCAGAGTTTTCCTTCTCCTAGACCAGTTGCCTAACCGAGGCTAAAGAGCCCAGCCTGCCCTGCTATTTATCCATAGTTGGAGGGAGATTAAGATTCATACCTTTCCCAAGGTATTATTATGTGCTTTTTATCATATATGTGCTAAAAGGCGATGACCGAGGGTCTTTGGTTTCCTGGGCATGACATTAAACTATCTGATAGTGAAGTTCCAATTCTGGAGCTCTGGTGAATGTGGAGTACTCCTTCATCACCATTACTCCTAGGTCCACTTTGACCCGAAGTGGTAGTACCTGTTAGGGTTACATCTATGGGTTAAAAAATGAGTTTGCAAAAATGTGTTTAAAAAAAAAATTGAATACCCATGAAGAATGAATAAAACAAAAAACGTCTTTGGCATAAAATAACTCAACAAGGGTTGACATGCTGTAAAACCCAAACAACCAACTTAATTAGTAACAAAAGTCTTTTTTGCTATAAAAATTTCCATTTAACATTTTTATTATTTGTCAATACAAAATATAACTGAAAAATTATATGACAGCAGACTTATAGACATTGTCTACTTCTGCTGTCTATGAGAATTAGAATAGGCTGACTGTATCCCCGGGAAAGGGATAAGCCCCCCCCTCCCGCCAAAAAAATCCTTGCGTTCCTGGGCCCATAACCTGTTATGATTTTTGTTGCCATTTTTAGGCTTCAAGTGAGAACACTTTACAGTGGAGATCCTTTGTGTTAAGCAGAGGCTGATCCTTAGTGAAGAATCCTTTGGTTGTTCCTTAGTGTTCTTTAGTGTTGGGTAGAGTCCTTTGGCAAGATTAAAATAATGTTTGCTATAAACAAATTCTAAATAATGGGGTTTACATTTAGTGTGTGATGGGGGGGGGGTATTTTAACTTTTTTTCAAAAGAAATTCCCTCATTTATTCTAACAAGAATATGTGCCATCCTGGCATAACTATTTAAGTTTTAATGTAATGCTATATATATATATATATATATATATATATATATATATATATATATGTGTGTATGTGTTTTTTTGTGTGTGTGTATGTGTGTGTTTTTTTGTGTATGTGTGTGTATGTTTTTTTGTGTATGTGTGTGTGTTTTTTTATGTGTGTGTATGTGTGTGTTTTTGTGTATGTGTGTTTTTTTTTTGTGTATGTGTGTGTTTTTTTGTGTTTTTTGTGTATGTGTGTATTTTTTTTTGTTTTTGTGTGTGTGTGTGTGTGTTTTTTTTGTGTTTGTGTGTTTTTTTTTTTTTTTTTTTTGTGTGTGTGTGTGTGTGTGTGTTCATGTTGTATAGATTTGGCCTATCTAGTGACTCTGACTCCTGAAGAAAAAAATGTATTTATTTATTTATTTTCAGATCATCAATTTGTTTTTTACCAAACAATAGCCAATGAAACAGCTGCAACACTTTTAAAAGAGGTGAGTTGTTCAGTTTATGTCAATCATTAATTTAACTTTTGACCCAGTTTTGTATAGTCAAATTTCTATTGCCATGTGTATAAATATAGTTGAATTTCTTACTATATTTTATTAGCTGTTTAATATAAATAAGGGGCTCAGAGGTAATTAGGGGTCGCAAAACAATTAATTTTAGTAAAAGTAGATTATGGATGAAGGAGATAGAAATATTTTGGAAAAATATTTTGAAAGGAAAAATCTGGTTGGAATGCATTTTGATTGTTTGTGATCCTTGCTTCAACCTTTGACCCAGTTGTGTGCAACTCTAGTCAAGTTTCTCTTGCTGTATTATATGTAAATATTGTTGAATTTCATAATGTTTCATGAGCTGGTATTGTAGGGTGTTGTTTCCTCGTCTTGTTCAGGATCACCTGCAGCATTCTTGTGTAGCTCCCATCTAGTTTATTCTCTAGTCGCTTAGGATCCTGGTGGTGCAGCCATACAGCAGCACTGATACAACAACGACCTGGAAGAACTGTCTCTTTAACTTGTCTGTGAGATTGGATTTCCATATGACTGATAATTTACGAGAAAACAGCTGTATGGTCACCTGCCACATATCACCCAAACCATTCGAGTGGGACTGACAAGACACACGAACACTGCTGGAGAAGCAAGGACAAACTCATAAGTGACGTCCTCCTGTGGAAGCCAGCACATGGACACGCCAGTGTGGGCCGACCAGCAAAGATGTACATTGATAAGCTCTATGTGGATACAGGATGCTGCATAGAGGACCTCCCGAGAATGATGAGCGATAGGGACGGATGGAGAGAGATTGTCATGGATATCCGCGCTGACAGCGCGACATGATGATGATAATGATGAGCTGGTATTGAATTATTTGCCTATCAAATTTCCTACACAGCTGTACCAAATTTTCATTTATTTGAATTTCTCTTGTGGGTATAAGCTGTACAAAAGGTCACTACTTATATTTATAAACTTTACCAAGTAGCAGGAGCTGGATTGACCAATGAAAAAAATGGCAAACATATGTTTAAGGTCATTGATAAATTGGGACCATATGACTGTTATGACTGGCTGATCTTAACAATGCTGATGCTATGGGTGCAAGTATCTAACTTTTAATGTATTAAAATATTATGTTAAATTAGAAAGACAAACTAAATAAGAATTAATATAAAAATATCACACTCATTTTAATGTTATTTTAATTGATTTCTCTATGAAATTATATACAGGATTGTTTTTAATACATTTGAGAATAAAATGATACTATTAGAAATCAGTAACAACAAATGTTGCTCTATTCTTCCTCTGATTGGACCATATGACCTTTAGGCACCCCTTTTTGATCTTGACTAATAAAGGACATGTTTTTCATTTGCACCGTCCATATCCGGTTGTTTTAACAGATGATTTTTAGATTTTTTTTTTTTTTTGACGGTGTAAATGAAAAACATGTCCTTTCTTAATCGAGATCAAAAAGGGGTGCCTAAAGGTAATATGGTCCATAAATTGTTCTAAAATCAATTGCCTAATGGATTTCCTTCTAGAGGAATACTACAGATTAACAGACAAGGATTAAACTGATTAAATTTCTACTTCAAGGAATACCTCACTTTATGCCACAAGGAATATCTGTGTAGAGTTGCTATCACAGAAACAGAACAATGGTCCACTAATCTCTTACTTACCATTAGTGAGAGTTGTCCTTGACTGATAAACCATTGTTTTTTTTTGTTTTTATAGTAATTTTATCAGTTTATACAATCATAGAAAAAACTGTTAAAAAATTGCAATCTACTTTGAACTTGACCAAAGATTGGAGAATGGAAGCTAAAATAGAATTTGTTTTTTATTCTTATCTGAATATTAAGATAACAAAACCCCAAAAGATTTTTAGACTTTGAATAGTCATTTTTTTTATTTAAAAAAAATTTTTTTTAAAGCATGGACTTCTATTTGAATTTATTTAAGCTACCATGTTTCCCGGAAAATAAGACCTTCAAAATAAAGCTTGATTGTAGGCTGTCAAAACACTGCATCTTTCAAAACCTCCAGTTTTCCTGTAATTCGATAACATTATACCTGATATCCCCCTCCATACACATATGCACTCCATGCTTCCTGTAATTTGATAACATTATATCTTATATCGCCCCTCCATACACATATGCATGTACACATGCATGTATATTATTATGGTACGCAATTCATGTTCCTAACATTAGTACATTACTCTATGTACTATACCTGAGCACTGTACACAATAATTTAATTATTTTATTTATATTAAATTTACTTTATTTATTCAATTTACTTTATTTATTCATTTTGATGAAGTCTTTTAACAAATAAAGACGAAATATTAATTGAATTAGTTGTTTGTGTTGGTGTATCTACTTTACAATTTATATTTTTCACATACAAGGTGTGTCAAAAAAAAAGTATAGAGATTTTTTGGATACTTTACCTGTATGTATGTATATATATATATATATATATATTATATATATATATATATATATAATTGATAATTGAATCATATTACCACGACCAGATAATAATAATAATATATATATATATATATATATATATATATATATATATATATAAGGAGTGTAAAAAGTTTTTTGTACTTTTTGATACACCTTGTATTCTGAAAAAAATAACGTTCCATTCAATGTTCCATTTCTATCTTGGTAAATACAGCTTCAAACTCGGCACTTTTATGACACACCTTGTATTTTGAAAAAATTAATGTTCCATTCATTGTTCATTTCTATCTTCAATACAGCTTTAGTCTTGATACTTGATACTTGTATATAACTAAATATATTTAGCATTTCTTAATACAGGGAGATCATTTTGACCTGGTAATTTTAAAAGTAGCTCACAGACTGAAAAAGTTTGTGTGTAATAATCTATTAATAATGGAAATTGTCTGTATTTCTGTCTGTAACAAAAATTACGTCATAACTCTACGTCACAGCATTCTTATGCTA
This sequence comes from Doryteuthis pealeii, assembly GCA_023376005.1. Lineage (NCBI taxonomy): Eukaryota > Metazoa > Mollusca > Cephalopoda > Myopsida > Loliginidae > Doryteuthis > Doryteuthis pealeii. The sequence continues at coordinate 44,464,178 of CM042158.1, forward strand.
TATACACCCAAAATTTGAGTAAGCAATTTTTAAAATTGTTTTTTACTCTCGTTCTTTTTCTTTTTTTAAAAATTTTTTTATTTTTTACAGTAACAAGAAGTTAACTAAAAAGTTTACAAATAAATAAATACCTACGACTTTGTGCAAAATTGATGTGGAAAATATTCAAAATAATTGTTTGATTATTACATGCACGGGACGGGGCTCAGTTTTCATTTCAAATTGTTTTATTTTTTTTACCCCTTTAATAAATATGAGGATTTTGCTTACTTATGATACAAACCCTCTGACATTGAATTTTTAACTCCCACCCTCTCAGGCAATGTCTTTCAAAAATTAAGTTTTACAACGACCGGAGGGTGTTTTCTGATGCTAGTAATAATAATGAATAAAAAAAATCTTCCCAAAACTTTGTATGTGTCTTTAATGATTTCATATCTCAATTCTTGTTCTTCTCCTACATTTTTTGTATTTTTATTCTTTATTTTTTTTAATTTAAAAAAGAAAAAAAATCACTGAACTAAATGTTTTTTTTCTCTTTGTTTTTCTTTTCAACAGCTGACACTTTCCAGTAACATAAGTTTAGGTGTTTCATCTGAGGATATTGATATTTCACTCACAGGAGGCTGGGTGTAAGTTTTACATTATATTCAATATCTTTAAATAAAGGGTTTTATAAGTAATTTTATTGGTTCCTTTGATAAGTCTTTTAGGCACATAGCCTTGTGCCAGACTTTCTACTACTGATAAATTCTTTTTTTTCTTTTTTTTGATGTTTTTAAGATTTATTTATTTTTAAGGAACTGAAATAATCTTTTGTGGTATAGTTGATAAGGTACACACACACACACACACAGAGGTTTATATATATATATATATATACACACAACACACACACACACACACACACACACACACACACACACAGGGTATCTATAAAGTTTTGTAATCAATATAAAATGTAACAAAGATGGCAGTCTTGCTGAAATAATCAAAACGTACTCAAAAAATAAAAATTTAAGAGTTCATATGGTTTTTACCAAATGATTCTATCCTTTGTATAATGTGAATTAAGTTTTCAATTTAAAACTGTGGACTAGATTCCCTACCTCTAAGAACTAAGCGTGTCCGTATATGTCTGGCATGCGTGAGGGGGGTGAGTGTAGCAGGTGACTACAGATATTGCACTCGCGGCCTCCTCCTCATGAGGAGTGGCTTGTAGTCAGACTACTGTTGAATATGCAAATTTCACACAGGTCGGGCAGCGCTGAGTTGGATTATCTTGGAGAACAGTTATTTATTATTTAAGGCCTACCTTCACACACCACAGACAGTTGTGTTTTGATCTTTTTAATGTGCAAGGACTACTGTGATATTGTTGCAGGCAAAAGACTGTGTCAGGGGAATTTTGCAGTTGGAGAAATTGATTACAGCGATTGCTTTCAGTCGTCACTTCACACAAACAATTTCAAAAACTGCTGTATGACTTTTTATGAACACCCTGTATTTTATGTTAACTAATCAAAAAAAGTGAATATTAAATAAAAAGCCTCCATGCTTCCTGTAGTTTGCCAACATTATACCTGATACTCCCATCCACACATATATGCATGCACGCGCAAACATACATGTAGTATATTAAGAAAAATGAAAAAACACAGGTTTAAATGGGTTAAGTGGTGAGTTTATTGGCCGATGCTGCAGTGTTTCGATCTATTAATTAGATCATCTTCAGGACATTTGTTGGTATATGGAAGGTGATAAGAAATTATTTATCACAGAATAACGAGAAAAGCGAGTGGTAGTCATTGTTATTCATCTGTTTGACTAGCACTCGCTTTTCTCGTTATTCTTAATATACTACATACCGTCGGATTCACTTCCTTTCTTCACACACATACATGTATATTATTACTGTATGCTGTTCATATTCCTGATACTAATACATTATTCTGTGTACTAGACATGAGACTTTGATGAGTTGTGGTGCACCTGAGCACTGTACACAATAAATTTCATTATCAAACCCATACAAACAAACAAACAAACAATGTAACTTCCAAGGATCAACCAAAATCCTAAATAAATCCTCTGTTCTGGTTATGACGTTAAATTGTATCTAGTTGTAAGGTTCCAATTCTATTGTCATTACTTCCGGGTACACTCTGACCGGAGTGATAGTACTTCTTAGGGACCCTTCTATGGGTTAAATAGATTTTAAAAAAATTTTTTCATTAAAAAAAAAAAAAAAAAAAAAAAAAAATCAAATATCCAACAAGAATGAATAAAATAAAATGTCTTTGGCATAAAATAACCCAACAACGGTTGACATGCCGTAAAATCCATCCAACCAACATTTAAAAAAATAAAGTGTTACATTTTAATTTCAGATGCTTTCTATTGCAACATACACCATTCTGCATTTTTAATATTAATTAAAAAGGAACTAGTAATAATAAATAATTTAAGAAAACATTTTTTTTTTAGATCCAAATATAAAGTGTGTAGATTGGGACTTGTAGTAATACAAGGGAGATAACTCACACTTGAAGGTTTTTAATTATTAAAAAAAAGAATACAGGGTGTCTATAAAGTAAGTAAAGTCATCGGGGCGGCCTAAAGTCGGTATCAGCCAGTCAGCGAGGGAGTCTAGCCCCTTTTCAATAGCGCTAGACCAAGGAGATTGTTTTGGCGTCTGAGGTGGAGCGCCACACCTACCATCAGCTCCTTACTTTACCGCACAGATCCCTGTGCTACTCATATGCTGAGTTGACGAGGACCGGTATCGAACTAGAAACCTTGTGGTTTCTAGCTGAACGCTCTACTGACTGAGCTAACCCGGCCCCTATTTAAAATGTAAATATAAATATTGCAGTCTTGTTGAGATGCAATACTCAAAACGTACAAAAATATAAAACTACAAAAGTTGAACTTTCATATGTTTTTTACTAAATGATTCTATCAATTGTACAACACGAGTTATTAAGTTTTCAATTTTAGAACTGCTTATGACTTTATGAACACCCAGTAAAATTGAATCTGAATTAAATGTTTCTTTGATGCTTTTAAAAAAAAAAATTCTTCTAAAAAAAATCTTCATAGCTCCTATTTCTTGTATTGTGTCCCACTTGGGTCAGAATAAAAATTATGACTGATACAGTGATGCTGATAGCTTTTTAATTTAGTACGTCCTGGGATGCACATATTGCTTTGAATGAGTTACCGGGAAAATTTACAGGTCCCAACTAAAGTATCTTAATGAATTATACAGTTTTTATTTATGATCTGGGGAAACAACTAAAGCTGTCTAACACCTACTTGTAATCTATCCTGTGTAATTCATTTCTAAGAAACTATTGAAATGTATTTACAGTTAGCTTGAAATGGCGAGGGAAGAAAAAAGGAAGACACTAGGATGCATAGATATGATTTTACTGCATCGGGACGTAGACACGTACCTATCAGCATCTCTGCTGATATTTTAGTTCAATACTATGTGATAAATTTAATGCTTAATTCTTAAAAGATGTTTTGAATTTTTAGTAATTTTTCTTTTTCTTCTATTTTCAGTTTTTGTGGTTTAGATGACGAAGTTGTCATTTTGCGGAAATTGGCAGAAGAAGGTAGCACAATTCAAAGGTAAGAAAATGTGTAAGCAATTTAGAACATCAACTGGTGCATATCGCATAAATACATCCTGACCTCCTGACCTATAAAACGCTTAGCGGTGCCTGTAGAAAATTCAACCTGTGCTACTATTGAACTCCTTAGCCTTTTGAAGGCATCACAGTTATTTGGTTTAATGATGTATTGATTGTTTTTAGTTTCAAAACTAGGCTGTATTTATTTTAAAATTTTTGATAATTGTATATAGATGCTAGGGCTTGGCGCGACCACCTGTCTAGCCAGGATTACTTAGAAGGGGATAACTTGTAGTTTGGATTTGAAATAAATTTTTTGTAAACACCAGTCCTGGAACTTTTCTGAAATTCCTTGTACATAATTTGATGTTGTGCACATCCTCAAAACGGGTTCCCTTGAGCTTGGGGAAGAGGAAAAATCACATGGAGCGAGGTCGAGCGACTAGGGAGTTTGCTCCTGCAGAGTGATGTTCTTCTGGGCCAGAAACTCTCGGATACTCAGGGCAGTGTGGGCAGGTGTGTTGTCATGGTAAAGCACCCATGAGTTGTCCTGCTACATCTCTTGTCTCTTCTCGCACACTGAACGAAGCAAACATATCCAGTATCTCTTTGTAGACATGCTGGCTGATCGTCTGGCCCTGTGGCAAGAACTCGCAGTGGACGATGCCCCTCACATTAATCCGCCTTGTCGGCTGGGGCATTAGACTGCACCTCTGCAGAGGGGTAAGATCCCCCAAATGGGGCCACCTGTTGGCCATGAGTTGCGAATGCTTATGGCTGAGCAGTCCAAACATGCCTTAGCACCTATATGCCTATTGCCCTTAAACCCATAAATGTCCTGGGAATGACGTTAAACTCTATCTGATGGTGAGGTTCTCGCCATTGGGAATAGTACCTGTTATCTGACCATTAAAAATGAAATTGTTTCAAAACTTTGTCACCATTATATTCGGCATAAAATGACCCAAGGGGTTGACATGCCGTAAAACCCAACCAACTAAACCCTCACATTAATGAATGCGATCAACTTGGAACTTTTCTGACATACCTCATATTAAAGACAGGAGTACAAATGTTTTTTTCTAAAGTACCTTCAACCTTTCTTTTTAAAAGACTCCAATGAAATGTTATTACCCCACCCCCCAATGTTCAAATACATGTTGTTCCTTTCCAGGTCTGACTTATTTGATCAGAACTTGGTAATTTATTGTTTTGAGCTTAAAACCCTAATTTCTTTGTTCTCAGGGCAGTTTTAATTCTGTGTAATGATGATTGTTTTGTTTTTGTAATTTAAAAATTCTTTTGAAACATAATTTTCCTTTTTTTTTTATTTTTTAGTTTCATGGGCAAAGGAGTTATCCACGTTCCTCCTAAGGTTGTTTGGGATACAATTAGGAATCCCAAAACAAAGTTTGCATATGATGAAAGTTTAAAGGTAGGTAGTTACACACCTGGACTTAAGATTTGCTTTTATAATGTAGTTGTTTTCATTGCCCCCCCCCAAAAAAAAAAACAAAAAACAAAAAAACTTGATTTTTCTCAAGTAATCTTTGGTGCTTTCAATAAATAAAACCCTTGTGCCTTCTGAAAATTTAATTAAATTTAACTAATTTTTAGCTTTTTGGTCTGGGTGGGGGATTGAGTTTACTGTGTAACAGCTATAGTAAAGAGAACCCTCACTTTCTGTCTATCTAATGAAAGTGAAGTTTTTAAATTGAATTTCCTTCTCTTGGTTATTCTTTCTTTTCTTCCCCCTCCCAACTTTTTCCTTTAATTTAAGAATAAATGTTTTAATATAAATGAATAGGATGCAACACAAGATCAGTTTTTAACTCTTAAAGTCCTATACCACCTCATTCCACCCGGCCAAAAGTCACATTCATTTTTCTAATTTACCCCAAACTATAGCCTTTGTTTAAATGTAATACTAAACATATTTAGAAGTCTTTGATTTAAGGAAATAACAGGTAACTTTAAATGAAAAGGCCATTTTTAGCCATATCCTTATAAGAATGAGGCTCTAAAGTTAGAGAATTCTCAACAGGATGTTAAGAGTTAAGCAGAGTTTAACTGTTGAATTCAGAGTTTTCCTTCTCCTAGACTGGTTGCCTAACCAAGGTTAAAGTAAAACTGTCACCCTACTATTTACCAATAGCTGGAGGGAGAATAGTTAGAGGTATACCTTTCCCAAAGGTATTAGTGCTATATGAAATGTAAACAACCTCATCCAGGATTTGAACTCTGTTCACTGTGTCAATAATTAACCAATACACCACAGCATCTCCATGTAAGTCTTAAATATAGCAATTTAAAATATTCATGGTTTGGTTTATTTAATGGCATATCAACCCAGTGGGTTATTTAATGCCAAAAACTGTTAGAATGTGAGATAAAGTTGGTACTCAAGTTTCCTTTACTGGTGTAATTTTTGTAGGTGCATTTCGTGGGTGTATTTTTTATCTGATTCATAATTTTTTAATATATTTTTCTTTCTCCCAAAAGATAAAATGTCATCCATGTTAGTATTCTCAAACAGATCCCTCATATTATTTGCATTGAAATATTTCTTTTTGATTAGAGCAAAAGCTCTACATTCTGTTATTTCCTATAAGTCTAACATAAACAAAGGGAAACCACCCTTGACTGATAAATTATTTATTCATTTATTGATCTACTAGGAAAAAAGAAGGGGTTAGGGTTTAGGGTTAGTTTAATGAGAAAATAAATAAATAAATAATTTATCAGTCAAGAGTGGTTCCCCTTTGTTTATGTTAGACTTATAGGAAATAACCCTACATTCTATGAGGGATCAATGCAGGTCGTTTGACATGTATCATACCATTTTCTTTTTATTCTTTTCAATATTTTAAGAAGAAATTTATAATCTGACTTTCCTAAAACTTTCACACGGCTAGCTCAGGCGAATCGTGGGGGCAGTCAGCACAGGGTTAAAAAGTGTCAATCAAATCCCCTGTGTTTTTCCACAACCATTAGTTTGAATTTAAGCAACACATGTTGTTAGCATCCTTCTGTCTACGAGAGCCGATGAAGAAGTGTCCAAATTTTTTTTTTGAAACTACATAGTCTGGTCGGGTTCATATAGAGCATGAGCTGTTGCCCAAGCAGCAAATCCCCCATCCCCACACTGCCGCTGTGATCCAAAGAAAAGATAAGGAACCAATGCAGTTTGTCAGCAGTAGTGTTGCAGGAGTTGCTAGGTAGCACTGGATTTCAGCATCACACCACCTTAGGGACTCCTGCTCCTGATTTGTTTACAGGGTTTACTCCCATAGCCTCTCTTTGGGATGCGGTACAGTCGCTAGGCAGTGGAGGTTTTGTGTTGGACTTTTCCTTGACTTAGATATTACACATGTATATGAAAAAAAAAATGCTCATGTCTACACATGTGGTTATAACAGCGCCATTGAATTATCTAAGTTACAATTTAGTATAAGTCCACATGCCATTTACTATCAAAGTTTAGCTAGAAGAAGCTACACATATCCTATGTAATTAATAGACTACCTATTAATTATGAAGAACCAATTTTGACCATATCTTCTTTATTTCTTTTCTCCATATTTTAAAGATTTTGTTTTGAATAAGTCTTAAGTATTCTTGTTTTTTCTTCTTCCAGAAAGTAGATGTATTGGAGGCATTTGTAGATACTCTTAAAGTTGGTAAGTATTTTTTTAATTGAAATATTTATTTATTTATTTTTTTTTTTTGTTGGAGAGTATCGTCATCATCATGTCGCACGGATATCAATGACAATTTCTCGCCAACCTTCTCTATCATTCATTGTCCCCGGGAGGACCCCTGCGCAGCATCCAGTATCTGTACAGAGCTGGTCAATGTAGGTCCTTGCTGGGCGGCCCACATTAGCATGTCCATGTGTTGGTTTCCATTGGAGAATGTCGCTTATGAGTTTGTCCTTGCTTCCCCAGCAGTGTCCAGCATGTCTTGTTCGTCTCACTCAGATGGTTTGTGAGATGGGGGAAAGTCGCCGTACAACTGCTTCTTTGTGGGGTTTTGTTTCCACGACTTGTTCAAGATTGCAGCATTCTTGTACAGCTCCCACCTACCTTGGTGCAGCCATACAGCTGCACTGACACAACCACAGCTTGGAAGAATTGTTGTTTTAATTTTGTCAGTGAGATCGGATTTCCATATGACTGATAATTTGTTTATAGCCGACCATACCTTTCTTATTCGTGCATTAAGATCACTTTCTGTGGATGAGATATTACTACCCGAGTATGTGAATTTTTCTACTAGCTTGGGAGGGGGGGTATGGGCAATCCTTTTCAAGGGTTTTTGAAGCAGGCTGAGACATGGTTCATCATCCCCTTAGTCTAGTTATGGCATTTCTTTAAAAAAAAAAAAAAAATTCATTCAAAAAGAAATGCCATAACTAGACTACTTCAGTTCCAATGATCTTTTGAAAAAGAGATTTTATCTCGAAAATTCAAGAATAAAATACAGGTTAACACACAACACCATTGTTACCGTATTATGATTATTTTTTTTTTCTTTACACCTGCATTGTGATAGCCTTCTAAATCAACCTCCTAACCAATATATACACAATGCTTCAAGCAAATTATAAAACTCTCTTATATATATATATATATATATATATACACACACACACACACGTGTGTCGACCTTCCTTGATGTTACGACACAACAAATATTATCTGAGTATCAAAGAAAAAAAATTGAATATTTTCATGATCCATGAATAAAAATTTGGTGCAAATCACATAAGTCCTGGCCTCCTGCCCTAAAAAAATGCTAAATGGTGCCTGCTGAAAAAGCAACCCACACTATAATTGAACTCCCTAGCTGTTTGAAGGTGATTTTCCCAAAAAATTAATGTGATATGACAGTGATATTTTACCCCCCCTAAGTCTTTTCTTGACAAATAAATGTAAATATTTTAACCCTCCCCCTCTTTAAAATATTTTTTTCCTGAAAGGTTAATGTGATATGAAAGTGATATTTTACCTGCCTCCCAGTCTTTTCTCGACAAGTAAATGTAAATATTTCAACCCTCCCCCTCTTTAAAATATTTTTATTTAGCGGTTTGAAGGCATTTTTATTGACAAATAACTTTTGTCAGTGGTTTGAAGGCATTAAAAGTGAGCCACCACCCAGGGTTTTTATCGATTAGTAAATGTAAATATTTAACCCCCAGCTTTGAAATGTCTTTTTTTTGTTTTTTTGTTGGTATTTTCATTTTATGAAAACGCCTTCAAACAGCTAGGGAATTCAGTTGTAGCGGTGGTTGGTTTTCCTATATTTTCTGTCATTATATATACTAGCAGATATATACACCCTCTGGGTGCAAGTATTTAAGTTTTAATGTAATAGAATATATTAAATTAGAAAGACATATAAAACTAAATAAAAATGCAGATAAAATGATTTGAAAAATAGAATAACTTTGAATCTAACTCTTCCATCATTTTCCATCACTCCTGTCATTCATTGCTAAATTTTCTTATTTTTAACTATGTAGTTAAATTAGGAAGTAAAGAATAAAATTAGTTATTTCTTCTTGTTAATGGATTTCTTTCAAGATTTATCTCTGAGAATTTTGCTCATATTTATTAAAATAAAACAAAACATTTAGAAATCAATAATACCAAGCACATATTTATTAAAATCAAATTCTTAAGATCAATATGCAAATTAGCCTTCCCGTTCACACTGTAAACCATTATTTTGTTGTATATATACAATTGCATGTTATTAGTGTGTAGATAAGGCCAAGAGTATTAATAATATAAAACAATTTTATTAATAATTGAGGTTTAAATAAAAATAAAATCATGGAGAATGTGACGTAAATAACTAAGGGAATTGTGACTTGGGTACTGATATAGTTTCGGTTACTGACAGACAGACAGACAACCTCCATTATAATAAGATGTAATAGAACCTGTGGATATTCCACGGTATGATGATTTAATTATTACAACCTTTGATATTGCTAAATAGTTCAATATGTAAAAAGTCTTGATTTAACTCTCTCTCATCTTTTCATTATTATTCATACAGAGTTGCTGATAGGTATACGCCCCGTGTCCCTGACGTATAAGAATCTAAAAGGATGCAGTAGAATCATATTTATGTGTCCCAGTGGTTTTTTTTTTCTTCACCCACCATTTCTTCGGCCGCTGGGCTTGTTGAGAGTTAAATAATAGTGTTGATCCCAGGGGGCTATCCCCCCAGGCAACACCTGCCCCCTTGACTTTAAGGGGCAGGGCTGGGTTTATTGCCCAGCGCCTGAGGCGCCCTGCCGAAGGGATTGACACAATTTTTGTTCTTTCCCACCCATGAGCTTTGGGTTGTGGGTAGGCCCACGTTAAAATGAAGCCTTGTGCCCACCCCATACAAGTGGGGTATGAGGCAAATACACCCCACCATTTCTAGCTTACTGTAAATACATTTCAATATTTTCTTGGAAATGAATTATACGCTATGGTGTACAAGGTTAGGGGTTAGACAGCTTTAGTTTTTCATAGATAAAAACTCTGTAATTTATTAAGAAACTTTAGTTGGAATTCATAAATTTCCTGCAGACTCATTCAAATCAAATCCGTGTGTTCCAGGATGCACTAAATTAATATATTCAGTCACAATTTCTAATGCAATGCTTACATGTGAATTGTTTTTATTTTTTGTTTCAGTTTATTTTTACCATGAAGTTGTGGGTTTGTTCCGTAAGGACTGCTGTGATGTCTGTGTTATTCTCAGTGAACGGACTGAGAATAATCGGTTTATCCTGTCTATGAAGTCCGTTAATTATGACAAAGCACCCACAAATGAAAATGCTACAAGAGCAACAGTAAGTAAACAAAAATAGATTTGCTAAAATTACTAATATTCTCTTATTTTTTTTTTTTTTTGTGTATTATTTGGATTATTCGGACTATTGTCCTCATCTTTATTGTTATCTGTACAACGTTTCAGATGATGTGCCATGCAGGCTTCTTTGGGTATTTCTTCTTGAATTTGGGAACCTTCTTTTCGAACTCGGGAGCCATCACAGAACTTTGAACCCAACCCTTTATTCAACCCATCTTGATCTTTAAAATTCAGAGAAATGTTTTCATTTGTTTATCATGGCTTGAATAAAAGATGATTATATTTTAATGCATTTATTTAAAAAAATTGAAATTATACAAATTTGAAAATAATTTATCTTACACCTTCTTAGTAATCACATTATAAAAAGCCATATGTTTTGTTTAGCCATTTTCATTTCACCGTAAATCTACACTGAAAATACAAATTTGTCTGAATCAATACAACTGCATGTTTTAACACGAAAATATCATACAATGTGTTCTTAATTGTGCTTGTGCATTATTTGAAATGAACCTAATTGTTATTAAGAACACATTTTATGATATTTTCGTGTTAAAACATGCAGTTGTATTGATTTACGGTGAAATGAAAATGGGCGACCAAAACATGGCTTCCTCAAAGTGAAATAAACAAGGGGAGATTACTCTCATTTATGTAGCTAATGTTCAGATTACCATTAATTCTACCTATAACCTACCAACTTCATCACACACATACCAAATTAGCTCTCCTTACAACTATTTGATGTGTAGTTAATGAAACTTGTATTTATTTTCAGATTCACCCAAGTGGCTGGATAATTGAGCCAATCATTAAAGATAACAAGTTGTGTTCTATGGTCACTTACATAATGCAGGTAAGTTTCACTTTCACTTTGGCCCATTGATATGTACAGCCTCACATGTCACATAAGCAGGCAGAATTCTAACAGGCCAATTCGTTTTATAGTCAATTTATGCCTGTTTCGAAAAAAATGTTAAAAATATGCAAACTTGTCTTTTTTCTCCAGAAATGTAATCATAAAAGATTGTAAACAAACAAACAAAACAAAATGATGCAGTTATACAAAACTAACACACCAATAATTTATCTATGATTTCAGGTTAGAAAAAAAACCCCCAAAAAAACCCTTTTCAATGTGAAGTGTATTCCCTTGGTAGGATTGATAGGCAATGATAGCGATGATACTACAGAGAAACAGTATTTCTCAAGAACTTACAGTTCCATCTAGCTAAATGTTTGTGCTTAAGATTTTTCAAAACAGATATAAAATGATTATAAAATGAATCCACCTTTTAGAATTCTGCCTGCATATGTGACATGTGAGGCCATATATTTTAGTAGGCCGTATTTTCACTTTCATTTTGTGGTAAATTTTTATTATAACACTTGTCTCCCTTCAGATGTTAAATTTATGCTTTCCTTATATTTTGTGTTTTGACCTTCAAAACCAGAAGAAAATTACTTTTTTTTTTTTTTTTTTTTGTTTTGTTAACCTCCCATTACTCCAGCCATCAGCAACACTCCATTTAGGCTAGATGGGTGGTCGAATAGGTCCCCAACGATCAATTGGCTGGTTACATCAAGCCTAGCACTTATATGATTGCCCTGACCCTATTGCCCTTATGGCAAGCCCCAAACTTTTTATCATATGGGTGCTAGAAGGTGGTGGCTGAGGGTCTTTATGTCCTGGGAATGACATTAAATTCTATCTGATGGTGAAGTTCCAGTTTTGGTGTTCTGGGGAATGTGGAGCACACCTTTATCACAATTGCTCCCTGGTCCACTCTGACCCTGGAGTGTTAGTACCTTTAAGGTCCCATCTATGGGTTAAATAGAAAAATATGAGTTTATAAAAAAAAATTGAGTATCCATTAAGAATTAATTTATTTCAAAACTTGTCGGCATTAAATGACCCACTGAAGTTGATATGCTGTAAAACAAAACAAACCAAACCAGCCATCAGAATGGGGTTACCCTGTTTGTAACCAGGAGTTCTCTGTTAGGTGAACTACAGAAAGTGTAATTTATAACTGTTTTGAATGCCAGATTTGTTGAAAACCCTAACTCTGTTCTTTGGAGGTGGAGGCACGTAATGTAATGGCTAGAGTCGTACAAAATGAACTCGTCCACCCAAGTTCAAATCCTAGACGAAACTGTCTACATTTCACATAGCACTAATACCCTTGGGAAAGGTATGCACCACCTTCTCTCCCTCCAGCTATGGGTAAGTAGCAGGGCAGACTGGACTCTTTAACCTTGGTTAGGCAACCAGTCTAGAGAAGGAAAACTCTGAATTCAAACCTTTTAAACTCCGCATAAAAAATTGACCTTGTGTCACATCCTGCTCGTGCGGAGGGGTTGGTAAATATGTACTTCACTGACTTTGGTCAGTTATATACTGGTCAGCCACATACACACTGGTATGAACAGAGATTTCTTGTAGAAGACAGCAGCAGGAAGAACTCAGCCAGAGATTTGAAATAGAAAAAAAAAAATCTCTCCAAACAGCTCACAGCCATGTCGGCTGGGGCTGTAGAATATACAAACTGCCCCCCCCCCCCGCACACAATGGGGCCACCTGTTGGCTGTGAGTGGCGACCTGTGATGCTTAAGGATGGAACCCTGGTGGATGAGCCGTCCATAACATGCAACATTCCACTTTAGCCCTTACTTAAGCTTTAGACGGGCGGTCAGAAAGGCCCTCTCCAATCAATCGGCTGGTCATGTCAAACCCTAGCACCTATATGTTTGTTCCAACCGTATTGCTCTTATGGCAAGCCCCCCAACCTTTTTTATCATATATGTGCTAGAAGGCGGTGGTTGAGGGTCTTCGTGTCCTGGGTATGACGTCAAACTGCATCTAATGGTGAAGTTCCACTTCTGGAACTCTGGGGGGTGTGGAGTACCCCTTCATCACCATTACTCCCAGGTCCACCCCGACCCTAAGTGTTAGTAGCTGTTAGGATTCCATCTTTGGGTTAAATATAAAAAATGAATTTTTAAAAAATTTTTTTAAAATTCAGTTTAAAAATTTTTTTAATAACCATCAAGAATGAATAAAACAAAATATCTTTGGCATAAAATATCCCAACAAGGTTTGACATGCCATAAAATCCAACCAACCAACTACAGAAAATGAGTAATTTTCAACTGTTTTGAAGGCCAGTCTGAAAAATCTTATTATAATGGAGGTAATGTAACTGTTTGTCTCTAACCAAAACTGTTACCGCTGATGTCACGATTTCCTTAGTTATTTAAGTTAAATCCTCAACAATTATGAAATAGTCATTATTTAATCTTAATTAGCATTTTATTTATTAACGTTGTCACTATTAAAGTTAGCTGAGAGATTTTCCACAAAACTGCCATATCATTAATGCATTTAAAATCCTGAAATATGTGTTATATATCTCTAAAAAAAATTAAGATGTACATAGTATATGGTGTGAATAATTTGCATAATGATTTTAACAAAACTGGGTTTAATAAATAATTATTTGCCGTTACTGATATCTAATACTATCATGTTATTCTCAAATGTATTAAAAGCAACCCTATATATAATTTTATTAAGAAATTGAAATAGCATTAAAATAAGTATATCTTTATATGTGTTCTTATTTAGCTTTGTTAGTCTTTCTAATTTAATGGTATTTTATTACTTTAAAACTTAAATACTTGCGCCCAGAGTGCTAGTCTAAATAATAAATTAATCAAGCCTCATCACAAAAATTCAGACAAATTAATTATTTTTAGTTATTCACTTTGAATATCTTAAATTCAAATTTATTTATTTTTTAAATCAAATTTAAAATTATTTATTTTTCTCTTTGTATTTTAGATGGATTTTGGTCCTCCAAAGAGTGCTACCGAGAAATATCCATTTGAAGAATTAGTGGCTCGTCAACCTCTCAATATTGCCGATTTAAGACGTTATCTACGCTCCATTGTCGTGTGGGCTCGACGTCACTCCACTCCTGCTCGAAGCTGAGACTTGTATTAGAAGAAAAAGAAGAAGAGTTACTTCCCTTGGACTTTTTTTAAAACTCACTTGCCGTTGCAGACTCCAACCGCGTTCACCTAGACGACAGAATATGTAGCCTTCTGATGATCGGCCAACACCCTCAAACAGTGCCTGCAACCCCCTCAACATCCCTTATTAATATTATTTTCTGTTTTTTAATGTTTTTTTCTTTTTTTTTCTTCTTTTTCTGTCCCCCCCCCCCGGTTTATTTTGACATTCCCATCCCCTTTTTACCGATAAAATAAAGTTTGGGTGTATTTTTTTTGATGTTCACGCATTTATTTTTTTTTCTTTCTTTTTCCCCCCCAAGAGAAAGACAGGAAAAAAGAAAGAGTGACATTTTATATTTTACATATAAGATGAGTCAAAAGCTTTTTTTAAATTTATTTATTCCTTAGGGTAGGTGGAAGGGCAATTTAGTTATGCATATATATATATATATATATATATATATATTAAGAAGTCGGGTTAGCTCAGTCGGTAGAGTGTTCGGCTAGAAACCACAAGGTTCCTAGTTCGATACCCGCCCTCGCCAACTCAGTGTATGAGTAGCACAGTGATCTGTGCGGTAAAGTAAGGAGCTGATGGTAGGTGTGGCGCTCCACCTCAGACGCCAAAACAATCTCCTTGGTCTAGCGCTATTGAAAAGGGGATAGACTCCCTCACTGACTGGCTGATACTGACTTTAGGCCGCCCCGACGACTTACTTTACTTATATATATATATATATATATATATATATATATAATGTCCAATTAACTGGTATGTAAGGGATAATTTGTTTTGGGATCATCAATATCTCCTGTACATCTGCAATGTATGCTCATGTTGATGCAAACTTACAGATATATACAAGGATTTTTAAAAATCCCTAAAAGAGCTCAATGTATAATAACTAATAAATTAATTAAAAATTGATTATATAGAAAGCAATATTTATACTTTCAAATAAAGTAAAACTTAACAAACTGTCATTTGGCTATTATAAATTTATTTCGATCAGAACTCAATATTAGCCTAGTTTCATCAGATAGCCTACTACATAAAGAGCCTTTATGTAGTAGGCTATCTGATGAGACTAGGTTCATATTAGTTGAAATAAATTTATAATAGCCAAATTACAGTTTAAGTTTTTTCGTTTTTTAAAGTATATATATATATAATATATATATATATATATATATATATATATATTATAGTTGGTCGGGAATATTTAGGAAAAATCTTTTTACATCCACCAAAACTATCTACAAAAACACACCTGTAAAGAAAACTTGAGTACCAGCTTTTATCTCAGATTCTAACAGTTTTTGGCATTAAATAACCCACAGGATTATTATACCATTAAACAAACCAATTTGAACCAAATCAAATGAAGTAACTGAAAATTATTTATACCAATTTAAAGATATTAAGAGCTTGAAACATAGAAACTTTTATCAAAATTACTTCTTTCGGCATTAAATGACCCAAAACGTTTGATATGCCATTAACCAAACCGAACTAATTCATATGCAATAATTAAACTTTATATATCAAGAACTTGAAACATAGAAACGTTTATCAAAATGACTTGTTTCGGCATTAACTCACCCGAAAAGGATTGATATGCCGTAAAACAAACAAACTAAACCAAATGAAGTTAATGAAAATTATTTATACCAATTTAAAGATATTAAGAGCTTGAAACATAGAAATTTTTTATCAAAATGACTTGTTTCGGCGTTAAATGACTTGAAAAGGGTTGATATGCTGTAAAACAAACTAAAAGAAACGTTAATACATGTGAAATTTAAATTTAAACTTTTTCAAATTCAAATTAATAATTGCATTTTTTTTCTTTTTCTTTCTTGTGTGCCAAAGGTTAAGCAATGTTTGATTAGGTTTTATTAAAAGAGACTTGTCTAGCAAAATGAAATTTAAATCATTAATAATTCAATAAATCTTTAATAATAAAGTAAAATAATTGATAATGAAATCAGGGCGGGTTTAGCTCATTCAGTAGAGCATCAGCCTGGAAACCACAAGGTTCCTGGTTTAATACTGCCCCTCGCCAACTCAGCGTATAAGTAGCACTGGGATCTGTGCGCTAAAGTAAGGAGCTGGTGTGGTGCTCCACCTCAGATGGTAAAACAATCTCTTCGTCTAGTGCTAGTGAAAAGGGGATAGACTCATTTGCTGTCTGGCTGATACTGACTTAAGGTCAACCCAATGACTTACTTTAGACTCTTCAATTTAAAAAAAATTTTTTATTTTATTAAAGTTAAACCTTTTTGTTAAACCAAAAACAAAAATGATAAAAATTCAACTGAAAGATTTGAATATTTGACACATTGATTCCTCTATAATTGACAAATGAATGACATTATGATTTTTAGTTGAAAGGTTTTTCAAAATTTTCTAACAATGTAACCCTTTATCTACTACTGTTTAGAATTTGATTTTCTATAAAATGAAGGGAAGTAACTAATATAATTAATCAAAAGTTGCCTACCTGGAAGTAGATTTAAAAAAAATTTTAAAATAAGGTAAGATGATAATTTACAAAGATCTTTTAATACTTTTATTTATTGATCTTGTTCGTTTTCGGGCAGTCTAGCATTTTGATTGTTGGGCAGTTTGGGGTGCTCTGGTGGATAAAGTGTTAATGTCTTTTCTAAAATAAAATCATGTCAATTTGTATTAAAAGATTTTACACACATACTTGAAAAAAAAAAAAAAAAAAACAACAACTTTTGACTTGAATAATTTTGATATTTCAGACTGTTGTCCTCATCTTTATTGTGGTATGTATAAACACAATATTCAGGCCACTGTAATATTGGGCTCTGTTGAGGTGTTTTTTTTTAATTACCTTAAAATAAGTCATCATCAGATGATAACCTTGAATTCAAATGTGGATTTGGAGCTGAAATAGTTACTGTTAATTCAAAGGGACTCTAAGCAGCATAAATGGCACTTATTGACTGAAATGTGATTAGATATAGAAAAAAATAAAATGACATATTCTAAAAAAGAAATTTCAAAATTTAATAAATACAGACAAACTTTTGACTCATCTTGTATATTTTATATTTTCATTCTTCTTTTTTTTTCTTTAGTTTTTCTTTTTTCTTTTATTTTCTTTTGTTATTCTTTTTAAATTTTTTTTATTGGGTAATGGTAAACCACTGTTATACTGTGAAGAATATGACATTCTCTTGAATTGAAGAATTTCAGAAAAAACCCTGCTTTTGGGTTCTTGTGTGAAATGACCCTTTTTTTTTTTTTTTTTTTTTCTCATTCTTTTTTGGTGGGGGGTTCATCTGTTGTTTTGGCAGGAAATGAAATGTATCAATTTTGAACAAATTTCATTTTTATTGAATTTAAGAAAAAAAGAAATGAAGGAAGAAGCCTTGACTTGGAGATGAAAGAGTTAAATACTAAAATATCTCGGTTGTCAGTTGACTAAACTTGTGTTATTATTGGAATTTGTTAGACCAACACGATAACTGGGGCTGTAATCCTGGTTAAATTCTGTATAGTAGACCCCCACCTCTCTTGTACCGACATCCCCAGGGGATGACTGAAGTCACAGGTAGTACTAAAATGTATATCTGCTGTTTTATATATATATATATAAAAGCCTGAATAATAATAATAATAATAATAATAATAATAGAACAGTTATAACAATATGTTCTAATAAAATTTGTGTGGCAGATAAAAATCATTTTTATGCTAAATTTTAACTGCAGCATACAATATTTTTTGTTTTTCTTTCAAGATTTTTCAATTAAAGGAAGCGTTTATTTTTTATTTTTTTTATTTAACAGTATTATTACTCTTGCGCTTTAGGATTGTTATTATTATTAAGTAAAACATGGAAATATTTTTTTATGAATTTGACTGAGTAATCGAAACTGCAAAAAAGGAAAACTACAAAATGAGGGGAGATAACTCTAATTAAAGTAATTTTTTTTTTTAATGAATTCAGTGAAGACAGCATTGGAATAATTTTCACTTTTGTTTTATTAATGTTTAATGGTGATAATAATAAATGATATTAATAATAATAATAATAATCATTACTGGAATGCAGGATTGACAGTTATTATTTTATTATTATTATTATTATTATAGCAGTATGATGCAGCCTCACTAACCTCCAAATTGTATTTTAATTGGTTGGAGTAACAGTTGCATATTTACTCACTGGCACAAATATTTGGTGTTCAAACTCTTATAAAACAGAATTTGGATGCCAATTTTCAAGGCAAGCATGTGGAAGATAGGTGCTATACAATCTTCTTCCCCATTTACCTTGTCCATTTCTCTTTCACTCTCAATAAGTCATCCACAGACACATGTTTCAGTGTGGCTAGACACAACAACTATCCTTGGCTAGGATCGAACTCCAACTGACTGTTTGACAGAATGTAGAATGAATATAAAAAAGTTTTAGCTCAATGCTAAAATAGC
The DNA here is from genome assembly GCA_023376005.1 of Doryteuthis pealeii. Classification (NCBI taxonomy): domain Eukaryota; kingdom Metazoa; phylum Mollusca; class Cephalopoda; order Myopsida; family Loliginidae; genus Doryteuthis; species Doryteuthis pealeii. The sequence continues at coordinate 44,483,186 of CM042158.1, forward strand.
AAAGCTGATTTAAATCATAAATAAGATATTATGGTATTAATTTTCTGTAACTATAGTTTCATGCATATTATGCAATCTTCAACAATTATACCATAATATTTTATTTATGATTTTATATATATATATATATATATATATATATATATATATATATATTATTTTTCTTCATATAGTTTTGTTTTCCTCTAACTTTCTTACCTCTTTCTTTTCTTCCACCATAACCTCTTTCCATTCCTCTCTCCCTCATTTTTCCAAATTCCTTCCCTCTTAAGTCGGTTTCTCAGTCAAAAAGCAGAGTTTAGTTAATTCTGGCTTAGAACTGGTATTCCTAGGTAGAAAAGTGTAACGACAGACTCACAAACACATAAGAATACCAATTATGAAAAGTGTTTTCATATATATATATATATATATATATATATATGAAAAGAAAATATTTTAAAAAATATAACAAACACAGGATGTTACGATCAGGAAACAAATTTTAGTGTCAATACTTAAGTATTTTGGTATTTTATACCATCTTCAGGACACTGTTAGGTGAGGAACAAAATGAAAGATGTTAAGTGTATAGTGGTTGTGTGAATCTGATGCTGTTAACCGTTAATTTTCATATGTGCGTTTGTTTACGAAAAGCAAATGACGTGATCAATGCATGTGCAAAAATGGAAGGCGAAGAACATATAATGGTGCATGCTTTAACGTGAATAAGCTGAGAATGAAAAGTTAATAAAGATATGTCGTATATCATATGGAATATTAATGTTAGAAAAATAAGAACATTAAAACAATATATAAATACATATATTCCATATATTCGCATATCCACATATAATCATACATAGACCTATATATATATATATATATATATATATATATATATACATGTACACATACATTTTGTTCCTCACCTAACAGTGTCCTGAAGATGGTATAAAATACCGAAATACTTAAGTATTGACACTAAAAATTGTTTCCTGATCGTAACATCCTGTGTTTGTTATATTTTAAAAATATTTTCTTTTCATATTGTTGGATTAATTTCCTCATCGTATTTCCATATACATATATATATATATACTTTGGTGCGGTACCAAGTTTCTTGGTACAAGGTGATTCTAGTTGGGTCCTAATTCTCTACCAGTAGTTTGTTGTAGAGTTCAGGTTCCGTATGAGAGCTCAATGTTTAATTATTGTAAACAGAGCAAAGTTATTTGGGAATAAAAGGCCTTAAATACCATGGGTATCGTGGTTATGGACCATTTCCACTCGCAAGTATGCTCACGAGCTTCTTCAGACCACTGATATATTTTATTTTGTATGGAAATAAAATATATCAGTGGTCTGAAGAAGCTCGTGAGCATACTCGTGAGTGGAAATGGTCCATAACCACGATACCCATGGTATTTAAGGCCTTTTATTCCCAAATAAATAAATAAATAAATAAAAATATATATATATAACAGATTTGGAAAGATCTGACAAAATGTGGAAAAAGTATTGAAAAAGTGAATAACAAATCCAAACAATTACATTCAATTAATATTTCACCTCTGATGGTTTTAAAAGCATTATCAGAATGATAAAGCTTTTAAAACCAACAGAGGCAAAATATTAATTGAATGTAATTGTATTTGTTATTCACTTTTCCAATACTTTTACATACACACACAAGCAAAATGAGACCATAAATTATTACAAGAAGTGAGCGCAGAGTTAGGATTTTATTCACTTTTATTATGATTATTATTATTATTATTATAGTCACAGCAGTTGATACAGATTTAATTTTTCTCTTCTGTGAGGAGATAGTACCGGTCATATCACTTAGCAATGTATGTTAACAACACACGGCAAAGTTGTTTTGGATGGAGATTCAAACTTTACAGAACTTTAAAAAAAAGAAGAAAGAAAAAAAAAGAAATTTCTCTTGTTAAAACAATTTTTGGATTCAAAAGATATGGAGACATTTTAAGAAGAAGAACTGTTTGAATATATATATATATATATATATACACACACACACACAAGGTGTGTCATAAAAGTATCGAGATTGAAGCTGTATTTACCAAGATAGAAATGAACAATGAATGGAACATTAATTTTTTTCAGAATATAAGTTGTCAAAAAGTACAAAAAAAATCTTGATACTTTTTTGACTCACTGTGTGTGTGTGTGTGTGTGCGTGCGTGCGTGTATGTATGTATTATATATATATATATATATATATAATGTGAAAATAAAATGGAAATTAATCCGACACTATGAATATGATATAATGAAAAAACAAAAAGATGTTTACAACTGAAATAGGCTCATCAGGAGAGAAGTGTGCATTATAATGCGAAAGGGTCCTCATATTAGTTGAGGATGGGCCGGTGTTGCTTTTCAAAACCGTCGAGAGATTTGGCCCCGAAACGGTTTTTGCACACTTCTCTCCTGATGAGCCTATTTCAGTTGTAAACTTCTTTTTGTCTTTTCATTATATCATATATATATATATATATATATATATATATATCTCCATTCCATGCACAAAAGATTGTCTGAAATTTGACTTATCTCCAGTTTGTAAACAACATAAATGTTTGTTCCTATTTATCAAGAAGTGTATATAATGATAATACTCCTTGCATATTCCACCTGTCACTTTTATGTGTCTCTAATTACTTATCACCCAAAGGTATCCATACTAATTTATATACCTGTAGTAATTTTTGGTATTACTTTGAAAAGAAAGAGAAAGACAAAAATAGTCTTGAGTATATACAAATCTTCCTATACTCCCCCTGAATACATTACCCTTACTGCACATGCACCTACTGATGGTTCTATTGGGAGAGAAATTCCTGCCAGTGTCATTTAAGGACAAATATCTTTTTTAAATAATGTATATCCTTATCGGGGCTAGTATTTAGCCACTCACTTTTTTATTGCAGAATACAAAAGCTTAAGTAATTAGAATTTTTTTGCAAGGAATATTGTCTTGTTTTCTAAAATTATAATATGAATTGTTTTCATGATTGCATATTTTTCAGACTATTGTCATCATTTAATTTTTTTTTTAAACTTAAAATTTCAGCCGGCATATATATTTGTCTTGCTTCATAACTGATACTGATGGGTAGTATTTAGTTTTTCAAATTCAATCAGTAAAAAAGAAAATAGAATACTTATACACCAACACACTAGTCAACCCAATTAACACAACCCAAGTTTATCTGTATAAATACACCCATAATTCATTCTAATTGTAAGTACAACCAGAATAAAGGTATATGCAAATCTAAAACACTATAAATACAACCGTAATCAAAATATATCAAAGTAAAAATGTCTAAAAACATAATCGCAACATAGTTATTAATTTTTTTACAAGTGTTGAATTATTTGCATTATAAGAACTTATGAAGAATGTGAGAGTCACTTACTGATAGTTGAAGGGCAAAGCCCCCCACTTAATGAACAGAGACACCAGGTGTCTAGTCCATCTTTTGAGGATGCTAGACCAAGAGCGAGAAATTCCCGGGCTGCTGTTTAAATACCCAGCTAGTAGTGTCCCCTAGTGGCGAAAAACCCTAGCGACATGGGAAGATAACCCCGTTGGACACAAGTCCATCCCAGCAGGGGCAGACAATCGCTACAGCATTTTTAAATTTTTATTTTTTAAAATTTTTTTAAATAAATGCTTTAAAATTCTAAAGAATAAATTCAATTAGAAAAAGATTCTTTTAAATATTCAAACTATCAGCTTATGTTTCCACTGTCTCATCGTAGTAGTTATATTTCTATGAAAATTTTATTAACTAAATGTAACAACTATTAATGATAGGCTTATTCACTACTTGGATGGGTGACAATTTAAGCAACAGCATGTACTGTAAGCAACCTGATATCAAACTGACTTGATTCAGCATTAAATGACCAGAAAAGGGTTGATTTGCAATGGTTAGACATCCGTTATATTCAAGATGTTGGTTGAAAAAGAGGAAGATACTTATCTTTGATTACTGGCACCAAAAATTGTTGGCCATTGATTGACTGGTTGATTTGAGAAGGGGTATATCAAGAGAGATAACCCACCTAATTTAGATGTATATTTCTTTATAATGAGCATGTTCAATACTTCGATGGGTGACCATTTAAGCAACAGCATGTACTGTAAGCAAGCTGATATCAAAAGGACTTGATTTGGCATTAAATGACCCATAAAGGTTTAAATGCCATGACGCAACCAACCAACATTAATGGCAGATGTATAAATTGGTTGTATTTTGAATATCTAATATGGGAAATTAAATTTTCAAAACTTAAAAAAAAAAAAAAAAAAAGGGTATATATAAATATAAGTATTGTTATGGGTCCAATGGGAGAAAATTAAATATTTCATAAGAAAGAAGGACCACAAAATGGTTTGTATTTAAAAAAAAAAAATTTTTATTAAAAAACAAACTTTATTTTATTTCAGCTACACGTGTTTCAGACTTTGTATCTTCTTCAGGTTGCTTTATTACTTTCTGTAATTAAACAGCCTGAAGAAGATACAAAGTCTGAAACATGTGTAGCTGAAATAAAAATTTCATTTTAAAAGAAATACAAACCATTTTGCAGACCTTTCTTATATACACCCCCCCCTCCTTCCAAGATTTTTACTTTAAAAGGAAATATCTGAAAAAAAAAAATCCTAATCTGCTGGTGCAAATAAAAAAAGACAACTGAATGAATTTTAAAGATTGTGTCGGCTGATTAAGAATTTCAAAAAGGTAAAGACAAAACTAAAAAAAACAAACAAAAAAAACATGAAGGAAATTGTTTTTAAAAATTCTTGAAACTTAGTATAATACTATTTCTCTGAATTTTTGAGATGAGGCTTGATAATTATTATTATTTGGACTATTGTCCTCATCTTTATTGTTATCTGTACAACGTTTAAGCTGATGTGTCCTCCAGCCTTCAAGTATTTCTTGTCGGACTTACGAACCTTCTTGAACTCGGGAACCTTCTTTTCGTAAGACCCAACCCTTTATTCAATCCATGGTGGTATCCTGTTCTCATTCCGCTAACCATAGCTGGGGTACAGGTGTTAAGCTGTGTTAATTATTATTCTATGTTACTGTGCCCTTGACCAGGATTGAACCTGCAGAAGGCCTGAGGGCGCATTGGCTGATACATATGGACAACAAAATTGAGGACAATAGTCCAAATAATATCAATATAATACTGTATTTTTTTTTGTTTTTTCTTTTAAAGTTTTTTTTAATTAAAATCTTTTTTTCTTTTTTCTTTTTCTTTTTTTCCCCTTTTTTTTTTCTTTTTTCTTTTTTATTTTTTTGTTTAATTAATCAAATATATCAAATTGTGAATATTATCCACTATTTAAAACTAAACAATTCTTTGTGTATTATCACAAAATATATGAATTACTTTGTTTTATTTGTAAAGATACATGGTGTGGGTGTGGGTGGTGGCAGCTTTAATGGGTCCCGTAAAATAGGTTTTTTTTTTCTCTTCACACTATTGATTATAAAAGATTTTGGATTAAGAAAAAGAAAATTGGTTTTCAAAATCTTAATTTGTTAATTTTATTAGTCAAAATAATAAAATCGTGAGTTCAATCCTCATTGGGCACTCCTCACTTAAAAACTTAACAAATATCACCAAACGTAAAGTAGTTTCCAATGTGTCCTTTTCTGTAAAAGTTCAAATCTTTTTTTGAAACTGACCCTCACGGATCCGGTGTCGGATCGGATCGGATCAACCATTCGGCCAAAATTATTAAATGATGTCATTTCATGGGATTAGATCAAGGTGTAACAACTTAAAAAAAAAAAAAAAAAAAACAAGCAAAAAAAAAAACAAACCCAAAAACACTTGATCCACTTATTATACACCTACTATGTCTTTTATTTACTATGCACTGACAAAAAGCCAAATATTAATGAAACATTTTGAAACAAATTATGACCCTTAAAAGATGTTTAAAGTTGAGGTTCCATCCCGGCCCTCAGCGTATGAGTAGCACATGTGTGGTAAAGTGTGGTAAAGTGAGGAGCTGATGGTAGGAGTGGCGCTCCACCTCAGATGCCCAAACAGTCTCCTTGGTCTAGCGCTAGTGAAAAGGGGATAGACTCCCTCGCTGTCTGGCTGATATTGACTTGCAATGGTTAGACATCCGTTATCTTCAAGATGTTGGTTTAAAAAGAGGAAGATACTTATCTTTGATTTCTGGCACCAAAAATTGTTGGCCATTGATTGACTGGTTGATTTGAGAAGGTGTATATCAAGAAAGATAACCCACCTAATTTAGATGTATAATTTTATACGACTTTACTTACTGACACTTCACAAGATCTGATGACTTGGACTGTTCCATGTTGTCAGATGATAGACATCTTTACCAATAAAATTACAACTCAAATATTCTGATTGATAACTATTGGCTTGGCAACTAAATTCCTGCTGCTTTTGTTTTGTTTTTGTTGTCACTTAAAGCATGTGGAACCCATGCTCCATATTTCTCCAGTGAAGATGCTTCTCTATGGAAGTGTGGGAGCATTCCATTTTCTCTGCCAGTTCCCTTGTCGTTTAATGAGAATTTTTGAGCAAAAGTTGTTTTAATCGCTCTTCATCGGACTCAACTGGACGACCAGAATGCGGTGTGTCTTTATTTTTGAACTTGGCATACCAATCACGAGGGGTTCTTTCAGCTATGGCACCCTCTCCATACACAATACAAATGTCATTAGAACCTTGAAGGGAATTGTGACTTTAGTAATATAGTTTCGGTTACAAACAGACAAACACACAAGCTCCATTATAATAAGATTTATGAAGCTTTAAAGCTAAGTTATGTAGTAATTTCATATTTGAGGCAGACCCCACATTTTTATTGGAAGTAATGGATCTTTACATTATGCAAAGCAGAGAGACTGATATAATTTATTGATATGGTTATTTTCTAAGCTTAACTTGGTATGGCTAAAGGTCATAAAAAGTGGAGCACCCAATGAGGATACTAACACATTTAAAAAAAAAAAAGCTGCTCATTTTTTTTTTTTTTTTTTTTTGGACCCTATGACCTTTTTGATCTCGATTAAGAAAGGACATGTTTTTCATTTACACCGTCAATATCCGGTTGTTTTAACAGGCGATTTTTAGATTTAAAAACAAACATTATAAAACTAACCCTAACCAACAACCGGATATTGACGGTGTAAATGAAAAACATATTCTTTCTTAATCGAGATCAAAAAGGGGTGCCTAAAGGTAATGGTCCTTTTTTTCTTTTCTTTACACTTCTACAGTAAATTGATATTACAGAGTTTGTCATGATTTATCTCCCTTTATTTAAGACGAAAAATATTCTAGATTTTTTTTTCTATGGTCAATAGCATAATTAGTAGTGAGATCTCAGGTGTCATTGTTCTCAGCTAGAGTGGACCATTAGCAATGGTTGATGTTACAGGCTACAAGGGATTTTTTTTAAGCAGTTATATGGTTTTAAGTATTCCAATCTATTATTAATAATAATTGTTTTCAAGTAATTATTTCTACTTAACAATAGATAGTCAATCATAGAGTTTCAAGTAACTAATAATAATCCTTAGTAAACAATTATAACTTCAAGTAACTAATCTTAATACAAATAATTTACAGTTCTATATCATCAAGTATTTCTATCGATTACAAATTTAAATATTTGACAAAATAAGAAAAATAAAAGCAGTCACTTTTTTTTTTTTTTTGGCTGGGTTATGAGAATTTTAGTAATATATTGATGTAAATTCCTTTATACAAAATTAGTACCTTTTTAATCAAAAGAAATTATTTTCTTCAATTTTATAAATAACTTATAAGGGACCAGTTTAGCTCAGTCGGTAGAGCATTGGCCTAAGAATCACAAGGTTCCTGGTTTGATACTGGTCCCCGCCCACTCAGTGCATTTGTTAATCTGATCTGTGCGGTAAAGTGGGGAGCTGATAGTAGGTGTGGCGCTATAACTTGGACGCCAAACCATCTACCTGCTGTCCTGCTGATACTGACAATAGGCCACTCCACCTATTTTATTACTCTTCACTAGGCAATAAAATAATCTAGACAAAAAACAAAAATTTTAAAATCTATAAATCTCTAAAATGGGAAAACTAAGCTGTATAAAATTTCTGAAAAATTTCTCAGAACAATTTACAGGGTCAGATGAAATGAGAAAAATGTTGCTCTGCTTGCCAAAGGGTTAACTTCATGATATAAAAATAAATATAATTGATAAATCTTTTTCTTTTAGGTGGATTCCTCTATTATAGTAAGAAATTATTTGTAACTTTTAGTAAAAAAATTTTGAATAAGAAAAATTTAAAAAATAAAAAAAATCATGTCAGTTAAACACAAGGATCTATTAACGTGGGGAACCATGCACGAGCCGAAGCTCATGCATGGCCAGGGCTAAGAAAAAAATTGTGTGTATCTCTTCGGCATTCCTTTTCTTGAGGTGCCTCAGGCACTGGGCAATAAACCCAGCCCTGACTCTTTAAATCAAATGGGCAGGTGCTCCCTGGTGGTATGGCCCTTTGGGAACACACTGATATTAATATCTTACCAGTCCAAAAATTGACCTTGTGTCACATCTTACTTGAAGTAAATATTGATTTTTAGGACGATAATTTTGAATAAAAAAAAGGCTATTAAATAAACATCCATAGATTTTGAATGAAGTTTAAATAGGGTGTATCACTTGGTTGGTTTTATGGCATGTCAACCCTTGTTGTGTTATTTTATGTCACTTTAATAATTATGGTCTTCAATTATATATGGTACAATAAGATATTTACCATACATCCCACTTACATGGGTCAGAGACAAGGTGCTATTAAGGTGGGACCACTCACGAACCGAAGCTCATGGCATGGTATATATGGTACAATAATATAACTTCACAATCATTTCAAACTGGTTAACACTTCATATTTAGTTAAAATATCAATGTTACAAGGGTCAATATATTAATATTCAAAATCTTTTTAAACATTAGCAGAAAAACACATAGATGGGACCCTAAAAGGTCCTACTACTCAAATTCAAAGTGTAATCAAGTGGGAGTAATGACAATGAAGAGGTAAATCAACAATCCCCACAGCTCTAGGATTGGAACCTCAACACCGACTGTGTCATACTCAGAATGTGCATCACAGTTTAGTAAATCGCATAGGCACCAGTTTTGGTACAATGGTTTACCAGCTAGTGAATTTTGATTCTCACTGGGTGACCCATACTTCTGGTCTTGTGTCATGACCAAGCTAAACTTAGTAAATACCTATATTATTTGTTAGTGAGTTTGATTCGCACTGGGTGACCCATACTTCTGGTCTTGTGCCACAACCAACCTAAGCTTAGTAGATACCTATATTATTTGTTAGTGAATTTGATTCTCAATGGGTGACCCATACTTCTGGTCTTGTGCCACAACCAACCAGCTTAGTAAATACTATATTATTTGTTAGTGAGTTTGATTCTCACTGGGTGACCCATACTTCTGGTCTTGTGCCACAACCAACCTAAGCTTAGTAAATACCTATATTATTTGTTAGTGAGTTTGATTCTCACTGGGTGACCCATACTTCTGGTCTTGTGCCACAACCAACCTAAACTTAGTAAATACCTATATTATTTGTTAGTGAGTTTGATTCTCACTGTGTGACCCATACTTCTGGTCTTGTGCCACAACCAACCTAAACTTAGTAAATACCTATATTATTTGTTAGTGAGTTTGATTCTCACTGGGTGACCCATACTTCTGGTCTTGTGCCACAACCAACCAGAGCTTAGTAAATACCTATATTATTTGTTAGTGAATTTGATTCTCACTGGGTGACCACTACTTCTCAATACTCAAACAAGTACTTGACATCTGTATTATGTGGGATTAACATGTTTTATGCAAAGTAGAAAGATGGGAGTTTATTTAATCCCGGATTAACCTCGACTTTTATAGCCTAGAATATCAGCCCCCCCCTCTTAATTTAAATTGAAACTGTCAGTTTTGGTGGAGGGGGGGGTATATGTATTTATATACACAAACATTTGCAATTATATAATTGAAATAAATATCTACTTTTGGAAATTATCGAAGCTGAAAACGAGGGTTCTTACATCTAATGGTTGTCATCCCTTGTTAAGATGATGATGGCTTTTAGAATTAATGGACAACCTCCCTCCACCCTTAGATTTATTTTTATCATAAAAATGTGGCTTATAAGGAATGTGCTTGTTTTTTTCAAAATAATTTAAATGAACAGTTTTTAAAATCTAATTTGATTTTTTAGATTTTAATTTAATTTAAATAATTAATATAGTCGTTCAAGATAATTAGAATGACCACTTTAAAAAATTTTTTTTTCTCAATGCTGACTTAATTGTAAAAATGGTGGTCAGTCAATTCCTTATAATGTAATCACTGAAATGATTGAATTTTTTTTTGTTTTTTTTTGTTTAGACCAGTGTACTCTATGGCCTTCCACAGGTGTCTAACGAATATAATAACCTTTAAAAAAAAAAAAATCCTTTATTTCTTCTGAGTTCGGTTGAGCATATATTATTCTAATTCTTTTCTGTTAATTGTCTTAATTTTTGAGATGAGGCTTGATAATTTGTATTATTTGGATTTTTCAGACTATTGTCCTCATCTTTATTATTTTATACACAACATTTCAGCCAATGTGCCCTCCAGCCTTCTTCAGGTGTTTCTTATCAAACTCAGTTATATATATATAGCCATTATATATATATATAGAGAGAGAGAGAGAGAGAGAGAATTTGTAAATATGAGAAGAAAGAGAACACAGGATAGAATAGAGAGTGAAAGAGGAGAAAAAGTTGGAAGTGGGGAGACATGATATATATATTTTATATATATATATATATATATATAGAGAGAGAGAGAGAGAGAGAGTGAGAAAGAGAGAGAAAGACGAAAGACTAGGATAAACAGAGATAGATAGGAATGATTGACATATATATACACAGAATTTTGAATCGAACTCTTTATTCAATCCATGGGGATAGACGGTTCTCATTCCATTAACCATGACCGGTATAAGTGTTAAACTATGTTAAGTATTCTATGTTATTATCACCCATGGCCAGGATTGAACCTGCAACCCAGGTAATATTGTCACTTAGAACTATATTAACTTAACCCTTATAGCTGTTGTCTCATGTGTCCAACTGGATTGAATAATGGGTTTGGTTCGAAGTTCCGTGAAGGCTCCTAATTATGATATGGAAGCTCCTGAGTTCAACAAAAAGGTTCCTGAGTTTGAAGAGAAGGTTCCCGAGTTCGACAGGAAACACTGAAGATGTCCGAAGTGCACATCAGCCGAAAAAATTGTGTATACAATAATAAACATGAGGATAATATTACGAATAATCATTTCTGTTATGTCTAAGGAATTCCTTAATAGCAGAGTCAAGAGATTGAACTGCTGACTTTCAGGTAAGAAGAGGTTTTCATGTCTTCCCATGTGGCTGGAATGGAATGTTTGTAACTGTTCCTTATGAGTTCACAACAACCAAAGGCAACATCACTAAAAAAATGATTGCCCTAATATTTGATGTAGATGGTTCTACTTTGAAGCTACAATATGGGAAACCTGTGGGACAGTCATTAGATGTTTTTTTTTCTTGTGTCCAATGATATAGTGTAGATTTCTAGCTCATAAGTCTTGGAAATTTTACCTTTTCCTGCTTTAAAAAGGGGGTGTTAATGAACTTTCTGAAAACATTGATGTAGATATTGTTTATTTTTACCTTAGATTTTAGTTTGTATTTCACTATTTTTGAAGGTTTAATGATGTTTATCCCGTTTGTTTATTTATATACACAGACATTTGCAATTATATAATTGAAATAAATATCTACTTTTGGAGGGGAAATTATCGAAGCTGAAAACAAGGGTTCTGGAATGTGACACGCAGTCAGTTTAATGTGTGGGTGCTCTGCAAGAAGCAAGCCTTCCAGATAGGGTTTTAAAAATTGCATTGAGGGAACCCTGCAGGAACACCTCAGGCAATAAACCCAGCCCTTACCCCTTTTAGGTGAGGAGGGCAGGTACTGACTTGGAGAAGGCCCTCTTGAATTATTCCAGGTAACAGGATCAAGAGCACCTTGAAATTTAAGTCTTGCTTAAGAGAGCGCAAAATGAAGGATACTATTTCTCTGAATTTTTGAGATAAGGCTTGATAATTTGTATTATTTGGACAATGTCCTCATCTTTACTGTTATCTGCACAACATTTCAGCCACTGTGCCCTCTATTCTTTTTTGGGTGTTTCTTATCAGACTCAGGAACCTTCTTGAACTTGGGAGTCTGACAAGAAATACCTGAAGAAGGCTGGAGGGCACATTGGCTGAAACGTTGTGTAGATAACAATAAAGATGAGGACAATAGTCCAAATAATACGATCCCAGGGATGAAAAAAAAAAAAAGAAGGAATTTTTGTGCCAATCCTTCAAATGGATAGTATGCCTGCCTTTAGAATCAGCATTCAAAAATCCTGGACTTTCACACTCATGTAAAATATGCATCTGCCTTAACAATGAGGCAGGAAACAGCATCTTTATCTACAGGATGATTGTAAAGTAACTCCCTATTTTAAAAATGTTATAATTTATTTCTGAATCATTATTTTCGCAAAAAATGAATATGAGAAGAACGCACATAACATGGAGTTTTATTGATATGTCTGATTCAGACATTTACGAAAAACAGTAGTATAATGTAGAGGAGCACTATCTTGCGTAAAAAGCCAAGTCTTCAATATTTTTCTTCCAAGTATTGACAACTGGCCAGATTTCATTTAGCAGCATGGTGAGATACCTTTCGTCATTCACGGTATTGCAAAGGATGAAAGGACCCATAATTCTATCTGAAGTCATTCCACACCATACTATTATCTTGGGTCAATTCTGAAATTTTTCTGAGATAATAAGGAGTTACTTTTCAATCACACTGTATGTGATCACTCTAATAAAGTTAATTTCCATGATGGGCCTACTGCTCGGGTTTTTACAATCAGTACTGTGCTGGATTTTATTTTTTGGGTTTTTTTTTTTTTTTTTTTTTTTTTGATTATAACTTTGTTTCATTCAATTTGGTGTGTTTCCTTTTTCCCTCCATATGTGATCTGCTATTCTTGATTTTGTAGTTTCTTTGTTGACTGTCTTTTTTTCTAGATGTAAAAAGATACTCTTGGAAAGCCAAAGTTCATGAGCTGAAACACTCTAAAGAAAATATAAATAATCATAATGGTATGAATAATTGTAAAACAACCTTTTTATGCAATAACTACCGTGTTTCCCATGAAAATAAGACCTACCTGTAAAATAAGACCTAGTGTGATTTTTCAGGATTATTTTAATATAAGCCCTAGTTGAGAGCATTTCCCATGAAAATAAAACCTACCTATAATATAAGACCTAGTATGAATTTTCAGGAGGGTTTTGATATAAGCCCTCTCCTTAAAATAAATCCTAGTTGAGAGTGGCAGAATTTTGGAATCCAGTGACTTGCAGAACAATAACATTCCAAAGGATGATGATATGTTTATTTTTGAATAAATTGTCATTAATGAATTTTTGAATAAAATAACATGTTAATAGTAGATAAACGTAGGTTGATTTTCATAATTTCTGTTTACCAAGAAATTTTGGCATTCATAATGTCGTTTTTCAATATATAAAGAATAAGACATCTCCCAAAAATAAACCCTAGTGTTATATATCGGAGGGAAAATTAATAAAAGCCTGGTGTTATTTTCAGGGGAACATGGTATACCCTTATACTGGTGTATTGCCTCTTGCAAGGTAAAAAGTGGGTGGGAAGAAGTCCCAGGACAGGTTTATTTTGGTGACTGGGTATTTGTCATCCAGATAGCACCCTTCCATTGCACTATGAGGTGAAGGGGTTAGGAGTACACCCTGATGTATGCAGTAAAATGAATCCTGTAGTTACTGCCGATATTCTATACAAAATAGTGACTGCCTTGGAAAAAAAAAAGGTATTTACTCTTTTCTAATGTTAATGCTTAGAATTTATGCTAACGAGCATCTCCAACTCAGCACTGTAAATAAAAAATTAGGGTAAGATGGCCGATCATCGAAAGATTTACTACTGATTTTGTGAATAAAAATAAATTGACCGAAAAATGAGTTTGTTTTATATAAGATTGATGTAAAAAAAATAAAAAATGGGACCATATGACCTTAAGGCACCCCTTTTGTGATTTCGACTCGTGGGGGACACTTTTCTCATTTACACCGTCAAAATCCGGTTGTTTGAAAGAGGGTTAGGGTTAGTTTTATAATTAAAAAAAAAAAACTCTAAAAATCGTCTGTTAACAATTAACCGGATTTTGACTGTGTAAATGGAAAAAATGTCCCCAAGAATTGAGATCGCAAATGGGGTGCCTTAATGTCATATGGTCCAAAAAATGAAAGCAGGCATTTTGTTTTTGATTAAATGTTTTACAAATAGAGCTGAAAAGTTCTTGTCCAGACCAAGATTGGAATTACTTTTGTTATATCTGTTTTATTGTCCTGTTCTTGTTGATATTAGCCCTCCTCTCACTTTATTAGCCGTTACTTAGGCTAGACTGGAAGGAGATGCCCTTCTTTGCCACAGATGTTCCACAGATGCAGTGACAAGTTCTCCAAAAGCTGTTGATTCCTGACGATGATTGAGACGTCATTTGGATTTTCGCCAGAGCCCCTTTAGCCGGGTTGTGTCCCTAATACCACAAATATTAGAAAGCGTGTGGTGTAATTGTTAAAGTCATAGGAAATGGACTCGTCGCCCCGAGTTCAAATCCTGGACGTGGTAATTGCATTTCACTTAGCGCTAATACCCTTGGGAAAGGTATGAATTCTACTCTCCCTCCAGCTATGGGTAAATAGTAGGGCAGACTGGGCTCTTTAACCTTGGTTAGGCAACCGGTCTAGGAGAAGGAAAACTCTGAATTCAAACCTGGTAAACTCCGCTTAAATTGACCTTGTGTCGTATCCTACTCGTGCGGAGGGGTTGGTAAATATATATATATATACCAAAATATTCTAACAGAGAGAGATATTAGATGATAATAGTAGGTGTTGTGTGAACTAGCCTATCTTACCTTTCTGGGAGTAAATGAACTGACCCATGACTGGTTGTTTACTGCTGTTTAGAGCAGTTGGAGAGACTTATGGAGACCTTTACGAGAACCGTTGTGTAATACCAATTTTTAACACTCTTCTGCGAACTACTAATTCGTATGTACTAGAATAATAAAACATTCTTTATTCTAGTGTTATATACCCCTTTAATCGGGTGTATATAATTGGTGGAGAGAGTTCTCGGGTATATGAGAGAGAGAGAGAGAGAGAGATTAGACTATTAGAAGATAGTGGAATAGTGTTAGGATAATACCAAGTTAAATCACGCAGGACATGTCACTCACAATCTTCAATTTTTCTGAAATTTTGTCCAGCTGTGGACTATGTTCAAGTGAGACAATCCCCAAGATTTGAGCTTCGAATTCCAACTCATTTTACAGACAAAAATAGATTACAAAAAGTCGCCATTTTTTGCATGCCATCTACCCCAATTTAGAGAGCTAATGTTGTATACTCTCTTTACTTCTATTATTCTTCTGCTCATCTTTGGTATCTTACATTCTTCTTCTAGCGTCTGGACTTTGTCTTGGGGACTTTGTGTCTGGTCTTCCATTGGGGATTTCTCTTTATCAGAAGCCCTGTGTCATTGGTAGTTTTTAGATATTTAGATAATAACCCAAGATTTTGATTTGCTTTAGATCATATTTTATTCCAAAATCCCCACCAGACTACCTGCGCAGATTGAGTCGGCCGTGCGCTTAACACGACTTACCACCTTCGTGGTTTGGCCGATACTGACTAAAACTCTCTTTCTAATCTAAACCGGAAGAGGGTCTTCTCCACCGATTCTCACGGTCCTCCAGAGGGAGGGTCAGACTGAGGTCAAGCCGAGTCACTCAATCCTTCAAGGCCGCTGGCTGCAAATTATAACAGCCATTTTGGTTTCTACACTACTGTAAATAAGTGTTAGGGTACTAACAATTATGTAACACTAACTCGGCCAATTTTTGTAATTGGAAGCTAAATTTTGGGGATTGTCTCACTTTAACATAGTCCACTGCTGGACAAAATTTCAGAAAAATTGAAGAGGGTGAGTGACATGTCCTGGGTGATTTGACATGGAATTATCCTAAAAATATTCCACTATTTTCCGTGGAAGCCATCACATGGGCATGCCAGAATAGGCTGTCCAGCAAAGACGTACATAGACCAACTCTGCATGGATACTGGATGCTGTGCAGAGGACCTTCCAGGGGCAATGAATGATAGGGACTGTTGGCGAGAGATTGGTATGGATATCTGTGCTGCAAGCGCGGCATGATGATGATGATGATGATTCCACTATCAACGAGGATGGTGCAACTATGATGATCTATGTTTGGTCTTAAGCTACGGATGCCTGAAGAAGTACCTGCACAAAAATCCCAGGAATTTTGCTGTAACATTTTGCTCAAACATATCAGCTCAGTCGGTTTAGCTCAGTCGGTAGAGCGTTGGCCTAGGAACCACAAGGTTCCTGGTTTGATACCGGCTCTCACCAACTCAGAATAGCACAGATCTCTGTGTGGTAAAGTAAGAAGCTGATGGTAGGTGTGGCGCTCCACCTCAGTTGCCAAAAACCATTTCCTTGGTCTAGCGCTAGTGAAAAGAGGATAGACTCACTCGCTGTCTGGCTGATACCGACTTTAGGCCACACCGACGACTTTACTTTAGTTTTTATGCTCAAACAACTATCGGACAAACTTGCTTGGTAAGTCGCAGGTGGACCTCCAAAATGCTGGATTAGAAGCCCTAAGATTTGACGGACCATGTTACCTTTAGGCACCCCTTTTTGATCTCGATTAAGAAAGGACATGTTTTTCATTTACACCGTCAATATCCGGTTGTTTGTTAGGGGTTAGGGTTATGGATTAGTTTTATAATTTAAAAAAAAAATCTAAAAATCGTCTGTTAAAACAACCGGATATTGACGGTGTAAATGAAAAACATGTCCTTTCTTAATCGAGATCAAAAAGGGGTGCCTAAAGGTCATACAGTCCGATTTGACAAGCAGGTGAAACAGCTAAGGACCCCCACAAAGGGAAAGACAGAGTGGCTTCAAATGAGGATTTGGTTTTGGTTTGGTTTGTTTTGTTTTATGGTATATCAACCTCAGTGGGTCATTTAATGCCGACAAAGTTTTGGAATAAATTCATTCTTAATGGATACTCAATTTTAAAAAATAAACTCATGTTTTTCTATTTAACCCATATATGGGACCCTAACAGGTCAGAGTGGACCAGGAAGCAATGGTGATGAAGGGGTGCTCCACATTCTCAAAACCTCCAAAACTGGAACCTCACCATCAGATAGAGTTTAACGTCATTCCCAGGACATGAAGACCCTCAGCCACCTCCTTCTAGCACCCATATGATAAAAAGGGTTGGGGCTTGCCATAAGGGCAATATGGTTGGGGTAAACATATAGGTAGTAAGGCTTGACGTGACCAGCTGATTGATCGAAGAGGGCCTCTCTGACCACCCGTCTAGCCCAAGTAAGGCCGAAAATGGATTGTTGCATATCATGGACAAATCAGCCACCTGAGTTCCATCCTTAAGCATCACGGGTCGCCACACACGGCCAACAGGCGACCCCGTTGGGAGAGTCTTACCTCTCTGCAGAGGTTCAGTCGGTGTATTCTAACACCCCAGTCAACAGGGCAGTCAAATGAGGAATGACAAATTGTTGTTGTAGTTTGTAGAATTTATTCTAAGACTTGTTGCTTGATGTTGGCACCTTTCCGTCCACTAAGGACGATGGCGTAGTGTCCAAAAATATATAAATAAATAGAAATGTATCTGCAAATGCGCAAGTGGCTGTGCAGGCCTATCTCTGTGTGACAGTCTTTGGTGCACTGACTGCACACAAACTGTGATGCTTTCTGGGTCTGCTGTTTTTTCTCAACGACATTAGCACGAAGTGAAACGCCACCAGTCTCAACCAGGATTTGAACTCGAGTCAAGGATACCATCTCCTACGAGGATAATCGTTACGGTAAGTGTGTGTGTGTGTGTGTGTGTGTGTGAGTGAGTGTATGGGATAAGGTTAAAAGTACGCGGTGAAATGGTTAAAGTCATAGGAAATGGACTGGACGTCGAAATTGCATTTTCACTTAGCGCTAGGAATTAAGGAAGAGAAGAGAAAAGACAAAGATTGTTTTAGGGTAAGACTTTTAAGAGATTTCTCCCGAACCAGTTAATAGTTATTTACTAAGCCTAGCTTAGATGTGACACAAGGCCAGAAGTAAGGGGCACCCAATGAGAATCGAACTCACTAATGGTCTACGAATCTAGCTTGCTTACCATTACACCACGTGAGGTGCCCACCCGAACCAGTTAATAGGTGTGCTCGCAACGAAGTCCTGGTAAAAAAAAGAGATTACTTTTTGGCTCCAAGAATTGGGTCTTTTACTGCACATGCCCAGAGGGATCTTCCTGTCTGTTGACTCCTGGAAGATTGTAACATTTTGTCTTTTTTTTTTTTAAATTTTATTTAATTTTGTTTTATTTTATTTCGTATTATTTTATTTTTTAATCCCCACACATGACACACTTTTTTTTCTAGCCGTAGTTTTGGTAAAAGTATCTGGTCTGACTTGTATTTAAAAAAAAAAAATTTGTTGCAAAATGTGCCGCCACCCTTGAACGTGAGCTGCATGTCACGTGGCCGGTGAGCTGGCCGTTTTTTTTTTGTTGTTTTTTTTCAATGAACGACCTTGGATTAAGCAGTTTTACAGCAGAGCGAATGACTTTTCGGTTGTTGATAATTTTACTGAATAATAACAAAAAAAAAAAAAAAAAAATGGGAAAGGAAAAAGTCAAGTGTACGGCTAACTAAAAAAACTAATGACCTCTGCCTTCAAATCTTTTCGCTGAAAAGAGACGATCCAAAAACGGATCAGGTGATTAGTGAAAATCCAGATCCGTCTGTTGACGAAAAGCTACAGCACATGCGCACTCTCTTACGGACATTTTTGTCCGCTGACCCACAAAGCGATTTCGTGCTAATAAAATAAAATAAAGTCGATGGAGTGACCTATTATCGGTATCAGCCGAACAGCAAGGGAGTCTATCCCCTTTTCGTTAGTGCTAGACAAAAGAGATTTTTTTTTTTCTGAGCTTTTTTCTTCTCCCCTCAGCTCTAGGTTATTAGTAGAACATATTGGGCTCTTTAACCATAGTATGGTAACCAGTCTAGGAGAAGGAAAACAGAATTTAAAACCATCTGCAAAGAAGTAAAGTTGGCTGAGTGGCCTATTGTCGGTATCAGCCAAACAGCAAGGGAGTATATCCTCTTTTGGCGAGCGCTAGACCAGAACGATTGTTTTTTTAGGTACAGCGCCACCCCTACCGTCAGCTCCCCACTTTACCGCACAAATCAGATTACTCAATCTGTGTTATTCATCCACTGAGTTGACGAGGACCAGTATCGAACCAGGAACCTTGCGATTCTTAGTCGGGTGTTCTACTGACTGAGCTAACACCTATAAAAATGATTGTCAGGTCAATAATGGATTTTTTTATAAATGACATCATTCTAAAAACATCCATCATTGACCTGAAAATAATTTTTTTGCATACTTTTGTATTGTCCCGACGAAGGTTTAATATAAATCGAAACGTTTAAACGTATGCGCAACACGGCAGGGGGGGTAGTGCGCCCCAAACGTCCATTGGGGAATTTATTCCTTGATCACAGACCAGTAACGCTCCGTTTTGGGGATTCCTTCACCCATGTTGTGTCTGTGGGGATTAAAAAAATAGATAACAAAATCAGCCTACACTGAAAGAACCCCCTGAGAACGTGCGTGAAAAAGGACCCACTCCCGATCTCCGAGAGAATCTCTCGGCCATCGGGACAGGCCTTATCTGTGGCGAGACTCGACTACTGGTCAGGAAGGAATTTCCTTACCACGAGGCGGCTACGACCCGAGAATAGAGCCAAAATCATAAAACTACCTTTTGTCTTTGACTCTTCCTTTTTCTTTCCTTGAAATCCTTTTTCAGCGCGATCCCCAAATAAGATGGGGGTTAAAAGCAAACCCTAGGAACACGCACCACGAATAACAAGCTACCTTTTAAACCTAAAACATTAAACCTCTCGTCACCCCACATGTCTAAGATGAGAAGAGATCCCCAGGATCAATATTTTGGGAAAGGTATGACTCCATCTGTTTCTCCCTTCAGCTATGGGTAAATAGTATGGCAGGCTGAGTTCTTTAACATTAGTTAGGCAACCAATCTACAAGAAGAAAAATTCCGAATTCAAACCAGCTTTACTCCGCTTAAAAGAATTGACCTAATAGGGCAGACTGATTTGGGAAGGGGTGGGGCATCAGGTTTTACCGTTTTAAGTTAAAAAGGTAGCTTTTGTTATTCTTGGTGCGTGTTCTTAGGGTTTGCTTTTAACCGCCATCTTATTTGGTGGTCGCGCTGAAAAGGAAGGAATTCAAGGGAAGAAAAAGGTAGAGACAAAGATAAAAGGTGGTTTAATGATTTTGGCTCTATTCTCGGGTCATAGTCACCATGTGACAAGGAAATATCACCCTGGCCAGTAGTAGTGTCTAAACACAGTTAATGCCTAAGTCGAAATGGCCGAGAGATTATCTTCGAGTTCGGAAGTGGGCCTTTTCCCGCCGCACACTCTCGGAGGGTTCTTTCGGTGAAGGCTCTTGGGAGTTTATTATATTTTTATTTGAATTTTATTAGAATTTTATTCTAATCTCCACACTGGGCTCTTTAACCTGTGTAAGGTAACCAAGTCTAGGAAAAGGGAATCCTTTAAACACAAACCAGCTGTACCCCGCTTAAAAACTGATTTTATGTCACATCCTGTCCATCGTAGAGAAGTTGGGTAAAAACGTGAGTATGTCTGTTGAAGATTGAAGATTCTATTAGATTTCTAGCTGAACATTGTGAAAACTCTCTTGAGTCTCTGTGAAATGACCACTGACAATTTCTGTACTCCGTTGGATTCTGGCAAACTCTGTCACTCTGTGAGACGAGCATTAAAAAATTCTGTACTCCGTTGGATTCTGGCAAACTCTGTCACTCCGTGAGACGAGCATTGAAAAATTCTGTACTCCGTTGGATTCTGGCAAATTCTGTCACTCTGTGAGACGAGCATTGAAAATCTCTGTACTCCGTTGGACTCAGTGAGACGACCACTGCGGTCTTTTCTGTCAACCTTCCGACTTTCTTCCTTTGACCTTGTTTCTCCCCGGTCTCGCCAGATATTTCACACATCCCTCGAAATCATTCGACCATGAAATAAACATTCACATTTTTTATCAACGACTTTCTTTGATTGAGAAAATCAACAGGACATTTAAAGCAACCGAATATTTGACAAAGAACCCATATATATATATATATATATATATATATTGCATATATGCATGTACTATATATATATATATATATATATATATATATATATATATATATATAACAACGGCTTTAGATGTATATACCTTTTTTCAACAGTTTCTTCAAGTTATTACAACCATTTCTATATATAGACAATATCATCTTTATTACACACACACACACACACACACACACACACACACACACAAATATATATAGGTGTGTATATGTACATATAACAAGCAAGCAGCATTAGATGAATATCATGGTCATGTATTATAATTCACCGAGTGTCTGTTCACCTGTCCGTACCCATAAGGCTCCGTCATTTTTGTTCAGATTTCAACCAACCTTTCACGAATTGACAGGCTCTTTTCTGAAAATAGTTTTAACTTAATTTGGCCAAAATGATATCATTTTTACTTCCCAAAATGAAACTTCTTCTTATGCCAATAAAATTTTTAAAATAATTCCAAATCTAACGCTATGAATTGCAAAGAGTCGCTTGACATCACATTTAAAAAAATCTACATGGAAATAACAGATTACCGATCATATATATATATATATATATATATATATATATATATATATATATATATATATATATATATTGATTTGAAGGCAATTACAATGCGTATAAAAAACTAAAAACAAAATGATGTCATTTTTGTTTTATCGATTTTAAAGTAGACACTTCATCTTCAGAGGTGTATATCAGGTGTATTTCTGATATACACCTCTGAAGATGAAGTTTCTACTTTGAAATCGATAAGACAAAAATCACATCTTTTTGTTTTTATTTTTTATACGCATTGTAATTGCCTTCAAATCATTAATATATTATAACATACTTAACAATGCTTCAAGCAAATTACCAATTACTTATATATATATATATATATATATATATATATATATATATCATCCCTATGATAAAAAAAGTTCTTCGAAGCTGTTGTTGTGTCAGTACTACTGTATGGCCGCACCATTTGGTTTTTGACCAAACAATTGGAGAAAGGGCTACATGGGAACGACACAAGGATGCTGTGTTGAGGATCTGCCAGGAATGATGAGAGAGAGAGAGAGAGAGAGAGAGAGAGAGAGAGAGAGAGAGAGAGAGAGAGAGAGAGAGAGAGAGAGAGAGTCAAAGGAATCCGTGCTGTCAGCGCAACATTATGACGACAACGATGATGATGATGATGATGATGATGATGTATATTATGTATATAATGGGTTAAATGTTCTTGTATGTAAAAATGTGTTTAAGTTGTATTATCTTTCGTTTTGTTCAATGTTAGTATATCACGGATATACTAATGCTAATATTGATTCTTGATAAATAAGGACTCTACTAAATATATTCTTTGGCATCAAACACACCAATTCGACCTCCGCATAAC
Source organism: Doryteuthis pealeii (assembly GCA_023376005.1). Taxonomy (NCBI): domain Eukaryota; kingdom Metazoa; phylum Mollusca; class Cephalopoda; order Myopsida; family Loliginidae; genus Doryteuthis; species Doryteuthis pealeii. Next base: position 44,506,136 of record CM042158.1, read on the forward strand.
CCAGTTTTTTTTTTTTGGGGGGGGGGGTCATTTTTCTACACCCTCTACATACTGTTTATATGTTTCTAGCTGTTGGGATACGTGTGTGTGTATTCTTCTCTCTTAATACCATTGGGATTATTTATTATGCATCTAAAAGGTTCTTCATATATACAAATGCGTTCATCTTGTCTTTCTTTCCGTTGTGTTCGGTGTTAGTATATCACGGATATACTAATGCTAATATTGATTCTTGATACATAAGGACTCGACAAAATATATTCTTTGGCATCAAACACACCAATTCGACCTCCGCAGAACAGACTAAGTTTTTCTTTCTCTTTTTTTTTTACACCTTTTACATACTGTTTATATATTTTTAGATGTTGGGATACGTTTGTATATTCTTTTTACATAATACCATTGACATTATATATCATCTTCTTGTTATAATTGAGATTGTGTGTGTGTCTGTCTGTAACCGAAACTATATCACTACCCAAATCGCAATTCCCTTAGTTATTTACCTCACTTTCTCCACGATTATTATTTTTCATTTTAACATCAATTATTAATAAAATTGTTTTACATTATTGATACTGTTGACCATATCTGCATGATATTTTCCACGTACCCCACTTGTACGGGTCAGGCACAAGGCCCTATTTATGTGGGACCACCCACAAGCCGAAGCTCATGGGGTGGCGGGTGAAAAATTGCGTCGATCCCGTCGGCATTCCCCCTCAAGGGGGCGCCTCAGGCGCTGGGCAATAAACCCAGCCCTGCCCCTTTAAATCGAGGGGGCAGGTGTTGCCTGAGGGGATTGGCCCCCTGGGATTGACGCCGTTAATTATATCAATGGTCAAGAGGCCGAAGCCACTGTTGACCATATCAACATCTTATTATAATGGAGATTGTGTGTTTTTCTGTCTGTAACCGAAACTATATTACTACTCAAGTCACAATTCCCTTAGTTATTTATATCACATTCTCAATGATTTTATTTTTATTTAAACCTCAATTATTAATAAAAATTGTTTTATATTATTAATACTGTTAACCATATCTACATACTAATAGCATGCAATTATATTTATATGTACAACAAAATAGCGGTTTACAGTGTGAATAGGAAGGCTAATTTGCATATTGATATTACAAATGTGATTTTAATAAATATGTGCTTAGTATTATTGATTTCTAACTGTTTGGTTTTATTATAATGAATATAATCAAACATTTCTTCAATGAATCTTAAATGAAATCCGTTAACAAGAAAAAATAACTGTCATTTTATTCTTCACTTCCTCTTTTAACTAAATACTTAAATTAGAAAAAATAACAATGAAAGACAAGAGTGATGGAAGAGTAAGTTTCAGTTGTTCTATTTTTCGATTATACTCCCTCTGTTTTAAACCTTTTTATCTGCATTCTTATTTAGTTTCATTAGCCTTTCTAATTTAATATAATATATTATTACATTAAAACTTAAATACTTGCACCCGGAGGGTGCATATATTTGCTAGTACTAATAACATGCAATTGTATTTATATATACAACAAAATAGCGGTTTACAGTGTGAACGGGAAGGCTAATTTGCATATTGATATTAAAAATTTGATTTAAAAAATATGTATTTAGTATTATTGATTTCTTATTGTTTGGTTTTCTCTTAATGAATATGAGCAAAAATGTCTTTAATAAATCTTAAAATAAACCCCTTAAAAGGAAGAAATAACTGTAATTTTATTCTTCACTCCCTATTTTAACTAAATAGTTAAATTATGAAAATTTAGCAATGAAAGACGGGAATGCTCGAAGAGTAAATTTCAGTTATTCTATTTTTCGATTATGCCCCACTCTGTTTCAAATCTTTTTATTTTCATTCTTAGTTAGTCTCATTAGCCTTTCTAATATAATATTTTATTACATTAAAACTTAAATATTCGCTCCCGGACGGTGCATATATTTTCTAGTGCATATAAAAGGTTCTTCGTATATACAACTGCATTCATCTTGTCTTTCTTTCCGTTGTGTTCAGTGTTAGTATATCACGGATATACAAATACTAATATTGCTTCTTGGTGAGTGGGGACTTGATTAGATATCTTACCCACCACTAAACATAGGAATAATAAAATAAAAGTGTAAGAATGAACTTTATGTGATTGCTTAAGATGAAGTGGCCATGACGATACGGTTTCTAATGGTGATCAATCCTTTGATCCATCTAATTAAATGTAAAAGAAGATTTGGATTAGGATTAAATTGTTGGTGTTATTTTGACAGGTGTTCTTGACCGTGAAACTTTGACACAAGATAATCCTCTTGTGTGGATTAAGCCAAGGTTCTTAATCTGTTTCTGATGAATTTGATGAAGAAAATATCACATTTAGCGAAAATTGAAAAATGTTTCGGGTCTGTTATGGATTGGGGAAAAGATTGGTGCAGACAGAAGAAGAAGAAGAAGAATAATAAGAAGAAGGGCGATTAGGGCAGGAAAGAGATAGGGATGACGAGGCAGAAGAAGAAGAAGAAGATGATGATGATAATGATGATGATAAATCATTATCATCATCATTATCATCATCATCATCAAATGAAGAAAAAGAAGAAGAAGAAGATAATAAAGAAGTGAAAAAGAAAATCAAAGATGGAATTTAAAGAAGAAGAAGAAGAAGAAGAAGAAGAAGAAGAAGACAATAAAGAAGTGAAAAAGAAAATCAAAGATGGAATTTAAAGAAGAAGAAGAAGAAGAAGAAGAAGAAGAAGAAGAAGAAGAAGAAGAAGAAGAAACAATTTAAAATTAAAGTTTGTAAACGAGATTGGAAAAAGAAAACCGAAAAAGAGAAGAAAATTTGAAGGAAATATTTAAAGGCTGTATAGGAAAGAGGGTGGAAAATGAAAGAGTAGATGTGAAAGAGAAAGAGAAGAAGAGATAGAGAGAGGAAGGGAGAGGAAGAGAGAGAGACGGGGGAAGAGAAATAGAGAGAGAGACGGGGGAAGAGAGAGAGAGAGACAGACAGACAGACAGACAGACAGACAGACAGACAAATATATCAGAAAAAGAAAGAAGAAAATTGAAAGGAAGAGACAAATAATTGAAAATTAGAAGAAGAGAAAAAGAAAAAAGAAAAAAGTAGCTATTTTAAAAGAGAAAGATATGTAAAGGAAAAATCAACAACAAAATGATGGAGAAAAACAGCTTAATAAGTATCAAACGAGGAGAGAGAGAGAGAGAGAGAGAGAGAGAGAGAGAGAGAGAGAGAGAGAGAGAGAGGGGAGGGGGATATGTACAAAAGGAAAGAAAGTGAGAAGAAAAGAAAGAATAAAGAAAGATGAAAAGAAAGTAAAGTTAAAAGAAGACGAAAGAAAAAATGGAGATGACACTTGATGACGTAACAACGTTAATCATATCACTGACAAACCATTCTCCCTACACCCCTTCCTCCTTCTTGTAACTCTTTCTTCTTCCCCTCCTCCGCCTCCTTTTCACAGTTCCTCCTCCCATTTCACTTCTTTTAGTATGCCTCCCACTTTCTCATTCCACTGACCATTTCTCCTCTTTCTTCGCCTCCTTCTTTAATCCTTTTCTTTCTCTCTCCTTTTATTCTTCTTTTTCTACTCTCTTTTCTCTTCTTTCTCGATTTTTTTCTTCTTCTTACGATTTCTTGAAATCTCATCTTAAACGAAACCAGAGAATTATAAAATCTCTGTCTCTGTCTCTCTCTGTCTCTGTCTCTCTGTCTCTATATATATATGTATATATATATATACTAGCAAGAATATGCTCTCTTCGGGCATAAGTGATTAAGGTTTAATATAATGAAATATATTAAATTAGAAAGACTAACGAAACTATAAAAGCGCATATAAAAAGATTATACGTATCTTAATATTTTAATTGGTTTCCATATAAAATCCTTCATAGTATTAGTATTAATACGTTGGAGAATAAAACAATAATATTCGAGATCAATAACACCAAGTAATTATTTATTAAACCCGGTTTTGTTAAAGCCAGTATGCAATTTAACCACACCATATACTATATAAGCCTTTATTTTTAAGTTATGTATAAGACACATTGCAGGATTTTAAATGCACTAATAACATGGTCTCTTCGGGGCCCTGTGTATATTAATGAAATTAACAGCGTCGATCCCAGGCGGCTATCCCCTCAGGCAACACCTGCCTCCTTGATTTAAAGGGGCAGGGTTGGGTTTATTGCACAGTGCCTGAGGCGCCCCTCGAGGGGGAATGCCGACGGGATCGACGCATTTTTTGTGTCTACCACCCATGAGCTTCGGCTCCTTGTGTCACGCCCTCATAAGTGGGGTGAGAGGCAAATACCCTAATAACATGGGCGGTTTTGAGACAAATCTAAATCAGTTTTTCATAGAGACATCGTTAATATAATAATAATAATAATAATAATAATAATAATAATATTTATACTATGTATTAATGATTTTGACTATAAATTAAATACGCAATTCCTGAGGGTATTGTAATGTAAGCAGTGACTTAGTTTCGGTTATAGACAAACAGACACTGAATCTCCATTATACACACACACACACACACACACACACACACACACACACACACAAGTGATTAGAAAGGTATTTTTAATTATATGAAAAAAATATTATATATATATATATATATATAATATATATATATATATATATATATATATATTAGATTAACTAGAATGAAAGCATAGAATATGAGAGGTATTAATACTACTACTGATAATAATCATAATCCTACATTTTATTACAAGGGTGGGCAGTTAAGTTTTATATTGAGTCCAAATGGATTAAAACTTTTTATTTTGTTTATCCATTTGTTTTCCTGTTTTACGATTATATAAATATATACAATATCTATTCTGCTATATCGTCGTGCTACAAACATGACTCTCGTTAGACTACACAATAGGATGGAAGATTTAGGTAAGTTTTTGAGATTTTTATCAATATAATTCCACTATGCCCCCACCCACCCCATGTTTGCTTCAACTCTTGTTTTTATTGTTGGTTGGTTGTCTTTTTTTTACGGCATATCAACCCTTTTCGGGCCATGTAATGCCGAATCTAGTCATTTTTTACAAACAAAGTATTCAAGTTGTGTACGGTACCTGTTTTTACTTAAATGGTCACCCATATAAGTATTGAACAGGCTCATCGCTGCTTAAGTTCGGTGATCTAACAGGAATCGGTGCTTTCAGCGTGACTAGACTGTAATTTGTTTGTTTGTTTTTTTGTTGTTTTTTTTACTTTATTAAACCTTCTCTTTGTTTTTCTTCCTTGAATTTTTCTTCTTTCTTTTATTTCCATGGTTCTCTTTCTTTATTTTGTCTTTTTTTCTTTCTTCGTTTTTTTCTCTTTCTTTTTCTTTTTTGAATATTTCTTCATCTTTCTTTTCCTTCCTTGTATTTCTTTCTTTCTTTCTTTCTTTCTTTCTTTCTTAAAAAATATTCACATACTTGTAAATCATTTTAACTCCTTTAAAAAAAAACAAGTTATGGCATTACTGATACAAAAATGTATCAAACATGTATCCTGTCTGAATTTAAGTATATCACTTGATAAAGAAACTAGTTCTTCTTCATGTTGTAAAGAATTACCCCCCCCCCCACTCCGGAGAGAATAGGCGTGGCCGTTGGGTACCACAGGTGGGGTCACATGACAATCACAGAAACCCATTCTCGACATCTTTGACCTCTGTTTTTTTTTGTCAGGGAACAGTAAAGACGCGTAGTCCCTTATCAAGTAAGCCGTTTTTCCATTTTTAAACCCCTTCCACATACTGCTGGTTCATGTAACGATATACGTATATTTCTAGCTGTTGGGGAACGTTTGTGTATTCTTTCTTCTTAATAAAATTGGTATGCATAATATGTATATAAAAGGTTAGATGTTCTTGTATGTACAGTTGTGTTTATCTTGTCTCACCTTCCGTTGTGTTCTGTATTAGTATATCACGGATGTACTAATATTGGTCGCGAGTGAGTGGAGACTTGACTAGATATATTCCCTAGGTTACCAATAACCAGATAATTTTAAAGGAATATCATGAAATTATAAAAGTGACTTGAAAATCAGCCTGTGAAATCCTAGCTTTTATTTGGTTAGTTTTGATGGTTGGATTTTACGGCACGTCAATCCTTGTTGGGTCATTTTATTCATTCTTGTTTGGTATTCAATTTTTTTTCAAACTCGATTTTCTAAACACATTTTTTTTATTCCTCTGAATTTTTTTAGATGAGGCTTAATAATTAGTATTATTTGGATTATTCGGACTATTGTCCTCATCTTCATTGTTATCTGTACAACGTTTCGGCCGATGTGACCTCCGGCCTTCTTCAGGTATTTCTTGTCGGACTCGGGAACCTGCCTTTCGGACTGGGGAGCCTTCTCGAACTCGGGAACTTTCTTTTCCAGCTCGGTAACCTTCTTATTGTGATTGGGAGCCATCACAGAACTTTGAACCTAACCCTTTATTCAATCCAATCAATATTCCGAATAATCCAAATAATACATTTTTTGTTACTCATTTTTAAAAATCTATCTAACCCATAGATAGGACCCCGACAGGTACTACCACTCCGGATCAGGGTGGACCTGGGAGTAATGGCGATAAGTAAGTAAGGGATACTCCACATTCCTCAGAGTTCCAGGATTGGAACCTCTCCACTAGATGCAGTTTAACGTCATACCCAGGACACTAAAACCCTCAGCCACCGCCTTCTAGCACATATGATAAAAAGGGTTAGGCTTGCTATGAGGACAATAGGGTTGGAACAATCATATAGGTGCTAGGGTTTGGCGTGACCAGTCGATTGATCGGAGGGGGTCTCTCCGACCGCCTGTCTAGCCTAAGTAAGGGCCAAAGTGAAGTGGTGCATGTCATGGTGTGCTCAGCCACCAGAATCCCGCCCTTAAGCATCATGGGTCGCCATTCACGGCAAACGGTGGCCTTACTTGGGTGGGGGTCTTACCCCTCTGCTTTTATTTCTCTGAATTTTTGGGACGAGGTTTAATAATTTGTATTATTTGGACAATAACATCTTTATTGTTACCTACATCTTTATTTTTACCTACCGAAACGTTGTGTAGTTAACAATAAAGATGAGGACAATAGTCCGAATAATCCAAATAATCCGAATATATATCTTTTTAATTTTTAATTTTCAGAACAATGTTCTCAGCAATACATCTACCATCTCTCCTAACGAGTAGGATGTGACACAAGGTCAATTTCTTAAGCGGAGTTTAACAGGTTTGAATTTAGAATTTTCCTTCTCCTAGACAGACTGGTTACATAGCCAAGGTTAAAGAGCCCAGTCTATTCCCGATGGTATTAGCGCTATGTGAAATGCAAACAGCCACGTCCAGGATTTGAACACGGGTCGACGAGTCCATTTGCTACAACTCTAACCATTACACCACGCGCCTCCACTTAAGTTATAACCTTCGACTTGTCACCTCACCAGAATAGAAATTTACTAAGCTTAGCTTAGTGCGTATTTACCCAATCCCCATGCCTCAGGCAGGATACGACAGAAGGTCAATTTTTAATCAGAGTACAACTGATTTGAATTCAGATTTTTCCTTCTCCTAGACCGGTTGATATTCAAGGCTGATGAACTGGATATGTCCTACTATTTAGTCCGATGCCATTAAACAAAGAAACTAAATAAAAAACAAAGGTGGGAATCCATCTATTCTCCCCTCAGCTATGTGTAAATAGTAGGTCTGACTGGGCTCTGACTGCACCCACTGAAGCTGTCCCTTCTTGATACTCTTTACTCTGCCACTGTCTGGCGGTCGGGTGGAGAAGACATGGATTTATGCCTTTCCCAAGAGCTCTAGCCTCGTCCAGGATTTGTCATTTTCGTACGACTATAACCATTAGGCAACGTACACATCTTAAATTGATCTTAATACGATACAAGATCATAAAAAGGAATGTTGGTAGCAAAATTGGGATACGTGAAGTTGAAACTCCGACCGGTTCGTCATGAGTAGGATGTGGCACAAGGTCGTAAGTATGGGACATCCAGCGCAACTAGCTTGCTAACATAGCATCACTCTTGAGAAAGGCATGAACTCCCTCCTCCCTCCAGCTATGGGTTAAATAGTACCACTACTGTTTTTCTATAAGGATCGCTTTGGCATTTAATAACCTACTAAGGTTGATATGCCATTAAACAAAGAAACTAAATAAAAAACAAAGGTGGGAATCCATCTATTCTCCCCTCAGCTATGTGTAAATAGTAGGTCTGACTGGGCTCTTTGGTATGGCAACTGAATTAAAATCGCCCTGTCGGTTGTGGCTGTGTCTGTAGAATACGTCGACTGCACATCTACAGAATGGTAAGACCCACCCATTGGACGTGAGGGGGTGACCGGTGATGCTTAAGGACGGAATCATAGTAGCTGAGTAGTCCCAACACTCCACTTTGGTCTTTACTTTGGCAAGACTGATCAATCGTCTCGTCACGTCAAGCCCTAGCACCTATATGATTGTCCCGACCGTATTGCTCTTATGGCAAACCTCCGACCCTTTCTAACCTATATGTGCTAGAAGGCGATGGCTGAGGGTCTTAGTGTCCTGGGTATGAGGTTAAACTGAATCTAGTGGTGGTTCCAATTCTGGAGCTCTAGGGAGTGCGGAGTACCACTTCATTGATATTACTCTCAGGCCCACTCTGACCCGGAGTGGTTGTACGTTAGAGTTCCATCTGTGGGTTAAATAGATAAAAAATGAGTTTAAAAATATTGAATGCCCAACAAGAATGAATAAAATAAAGTAACCCAACAAGGGTTGACATGCCGTAAAAACCAACCAGCCAACCAATCTGATTTCAAACCAGATGTACTCCACATAGAAACTGACCTTAGGTTGCAACCTGCTCGTGGCGTAGTGGATGGGGGTGAATACATACAGTTCTCAGTAATTTTCACCTTTAGTTGTCAAAATTCCCAGCAAATAAGGCAATTAGAGTAACATCCCTTGACTTTCACTTTGAACTAAGCCGGTAGCTATTTTGAAAGTCTCCGTGCGAAATAAACTAATCTTAGAAACTTTTTCGAAAACAATACAACTGCATGCTTAACACAAAAATATCATAAAATGTGTTCCTAATAACAATTAAGTTCATTTCAGATAATTTTATGCTAGGAATTTAGCCAACTGACTTTCACTTTGAAACAAGACGGTAGCCATTTTGAATGTGTCCGTGCGAATCATACAAACCTTAGAATCGTTTCGAAAACAATACAACTGCATGCTTTAACACAAAAATATCATAAGATGTGTTCTTAATAACAATTAAGTTCCTTTCAGATAATGCGCACACACAATTTTATGCTAGGAATTTTAACAACTAAAGGTGAAAATTACCCAGTTCTCTGACCTCACGGCTTTCTGTCCAATTTTCATACCAACAAATGTTAAATGTATCGATTAATTTTTCTTATCGATTTTGTTGTGATCTCGCTTGCCGAGCTTTTCTCGTTGTTCTTATTTTGGTATTTAACGGCAAAGGCGTCCAAATTGTATTTATGAAAATCCGATTAAAGACAACAAGGGGGGTCAATACATTTAGAGGTATGCAGATCAAAGAGAGGATGGGTGGGGCGTGAGGGTGACGACTTGTTTTAATGTCAGTAAAGATGAAGTTCACATTTCAACACAACCTGGGTGGGTGGGGATGGTAGGGTGGATTTTCGATAATCTGCTCAAGAGGTTGTCTCTTGCACTGACCTTCAATCGTCATCATCGTTCTCTTTTCTGTTTTTGGTCTACGTTTTTTTCTTTCCTTTTCACCTTTTCCTTCTCCCCACTCCTTTCTCTGTGTTTTTTTTGTCTTTACATTGGTTGGTTGGACTTTACAGCATGTCAACCCTTGTAGGGTTATTTTATGCCGAAGACATTTTTATTTTATGCATTCTTAATGAGTTTTTGTAAACTCAATTTTTAGAACTGATTTTGTTTTATTTAACCTATAGATGGGACCCTAACAAGTACTACCACTCCGAGTCAAAGTTTTATATAGCTCTTATAAAATATCGGGTATATAATCGATCGATCGATCGATCGAGAGACAGGTAGACAGACATATTAGATGATAATTGTAGTTGATAGTCTTACTTAACATTCTGCTTACTTCGTCTACTCGTCTGGATGCCGTGTTCTCTGGTTGGGCTTACTATTAAGGGTTGGTTCTTCTTCTTCGGGCTGGGCCGGACATTGCTTGTTTTAACATTTAATTAACATAACAAGACTTGTTTGTTTCTTGATCAAGTTTTATTTTCAACCCTGCCCATTTGATTCCGCCGCGGGTGAGTTGCGAACCTTAAGAGACATCCTTTCTAATAGGATGCTGGCTCGCATCTAAACTAAAACTAATTTCCACGTGTCTAAACCGTCTACCGGAAGGTCAGTTGGAATGTCACCATTGTCACTCATCCGCTCCAGTAACTTTTCACGGACCCCGTCATTTTTAATCTAACAGACCTTATTTAAATATTCTAACTACAGGTACGTTCATAATTGATAACTGCTAATGAATTAAGTAACAAAAGTGGACCTGGGAGTAATGGTAATGAATGGGTACACCGCATTCCCCGAGCTCTAGAACTGGAACTTTGCAATCAGATTAACGTCATACCCAGGTCAATAAGACCCCCAGCCACCACCTTTTAACACATATATAAACACAGCCTTGCTCCTTTAAATCGAGAGGGTAGATATTGCCTAGGGGGATGGCCCCCTGGGATCACACTGATATTACATATCTTACCATTCCAATGGCCGAACACATATATGATAAAAAAAGGTTGGGGCTTACCATAAAAGGCAATGGGGTTGGGACAATCATATGGGTGCAAAGGCTTGATGTATTTATTTACGTCTCGCTTCTGTATTTTTGCTCTATATTTCTCCGTGTCTGTTTTTAATGTTTCGTCTGATTATAATTCATCAACTGACTCTTTTGTCCCAATATCTGTAATCGCACAACTCAAGGATGTCTAGACCCATGGCCATCAGATTTTCTTTGCTTACTAAAGTGGCAAGGTATGCATCCACCTATTCTCCCTCTAGTTATGGGTACATAGTAAGGCAGATTGGCCTCTTTAACCCTGGTATGACCAAGTGGTAGTGGTGGTTGTCTTTTCTTTCTGCAGGAGATACAGTCAGCGTATTCTAAGTATTGCCAACAGGATGTACAATTTCATTTAAAGGCCGAAGAACAGATCGGTCGAAAACATCTCCTATTATAATGGAGATTGTGTGTTTGTCTGTAACCGAAACTATATCACTACTTAATTCACAATTCCCTTAGTTATTCACGTCTCCTTCTTCATGATTTTATTTTATTTAAACCTAATTTACCAATAAAACTGATTTACCTTATTAATACTGTTCACCCTATCTACATCTACATTCTAATAACATGCAATTGTATCTATATATACAACAAAATAGCGGTTTATAGTGTGAACGGGAAGGCTAATTTGCATATTGATATTTAAAATTTGAATTTGATAAATATGTGCTTAGTATTATTGATTTCTAATTGTTTGGTTTTATCTTAATGAATATGAGCAAAAGTTTCGGGGATGAATCTTAAAATAAACCCATAAAAAAGATTAAAAAAAAAGAAATAACTGTAAGTTTCAGTCGTTTTATTTTTCGATTATACCCCGTTTCAAATTTTTTTATCTGCATTCTTATTTAGTTTCATTAGCCTTTCTAATTTAATGTAATATTTTATTACATTAAAATTTAAATACTTGCACCTGGAGGGAGCATATATTTACTAGTTGTGAAAAAATGCTAGAATCAACATAGTAAGCGAGTCCAATCTCCAGTTATGCTATTATATTCACTTCGGCCCTGGACCTTACAAGCTAATAGCGTTGGTCGCAAGGGGCTACCCCCCAGGCAACACCTACCCCCTTGATTTAAAGGGGCAGGGCTGGGTTTATTGCCTAGTGCCTGAAGTGCCCCTCTTGAGGGGGAATGCCGACGAGATCAACACATTTTTTGCACCCGCCACCAATGAGGTTCGGTTTGTAGGTGGTCCAACATTAATAGGGCCTTGTGCCTAACCCGTACACGTTGGGTACATGGTAAATATTATATTCACTTTTGGACCATACCTTTGGGAAAGGTGTGAACTCACCCCTCCTATGCTGTTCTTCTAAAAGTGAGGGAGTCGCCCCGCTTCCCGCAAGTTGACACTTTTATTCCTCTATCCGTAGTTATTTACTCACATCTCATCATGTCAGTTGAACACAAGGATCAATTAACGAGAGGCGCCACGTACGAACCGAAGCTCTTGCGTAGCCAGTGCTAAAAATTGTGTGTATCCCTTCGGCATTCCTCTTTTGAGGTGTCTCAGGCACTGGACAATAAACCCAGCCCTGTCCCTATAAATCGAAGGGGCAGATGTTGCTTGGAGGATGCTCTCCCCTCCCCCGGGATCACGCTGATATTACATATCTTACTGGTCCAATGACCCAAAGCTACTGGAAACAGGCCCCGAATGCCGGGTAAGAATGTGTTCATTTATCTGTTATTGCATAACTCAAGGATGCCTAGATCTATAACCACCAAGGAAGGAGGCGCGCAGTGTAATGGTTAGAGTCATAGGAAATGGACACGTCGACTCGAGTTCAAATCCTGGACGAGGCTGTTTGTATTTCACATAGCGCTAATACCATCGGGAAAGGTATGCATCCAAATACTATTCCTCCAGCTATAGAGCTTTGGTTAGGCAACCAGTCTAGGAGAAGGAAAACTCTGGTTTCAAAATTGACCTTGTGTCACATCCCGTCTGTGGCTTTATCAATAGCTGGGAAAGATCCTTGGTCTGACCTATTTTCAAACTGGACTTGCATTAAAACTAAATTGATCCAACTGCCCTGTTTCTTTTGTCCATAGCATTCGAGCGAAGTGAACTAAAACTGCCTCAGCTGGAGTTTGAAACCTGTTCCCCGATCCCATTTTCCACACAGCTAACGGTTAAGTCATCCGCACCTTCTTGAGTTAAAAAGTAAAGTTGGCTCAATGGCCTATTGTCGGTTTTAGCAGGACAGCGAGGGAGTCTATTCCCATTTCGCTAGCTCTAGACCAGGGAGTTTATTTGTTCAGGTGGAACGACACACCTACCGCCAGCTCCCCCCTTTAACGCACAGATCAGATTACCTGATCTATGCTACTCATGTACTGAGTTTGCGGGGACCGGTATCGAACCTGGAACGTTGCAATTCATAGACGGGTGCACTACCGAGTGAGCTAAACCGGCCCCTTAGTCTACCGTAAATTGGTCTGTTGAAAGCACTGTTCACTTTTTGTTTTATTTCAAACTTTGTTTTACTGGTAAATGTTTTCATATCTGAAGCTAAGAGTTTGTTCGCGTTGTTTAAGCGTAAATGATCGAAACGTTTTGGGGGGGGGAATAAAAAATAAAAATAAATGAGATAAAATGTCAAATCGAAAGTATCACCGAGAATTTAATAATCTGAAATCATTCAGAAGACACGCCTAATGTATAGCTTAGATTAGTTTGGCACAAGACCAATATATAATATATATATATATATATATATATATATATATATATATAGATAGATAGATAGATAGATAGATAGATAGATAGATAGATAGATAGATAGATAGATAGATAGATAGATAGATAGAGATAGATAGATAGATAGATAGATAGATATTAACAGACTGAGATAGATAGATAGATAGATAGATATTATGAGATAGATAGATTAGATAGATATTAACAGACTGAGATAGATAGATAGATAGATAGATAGATATAACAGACTGAGATAGATAGATAGATAGATATTAACAGACTGAGATAGATAGATAGATAGATATTAACAAACTGAGATAGATAGATAGATAGATAGATATTAACAGACTGAGATAGATAGATAGATAGATATTAACAGACTGAGATAGATAGATAGATAGATAGATAGATAGATAGATAGATACAGACTGAGATAGATAGATAGATAGATAGATGATAGATATTAACAGACTGAGATAGATAGATAGATAGATAGACTGAGATTAGATAGATATTAACAAACTGAGATAGATAGATAGATTAGATATTAACAGACTGAGATAGATAGATAGATAGATAGATATTAACAGACTGAGATAGATAGATAGATAGATAGATAGATAGATAGATTAGAGATAGATAGATATATATTAACAGACTGAGATAGATAGATAGATAGATAGATAGATAGATAGATATAACAGACTGAGATAGATAGATAGATAGATAGATATTAACAGACTGAGATAGAGAGATAGATAGAATAAAGACTGAGATAGATAGATAGATGATATTAACAAACTGAGATAGATAGATAGATAGATATTAACAGACTGAGATAGATAGATAGATAGATAGATAGATATTAACTGATATAGATAGATATATATATTAACAGACTGAGATAGATAGATAGATATATAGATAGATAGATAGATATTAACAGACTGAGATAGAGAGATAGATAGATGTTAACAGACTGAGATAGATAGATAGATAGATAGATAGATAGATACACATGAACAGACTGAGATAGATTGATAGATACATACATACATACATATCAACAGATATAGATAGCTATTAACAGATAGGTAGATAGATAGATAGATAGATAGATATCAACAGACTATAATAGATAGACAGATACATATGAACAGACTAAGATAGATATTAACAGTAATAGATAGATAGATAGATAGATAGATTAACAGACTGAGATAAATAGATAGATACATATGAACAGACTAAGATAGATATTAACAGAGAGATAAATAGATAGATAAATATATAGATATGAACAAGCTGAGATAGATAGATAAATAGATAGATAACAAATAAGAGGCTTAGATAGATAGATATAGACAGAATGAGATAGATACAAAGAGACAGGCACAGATTGATAGGTAGGTAGGTAGGTTGATAGATAATGAAGAGACTCAGATTGTTATATATAGATAGAATGATATAGATAGGTAGATAGATACATATATAGATAGATAAATAGATAAGGAACAGTCTTGAATAGATAGATAAATAGATAGATAAGGAATAGACTGAGATAGATAGATAGATAGATAGATAGATATGAAGAGACTGAGATAGATAGATAGATATATATGAATAAACTTAGATAGATAGATAGATAGATAGATCTGAATAAACTTAGATAGATAGATAGATAGATAGATCTGAATAAACTTAGATAGATAGATAGATATATAGATAGATCTGAATAGACTGAGAAAGATAGATAGATAGATAGATAGATAGATCTAAATAGACTGAGATAGTAAGATAGATAGATCTGAATAAACTGAGATAGATAGATAGATAGATAGATAGATAGATAGGAACGGAATAAGATAGATAGATAGATAGATAGATATATATATATAGGAACGGAATAAGATAGATAGATAGATTGATAGATAGATAGATAGATAGATAGATAGGAATAGGATAGATAGATAGATAGATATATAGGAACGGAATAAGATAGATGGATAAATAGATAGGAACAGAATAAGATAGATAGATAGATAGATAGGAACGGAATAAGATAGATAGATAGATAGATAGATAGATAGGAATAAGATAGATAGATAGATGGACAAATAGATAGGAACAGAATAAAATAGATAGATAGATAGATAGATAGATAGATAGGAATAAGATAGATAGATAGGTGGATAAATAGATAGATAAATAGATAGGAACAGAATAAGATAGATAGATAGATAGATAGATAGATAGTCACCAAACTTACTAGTTTAATGAGTTGATCTTCACCTTACATGACCTTTTATGTACTAAAATCACCCCCCTCCATTTTACCTTTCTATCAGCGTTGAACTTAACTAGAATTGATAAAGTCACTCAACAGATTTTCCCCGTGGATTTATTTTTGAAACTGAATAATGAAAAATAGGGGCGTGTCTTTTTTTTTTTCAGCAACCGGAGGTTTTAAAAAAAAATCATTAAGCTACTTTTAGTGGTTGCTGAATTACTGCCCATCTTTGTCACTCCCCCTCTCACCCACAGACACACTTGTTTCGGGCGTGGCGTAGTTTATCGACCCGACCGCAGCCAACTCAAATCGTTTTTACGGTAGAAACAGTGCGTTCAAATAGAACAAAATATATCGAATCAAGATTCCCCATTTTGTTCCCCTTAAAAAAAGCTGCGCTTTTTTTCTTGGATTTATTTAGATCGGGCGTTCACAACAAAAGTTTTTTCCAAGATGGACGATGAAGGTAAGGTCTTAGATTTTGTATTGATTGTTTAACAGGTCGAAACTTTTGGGGGTTGGTGAATATGTTGCAATATTTTTCATAGCTTTGACAGAATTCTGAACACAATCTTCTTCTAAATCCTAAAGTCCAAGCAGGACTATTCGTGCAAAGCTTTTATACCATCACTTGATAATGTTTAGATATGAGTGTAAAATAGAGAATGAATCCGACGGTATGTAGAAAAGATAGAAAAAATAAAGTATTCCAAAAAGATGAATTTATTCTTGATGGAGAAGTTGAGGTTATAACGTTTCGGTTTTTGCAACCTTCATCGGAACTTGAATTGTGTAGACTGTCGGAACGACTTGCCAAAAATGTCTACCATTCGCGGTTTCTTGAAAGTCCATCTTAAAATGGCGTACAGGATAAACGATAATTCTCAAGGATTCGTTTCAGATTTGTTAAAATTAATGTGTATCATTAATTTTAACAAATCTGAAAAAAAAAAAAGAAATTCGATTACTAGTGAATGTACTAATTTTTACAGTTGATTTCACAAGTATTAAATTTAATAGTATAATGTGCTGCTTCAGCGACACCATTAATTACTAAATACTAAAATCTATCCTTCTTACTTCATAGCTTGACGGAAAAATGACTCACTCTTTTTACTATGGATGTACATAATTGACTCATTTCTGGAGGCCGTCATATGTAATGGTTAACGACCTCTGCTAGCAAAGCATAAATGTTGAATTTGATTCTCGTTGAGCGTTCCATATTTCTGGCTTTGAGCCACAACTAAGCTTAGATTAATGAATAACTAATTAATTTTTGGAAGATCATGACACCCTTTAAAAATTTTATTTTTTTGTTTTATTTTCCTTTTTATTAAATGTTATTTCATCTTATTGTTTTATTTTTTGAAATGAGGCTTGATGTGAATAATTTTGATTTTTCGGACTGTTTCCTCATCTTTATTGTGGCATGTATAAAAACACAACATTTCGGCCGCTGTATCTTCCGGTCTTCCTCGGGTGTTTCCTGTGTATCCGAGCATAGTAATGACCCAACCTGGGAAATCATTTTTAATAGTTTGACTGTTAATCAAACAGGCATCAAAGAACTTTGAAGATTTCATTCAAATAAATGACGTCATTGTTTTTTTTCTATCTCTTTGATCTGTCAAAACTATTAAAAAAGATTTACCAGGCTTGGATCATTACTATACTCAGATACACAGGGAACACCTAAGGGAGGCCAGAGGATACAGCGACCGAAACGTGGTGTTAATAACTATTATATACCCTATGAAACTTAATGGGTATGTCCCAATCCTCATAAATACGGGAGTATCATGCCACTAGCAGTGGTTTACTTTCTTCACGCCACTGGCGAATATAGTATTTTGTTAATGTTATAAAGATTCCATTTCATTTCCAAACTCCGTTTGGTTATTTCTTATTTAGTAACCTTTGTTAGCTTACACAAAAACTAAGACAATAAAGATGAGGACAACAGTCCGAAAAATCAAAATTATTTGATCTTTGTGATTAATATTATTTGCTGAATTTAGTGACTGGATAAAGAAGATTATATTGAAAAACTAAATGTTTGTGGTGCAAAAAAATACATGCTTTCTTTTAGACGCGGAATTATTGATGTCTGCTTACCTATAAGGGGCGTACTGACAGTGATTTGGGTTCCGTATCTCAATATATATAAAATCATTCTGAAGAAGTTTCTGAACTAAAAGACGAAACATTAATTGAATCGATTGTTTGTGTCGTTGTTCACTTTTCTTAAATATTTGTTTCGCATATATATATATATATATATATATATATATATATATATATATATATATATATATATGTATATATCTCAATCTGTCTGTCTGTCGTCTGTCAGTCTGTGTTCTGTGTGTCTCTCTGTCTGTGTGACTCTCTCTCTCTCTCTCTCTCTCTCTCTCTCTCTCTCATATATATATATATAATATATATATATATATACATGTTAGTATATATCTCAATATATCTCTCAAATATATATATGTATATATATATATATACCTACTTCCCTCCTCCCTCCCCTCTCTCTCTCTATCTCTCTCTCTCTCTCTCTCTCTCTCTCTCTCTCTCTCTCTCTAAAGAGGAAATAAATGATACAAAAGAAATATTCGTATTTTTCACTTTTGTCACTTTTGTCATATATATATATATATATATATATATATGACATCATACACATACGCACAAACAAAAAACGCACACGTACAAACAAAAAGAACATTCCACATCATGCAAACACGCAACACGAGAATACAGTTAAAAAAACGCACACATTCGACCATTTACACCATTTCTGTCATTTTTAAAAAAAAAAAGCATTTCGTTTACCTGATGAATGCTTTTAGCAGGAAACCATTGGTAGTAATATCGTTCCCAAATAAATGAATAAAAGCTAAAACATTTATTTGTCACTTCATTCAACTATATATAATATATATATATATATATATATATATTATATATATTATATGAAGAAAAAGTGGAAGTGAATCCGACAGTATGTAATATTGTAAAAAATTGAAAACACACACACACACACACACACACACACACACAACACACACACACACACACAAAGCCGATCCAACTACCAAGAGAAAGGAGGTCACCGGCGACCATACAGAATATCCCAGATGATCACAACCTCAAATATAAAGATGACGAAAAACAACACAAAACATTCAGTCTACATTTCTCTGAAGAAGCAGAGTCAAGTCTCCAAAATATTAGAATGAAATAAAACGAAACTTAACATCCCACAAACTGAGTTTCTTATATATTTTCCCACCCAATGCTTCACACTAAATCCCAAATCATATATATTATAGATATTTATATATACATAACATATATACTAATATAAATATACACACTGAGAACCAGACTCACCATGTAAATATATTATATATATATATATATATATATATATATATATATATATATGCTCCCCATCCCCCTTGGTTTGATCACTTTGGGGGGGGGATTTCGCTGACGACCGCCAACTAAAGTGTAAACGCAACGCTCTTCTATAAAAAAGGATGGAGCACTATATGGCGGCCTTTACATACATAGGGATGTGTGTATTAAAAACAGTTAAAACCCCACCTTGCATTCTGTGAGTGACTATAGCCTTGCGTTTAAGGTGTCTAACTGATGCTGAACCGATCGGATTTCAATCCCGGCTGTAGGTAGCTTACAAAAGCATTGTGTATATATTGGTTAGGAGGTTGATTTAGAAGGCTATCACAATGCAGGTGTAAAGAAGAAAAAATAATAATACGGTAACAATGGTGTTGTGTGTTGACCTGTATTTTATTCTTGAATTTTCGAGATAAAATCTCTTTTTCAAAAGATCACTGGAACTGAAATAGTCTAGTTGTGGCATTTCTTTTTAATATATATATATAAGTCACCAATACAAGTTCGTCTTTGGTGACTTAAATAAATAGATAAATACAGCTCTTAAAGAATTAATTGAGCACTTTATAATCATTTCTCCAATATTAATAACAAAAAATTAATTATATATATATATATATATATGAAGTGAACAAACAATGTGTTTGAAATGGCGAAGGCCGACAATTTTTGGGAGATTATGTGCTTAATTAAAGTCATACCTAATTTGTTAATTAATTATAATTAAATGAATTAGGCGTGCATATCGGTTTAAATGTAAAGCGTAAACAAATCGAGAAAAAGTCGATCTCTGTATGTACATTTCAGCCTATTAGGCCTCAATCAGCAGAGCTATAGATAGGGCAGTGCTTTGTGCGCGATTCGAACCCTACCTGTCAGGCTGACAGGCAGACATTCTAACCACTACACTATTCATTCTGAATATATGTTTTCACCATTTATTGGTTTAACATTTGCAGTTGATTTCGAACAAGTTTGGCTTCATTGACTTTCACATATTCTCTAATCGATTGATTAATTTTAACGACATGTCAACCTGTCTAGGGTTATACTACACCTGGAGGTAAGGGAATCGCGTTCATTGCACATTTATCTTTACATTTTGTGTGTAGTTCTTTCTTACGAGTTGTTTTTAGCACACGGTCCTATCGAATAGGAATAATTTTTAGCATATCTATTTAACCTATAGATGAGACCCCAACAGGTACTACCACTCCGGGTAAGAGTGGACCTGGAGGTAATAGCAATAAAGGAGTACTATACAGATCTCAAAAATTGGAGCCTCACAATCAGATGCAGTTTACTGTCATACTCAGGCGCGTGGTGTAATGGCTAGAGTCGTAGGCGATAGACTCGTCGAGCTGAGTTCAATTCTAGACGAGGCTGTCTACATTCCAAATAGCGCTAATACCTAGCTATGGGTAAATAGCAGGACAGACTGAGCTCTTTAATCTTGGTTAGGCAACCAGTCTAGGAGAAAGAAAACTATGAATTCAAACCTGTTAAAGTCCGGCAAAAAATTGACCTTGTGTCACATCCAGCTCGTGCGGAGGGGCTGGTAAATGTGTACTCAGGGCATCTCTTTTTTTTTTGGTGGTGTAGGTTCTTACCCCTCTACAGGGGATATAAGTAAAAGTAAAAAGTAAAGTCGTCAGGGTGGCCTAAAGTCAGTATCAGCCAGACTGCGAGGGAGTCTATCCCTTTTTCACTAGCGCTAGACCAAGGAGCGCCGCACAAACCATTAGCTCCTCACTTTACCGCACAGATCCCTGTGCTACTCATACGCTGAGTTGGCGAGGGCCGGTAACGAACCCGGAACCTTCCGACATTCTTCAAAGTTCTGTGATGGCTCCCGATTACGACAAGAAGGTTCCCGAGTTCGAGAAGGCTCCCGAATACGACAAGAAATACCTGAAGAAGGCCGGAGGGCACATCGGCCAAAACGTTGTACAGATAACAATAAAGATGAGGACAATGATCCGAATAATCCAAATAATACTAAACAAATTTTTGTAAATAATAATACTGGATTTTCCTTGAAGTAGTTGGATACTCCTATTTCCAAGCTGTGGCCAATACTTTTTAGTTGCCGAAATGTATTTATTTGTCCTCACCCCCACAACCAAGAGCAGGATGTGACAAACAGTCTTAGTGAATCTGCAAAAAGGTATGCATCCAGCTATTCTCCATCCAGCTATGGGTAAATAGTAGGGCAGACTGGGTTCGTGATCTTGTGTCGAATCCTACCGGTAGGGTAAATACATTTATTTTACTAAGGCTATAAGTATGGTGCACTCAGTGAGAATCTAACTCACTAGGCGAGGGACATCCGCTTCCACTCACACTGACTTTCTGTTGGCATCTCTTAACTAAAATTAATTTCTGTTTTCGGAAGGGGTTAATTATCACCTGTCAATCATAACCATAACGGTTACGATAATTTTCCATTCAACCACCTCCGATTTTGAATCTTCAATGATTCAATTCAACAACTAACAATGCGAATCTAGTTTGCTAACCATTGTTAGCAAACTAGATTCGCATTGTTAGTGAATTCGATTCTCACCGGGTGCCCCATACTTCTGGCCTTGTGCTACATCTAAGTTAAGCTTAGTAAATAACTATCTACACTACTTACACAATTCACAGGTTACCAATGAATTATGTAACATATTGAGTAAAAATAAAAAATGTTTTATTGAATATCTATCGCTTTCTTTTGATGTCTTCTTTCATCTTTCAAACAAATTCATAATTCCATCCTCTCATCACCTTTACCCCCTCCCCCAATGGGGCCACCTGCTGGCCGTGGGAGGTAACCCGTGATACTTAAGGATGGAAACCTGGTTGCTGAGCATGCCATCACATGCAACACTCTACTTTGGGTCTTACTTAGGCTAGACGGGCGGTTGTTGAGACCCCCCTCCGATCCATCGATTGGTCACGTCAAGCCCTAGTACCTATATGATTGTCCCAATATAGAGAACGATTTGCAAGTTTAGATTGGTCTATAAAAACCGACCATGACCCAATAATCTTTTAGTGATTTACTAAATCTATTTTAGGCTGGTAATTAGTCAAACATTTTGTGCTAATGCCCTTGGGTAAGGCATGAATCACTTTCTTTTCCTCCTTAGCTATGGGTAAATAGTAGGGCAAATTCGGTTCTTTAGCCTTGGTAGAACAATCAGCCTAGAAGAAGGAAAATTCTGAGATTCAAACGATCTATATGAGGTATGTCATAAAAGTTCCAGAAAAGTCACATTCTTCGATATGAGGGGCATCAATTAATGCTAATCTTATTATAATGGAGATTGTGTGTTTTTCTGTCTGTAACCGAAACTACTTAAGTCATAATTCCCTTAAGTTATTGACATCACATCCTCAATGATTTTATTTATATTTAAACCTCAATGATTAATAAAATTGATTTACATTATTAATACTGTTAACCATATCTACATACTAATATCATGTAATTATATTTATATATACGACAAAATAGCGGTTTACAGTGTGAACGGGAAGGCTAATTTGCATATTGATATTAAAATGTGATTTTAATAAATATGTGCTTAGTATTATTGATTTCTAATTGTTTGGTTTTATTTTAATGAATATAAGCAAAAATCTCTTCAATGAATCTTAAATGAAATCCATTAACAAGAAAAAATAACTGTCATTTTATTCTTTACTTCCTCTTTTTAACTAAATACTTAAATTAGAAAATAACAATGAAAGACGAGAGGTGATGGAAGAGTAAGTTTTCAGTTTTTTCTATTTTTCAATTATACCCCCTTCTGTTTCAAATCTTTTTAACTGCATTCTTATTTAGTTTCATTAGCCTTTCTAATTTAATATAATATTCTATTACATTAAAACTTAAATACTTGCACCCGGAGGGTGCATATATTTACTAGTAATAATAATGATCAAATAAGTCAGAACTGGAAAGGAACAACATGCATTTCAACATTTCATTGGAGTCTTTGAAAAGAAAGGGTGGCGGTACTTTGGAAAAAGCATTTGTATTCTTGTCCTTAATACAAGGTATGTCAGAGAAGTTCCAGGTTAATCCCATTCTTTGATGTGAGGGGCATCGTCCACTGTGAGTTCTTGCTACAGGGCCAGACGATCAACCAGCATGTCTACAAAGAGATACTGGATACGTTTGCTTCGATCAGTGCTTGAGAAGAGGCGAGAGGTGTGGCAGGACAACTCGTGGACAACGCTCCTGCCCACACTACCCTGACTATCCGAGAACTTCTGGCCCAGAAGAACATCACTGTGCTGGAGAAAATTCCCTACTCGCCCGACCTGGCTCCATGTGATTTTTTCCTCTTCCCAAAGCTCAAGGGGGTCATCAAGGGAACCCGTTTTGAGGATGTACATGACATTAAAAAGTCCGTGACATCAGAGCTACGGGGAATCACGGAAGAATCCTTCCAGGAGTGCATGCAAGCGTCGCAGAGAAGGATGGGAAAGTGCATTAGATTCCAGAGGGATTACTTTGAATGGGATAACTTTTAGTTTGTAGTTTGGATTTGAAATACATTTTTTGTGACACCTGTCCAGGAACTTTTCTGGCATACCTCGTATTCTGCTCCAGAATTTAACCATGTGTCGCATCCTGCTCGTGACGGATGGACTGAGCAAATACACATACAAGCGAATGACTTGCCATTGTCGCTTGTAAACTAAAGTTCCACAGTTTCTTAGATATTTGCCAAGATTATCTTAGTGTGGTAGAAGGTTATGTTGTGGAGTGATGCGAACACCACTCACTGACATAAAGGACTAATAGTGTATATATTTTGAACCATAATAAAAATACTTATAGTTGACTTCTAATATTGTCTCCTGTGTTTATTATTTACTTACTGTCGGACTGTGATATAATAGGTTGAAATAGCACAGACCCCAACGAGAATCAAACTTTAGCACAAGCAAAACAAGTATTTCCATCACGAGTAGGATGTAACACAAGGTCAATTTTTAAGCAGATTTTAACGGGTTTGAATTCAGAGTTTTCCGTCTCCTAGTCCTGTTGCCATACTAAAGTTAAAGAGCCCAATCTGTCCTACTATTTACTCATAGCTAGAGGGAGAATGATGCATTACTTTCTCCCAGGTATTAGTACAGGGATCACCAAACTACGGCCCCCGGACCGGATCCGGCCCGTGGAGGCATTTTATCAGGCCCGGTGACAGTATTTGAATTTGCTTGTTAAAACGTACGGAACGCGAGACGTTCTGATACCATTTAAATTTAAATATCATGTTAAGCTTACTAAATCCTCATGAACTTGACTATGGAATCAACCCATTGAACGAAATTGACTGATAAACAATTGAAATCAATTCTCTTGATTGGATGTAGCAATTCCAAACCAAACATTAACGATATCTTGAATGGCAAACTTCAGTTTCACAAATCTCACTAAGCCTTTCTGCTAATGTTGCGTTCTTCGATAATGTTTTGAAAATGAATATGTTGGTTAAA
This sequence comes from Doryteuthis pealeii, assembly GCA_023376005.1. Lineage (NCBI taxonomy): Eukaryota > Metazoa > Mollusca > Cephalopoda > Myopsida > Loliginidae > Doryteuthis > Doryteuthis pealeii. The sequence continues at coordinate 44,530,958 of CM042158.1, forward strand.
TTTGTTTTTGTACATCTTACACCACTCATCCATGAATATAACATGGAAAGATAAATTTTGTTTTACTTTTTCTCTGAGCTTTCGTTCTGGCTAGCAAGTATTGAACATAATAATAATGTGGCCCGCGCTCATTACTTTTTTTCAATTATCCGGTCCGCGCTCGTTATTTTTTCAATTATCCGACCAACCGTGAAAAAAGTTTGGTGATCCTTGTATTAGTACTATGTGAAAAACAAACAGCCTCGTCCTGGATTTGAACTTGGATCGCCGTGTCCATTTCTTATGACTATATATTTTGAACCATAATAAAAAATACTTATAGTTGACTTCTAATATTGTCTCCTGTGTTTATTCTTTACTTACTGTCGGACTGTGATATAATAGGTTGAAATAGCACAGACCCCAATGAGAATCAAACTTTAGCACAAGCAAAAACAAGTATTTCCATCACGAGTAGGATGTAACACAAGGTCAATTTTAAGCAGATTTTAACGGATTTGAATTCAGAGTTTTCCTTCTCCTAAGCCTGTTGCCATACTAAAGTTAAAGAGCCCAATCTGTCCCACAATTTACTCATAGCTAGAGTATTACATTACACACGAGCTTATTCATCATTGTTATACAACAGGATTTTCACAATGGAATCACGCTTAACCGATACGTGATAGAGGATTGCATAATTGAAAATGATACAATTGATGAATCAGATAAGCGTTGATGATGACAAGGCCTTGATTTAAATGATTCACCTTGCAGGTAATTAATTGATGATTAATCAAAATGTTGAATGTTTTAGTCGGAATGAAAGGTTAAGAAAGTTAGAAGCACTTCCCCATAATAATTAGAAGCACTTCCCCATGAAAAGATAGAAGCACTCCCTCATAAAAGTTAAAGAAGCACTTCCCCATAAAATAAACACTTCCCCATAAAAGTTATAAGTACTTCCCCATAAAATTTAGAAGCACTTCCCCATAAATGTTATAAGTACTTCCCCATAAAATTTAGAAGCGCTTCCCGATAAAAGTTAGAAGCACTTCCCCATAAAAGTTAGAAGCTTCCCATAAAATTTAGAAGCGCTTCCCGATAAAACTTAGAAGCACTTCCCCATAAAAGATAGAAGCACTTCCCCATAAAAGAAACACTTCCCATAAAAATTATAAGTACTTCCCCATAGAGTAGAAATACTTCCCCATAAAATTTAGAAGCACTTCCCCATAAATGTTAGAAATACTTCCCCATAAAATTTAGAAGCGCTTCCCGATAAAAGTTAGAAGCACTTCCCCATAAATGTTAGAAGTACTTCCCGATAAAAGTTAGAAGCACTTCCCCATAAAATTTAGAAGGACATCCCCATAAAATTTAGAAGCGCTCCCTGATAAAAGTTAGAAGCACTTCCCGATAAAAGTTAGAAGCACTTCTCCATAAAAGTTAGAAGCACTTCCCCATAAAAGTTAGAAGCACTTCCCAATAAAAGTTAGAAGCACTTCCCCATGAATGTTAGAAGCACTTCCCCATAAAATTAGAAGTAAAAAGTTAGAAGCACTTCCCCATAATTTAGAAGCACTCCCCATAAAAATTTAGAAGCGCTCCCTGATAAAAGTTAGAAGCACTTCCCGATAAAAGTTAGAAGCACTTCCCATAAAAGTTAGAAGCACTTCTCCATAAAGTTAGAAGCACTTCCCCATAAAAGTTAGAAGCACTTCCCCATAAAAGTTAGAAGCACTTCTCCATAAAAGTTAGAAGCACTTCCCCATAAAAGTTAGAAGCACTTCCCCATAAAAGTTTGAGTGTACCTAGGAGTAATAGCAATGAATGGGTAACTACACACTTTCCACAACTCTAGATATTGAACTTTACCATCAGATGTAGTTTAGTGTCCTACATAGGACATTCTTACAGATTTTATATTAAAAAAAAGAAGAAAAAAAAAAAGAAGAAAAACAGAAAAAAAATTACTTTCTTCAGTAAAATTTACGAATTTATCATTGAACGTAAATAAATATTGACGCTATTCTAATAAAACCACGTGACTTTCCAGAAAATTTCCACAGAATTGAGAAGACACTATCTTATTATGATGGAGCTTGTGTGTTTGTCTATCTAACCGAAACTATATAACTACTCAAGTTACAATTCCCTTAGTTATTTACTTCACATTCTCCATGATTTTATTTTTTATTTAAACCTTAATTACTGATAATTTTTTTTTTACATTATTAATACCGTTAACCATATCTACATACAAGATATTTACCACATACCCCAATGGTACGGGTTAGGCACAAGACCCTGTTAATATGGGAGCACCCACAAGCCGAGACTCATGGGTGGCGGGTGCAAAAATGATTTGACCCGTCGGCATCCCCTCCATGGGGCGCCTCAGGTACCAGACAATAAACCCAGCCCTGTCCCTTTAAATCGAGGGGGCAGGTATTGCCTGGAAGGATGGCCCCCTGGGATCAACAATGTTAGCTTGTACTGTCCAGAGCCGAAGCCACTGGACACTCCGGTCGAAACCGGAGTTAGAGGTATTTGCCTCATATCCCACTTGTATGGGCTGGACACAAGGCCTCGTTTTAATGTGGGCCCACCCACAAGCTGAAGCTCATGGGTTGGAAAGAACAAAAATTGCGTCGATTCCTTCGACATTCCCCCTCAAGGGGGCGCCTCAGGCGCTGGGCAATAAACCCAGCCCCGCACCCAAGGGGGCAGGTATTGCCTAGGGGGGGGGGATAGCCCCCTGGGATCGACGCTATTAACTTGCAAGGTCCAGCGGCCGAAGCTCACTGGAGCCCCGGTCGAAACCGGTGTTAGATATGTTGAATATATCTACATACTAATAACATACAAGTGTATTTATATATACAACAAAATGGCTGTTTACAGAGTGAACAGGAAGGCTAATTTGCATATTGATATTAAAAATTTGATTTTAATAAATATATACTTCATATTATTGATTTCTAATTGTTTGGTTTTATCTTAATGAATATGGGCAAACATCTCGGGCGGATAAATCTTAAAAGAAATTCATAAACAAA
>CM042158.1:44538998-44546498 GCA_023376005.1 Doryteuthis pealeii
TTTTTTTCAACGCATCCTGGTAATATACTTCTGGTCTCTTTGATATGATAAAGCGAGAATTGTCCCAAGCGATAGCAGTATCAGAGCTACTGTATGGCTGCACCATTTGTATTATAAGAACTCTAAGGAAACACTTAGAGAAAAAAGCTAAATGGGAACTGCACAAGGATGATGCATGCTACCGTGAACAAATACTAGAAGCAGCCCCCTCCCCCAAGGTAGCAGTACAGCCATTTGCATTTTATTACACAAATCATCCAAGTAAGACGAACGCGACATGCTGGACACAGATGGAGAAGCAAATACGAACTCATAAGTGACATCCTCCTTTGTTTACCTACACATGGACACACATGTGTAGGCCGACCAGTAAAAATCTTCATCAATCACTTCTGTGCGGATTTTGAATGCTGTGCGGAAGAATGTGCGATGACCGATAGGGACGGATGGGTGGCAGAGAGAGAGAGAGAGAGAGAGAGAGAGAGAGAGAAGAGAGAGAGAGAGAGAGAGAGAGAGAGTCATAGGTATCCGTTCTATCTGTTGGAGGCGCGTGGTGTAATGGTTAGAGTCGTAAGAAATGGACTCTTTGACCCGAGTTCAAATCCTGGAAGAAGCTACAGTTCACATAGCTCTAATGCCCTTGGAAAAGGTATGAACCTAACTACTCTCCCTCCAGCTATGGGTAAATAGTAAGGCAAACTGGGTTCTTTAACCTTGGTTAGGCAACCAGTCTAGGAGAAGGAAAACTCTGAATTCAATCCTGTTAAACTCTGCTTGGAGTGGTCACTACTAGAATAGGCTCAGTCCTAATTAGTGATCTATTTCAATAAATTAAATTTATCATTAATGATTGTCTAATCTACTAGCTGGGGTAAAGTTTGTTCTTGTTAAATTTTTTAATTCTTTTTCTAGTCATTTTCTCGACTCGGTTCAGAAATATTGAGGACATAATTATTGACCATCATATGTTTATGAGAAGAAGCCAGAACTGGACGAAAACCCAACAATGGCGCCTCCCTCATTCCAGATAAAAATTAGATGTAAAATTACTGTTTTTAATCCACTAACACAATATTGAATCATCTATCTAAAATATTTTCACCCCTTTATGTTGTAAATAAAAAGCAATTTAATCAAAGATCAATTCAGGAACTTCTAACGTCACACAGTTATGGTCATAAGAATTTGATGTGTTATTCTTATAATACGTTAAACTTTCAACGTAGGTGAATATATAGATAAATGAATCCGAACAAAGAAGTACAATATAACAACAATACAGACTTTATTGTCTGAGCACGTGGAACATGGCATACATGACAAGATACAAATAGATTGGACGAAAAGTTCTTTGGAAGTAAGAAAGAGTTCATGAAGAATATGAGAGTCATTTACTGATAGTTGGGGGAATCCGCTCACTTAATAGACAGAGACACCACGCGTCTAGTCCATCTTTTGTGGATGCTAGACCAAGAGAACGAGAGGTAGAGGGCTTCCCGAGCTGAGTTTAAATACCCAGCTATAGTGTCACCTAGTGGCAAAACACTCGCGATAAGGAAAGATAACCCTTTTGGACACCCCAGCAGGGGCAGACAATCGCTACATGGTTGTTACACTGAAAGCACCGGTTCCTATTTGATCACCGAAGTTATGCAGCAATGAGCCTGTTCAATACTTAATTAGGTGACGACTTAAGTTCTTGTGTCAATCCGGTCAAGTGGGTGTAATTAAATTACCCGGAAAGGGTTGATATGCCGTAAAACAAAACAACCAACTACACAATACATATTATACCACACATTAAAATAGGCACAATTTGATTACACACACACACACACACACACACACACACACACACACACACACACAGCTTGGCAGTCGAGGTTTCGAGTCATACACGAAGCAGTCTCCCATTTCTATAACCTTGCTGATGAGACCTAATATGTCGAAATGAACATTCAGGGATTGACATTTCTCGATTTGTTTAGCCTTACATTTGAACATATATGCCCGCCTAAATTCATTAATTATTAACTAATTAATTTTCAAAATTAGGTATGACTTCAATTAAGCACATATCTTCCAAAAATTGTCAGCTAAAAGCCACATATATATATATATATATATATGAGAGTAAGTAAACAAACAATGTGTTTATTTGATATGGCTTTTAGCTGACAATTTTTGGAGCCCTAGGTAATGAATAATGAAAAGATAGATTTTCTTTAAAGTTGATAAAACCAAAAGTTAATCCACCTTGTCCATTTCGTGATGAGATGGATATGTCGCCGGGTTTAGCTTGTTTTGAGACATCTTGTATGAGGGATTAACTCTTAATTCACAGTTCAAGGCGAAAAGATAAAAAACGAGATGTAGTTTTAAGTTTAATACAAACCCAAATTTTAATCCAGTTGAAAGATTCGTGATAAAACGGATCTGTCACCGGGGTTTTGGTTTGGTTTAAGACATTTTGTATTTGTAATTAATTCATAATTCGCAGTTCAGGGCAAAAAGATAAAAACAAGGGGATGGATTTTTTAAAAGTTTGATACAAACAAACTTTAATCCAGCTAGAATATTAGGAGAAAAACTTTGAATTAATCTGGGACGCATTGATACGATTTTACTGTGTTCTTTTAGATTTTTATGCGTCAGTGACGCAGGACACGTAGCTATCAGCATCTTTGGGGTTCTATGAATTTAGAAAAAAAGGCAATAATGCTGCAGAAGCAACATTAACTAAATACTAGCAGGACCTGTAAATATACCACACTATGATAATTTAATTATTATGTTTGATATGTTTACCTAAGAGCTATTGCAAAATAGTTCAATATCTAAAATCTATAATCTTGATTTAACTCATTCTCACTATTTCTTAAAAGGGGGGGGGGTTGTAAAATATTATTTACATTGATTAAATTCCACCTAAGAAATTGACCTTGTGTCACATCCGGCTCGTGCAGAGGAATTGGTATATATATATATATATATATATATATATATATATATATATATACATACACAAGATGTCTCAAAACAAGCTAAACCCGGCGACATATCCATATCATCACGAAATGGACAAGGTGGATTAACTTTTGGTTTTATCAACTTTAAAGAAAATCTATCTTTTCATTATTCATTGCCTAGAGCTCCGAATTTCAACATTCTTACTGTAGAAGCCCAATTACCGTCGAATTGGCAGACAAAGGTAGCAAGCAAGTCGTAACTGAAATACGGTTTCTGCATTGTCACAAGCACAGTACAGAGTGGTAGTTTATTTATCAAAGCACCATAGTCCCACTAAAGTCAACAGCCAATCAAGACTCAGGGAATGGTATCACTCATATGCAAATATAGAATATTCCTGCTGTTTCATGTCAAATTCATTCAGACTTATCTGGTTGTTCACTTCAACAACATACTGACTGTCTCACTTCAACACTTACACATACATATTTACCAACCCCTCCGTACGAGCAGGATGTGACTCAAGGTCAATTTCTTAAGCAGAGTTCAACAGGTTTGGATTCAGAGTTTTCTTTCTCCTAGACCGGTTGCCTAACCAAGGTTAGAGAGCCCAGTCTGACCTACTATTTATCCATAGCTGGAGGGAGAGTAGGATTCATACCTTTCCCAAGGGTATTAGCGCAAAGTGAAATGCAATTACCACATCCAGGATTTGAACTCGGGGTGACGAGTCCATTTCCCATGACTTTAACCATTACACCACGCGCTTCCTACGCTTCAAAACTTGAGGGTTTAATGTTTTAGGTTTAAAAGGTAGCTGGTTGTTCTTGGTGCATGTTCCTAGAATTTGCTTTTAAACCCATCTTATTTGGTGGTCACGCTGAAAAGGAAGAAATTCAAAGAAAGAAAAGGAAGAGACAAAGACAAAAGATAACACATCACTCAATAAGTTCCGGGCCTAAGTAATAAAACAACAACTTGTTAGTTTTATGATTTATGCTTTATTCGTGACAAGTAAATTTCTCCCTGGCCAGTAGTAGTGTATAGTCCCAGATAAGGCCTAAGTTCGAATGGCCGAGAGATTATCTTTGGGGTCGGAAGTGGGTCCTTTTTCCCTCACATGCGCGGAGGGTTCATTCGGTGTGAAGGCTCATGGGAGTTTTCCTAATTTTTTAAAATTTTATCTCATCACAAATGTACCAGTTGGATTAAAGTTTGTTATTATTAACAGAAAACAAACATCTTCTCAAAATGTCTTGCCTTGGGTTGAGAATTAAAAATCATCATCATCATCATCATCAAGGCGTTAGAAGAAGATATGTATTATGAGATTTTGTTTTGTTTTGTTTTACGGCATATCAACCTCAGTGGGTCATTTAATGCCGATGAAATTTTGAAATAAAGACATTTTTCTATTTAACCCATAGATGGTACTATCACTCCGGGTCAGAGTGGACTTGGGAGCAATGGTGATGAAGGGGTGCTCCACATTCTCCAAACTTCCAAAACTTGAACCTCACCATCAGATAGAATTTAACGTCATTCCCAGGACATGTAGACCCTCAGCCACCGCCTTCTAGCACTCATATGATAAAAAGGGTTGGGGCTTGCCATAAGGGCAATAGGGTTTTGGCAATCATATAGGTGCTAGGGCTTGACGTGACCAGCCGATTGATCGCAGGGGGCCTCTCCGACCGCCCGTCTAGCCTAAGTAAGGGTCTAAGTGGAGTGTTGCATGTCATGGACTGCTCATCCACCAAAACTCCGTCCTTAAGCATCACGGGTCGCCACCCACGGCCAACAGGTGGCCCCATTTGGAGTTTTACTCCTCTGCAGAGGTGCAGTCGGTGCATTCTAACGCCCCAACCGACAGGGCGGGTATTATATATATTTACCAACCCCTCCGCACGACAAGGTCATTTTTAAGCGAAGTTTAACAGGTTTGAATTCAGAGTTTTCCTTCTCCTAGACCGGTTGCCTGACCAAGGTTGAAGAGCACAGTCTGCCCTACTATTTATCCATAGCTGGAGGAAGAGTAGGATTCATACATTTCTCAAGGGTATTAGCTCTAAGTGAAATACAATTACCACATCCAGGATTTGAACTCGGGACGACGAGTCCATTTCCCATGACTTTAACCATTACACCACACGCTTCCATGCGGGTATTATAAGATGATAAGAAAGAGAAGAAAAGGACTATACCATATCATTTAATGAGGTGATGGCACCAACATAATTATACATAGAAGATGTCTCAAAGCAATCTAAACTCTGATTTCTTAAAATAATTTCTTTGGTATAATCACGAACGTTCCAACTGGATTAGAGTTTCTTCTTCATAATAAAACTCAATTTTCTCATAGCATAAGAATTAACAGGGTGTTAAATCGTAGCGAAAACCTGTACTCTTATAATGCATTAGGATAACAAAAAGAGGGTAACCTAACACATAATAATCGGTCGGGAAAAAGACAAGTCAATTAATACAATACAACATTTAATTACATAACATAAAAAAGAGGTAACATAGTTTCCGTCCCAAACTATAAAAAGGACACTAGATGTTCCAAGAAAACGAATAAAGGTTAACAACAAAGGGATAGAGACCACTTAGCATCTCTTTCTTTCTCTCTTTCTCTCTTTCTCTTTCTTTCTTTCTATTCTTAAAATAATTTTTTTTAGGTTTTTCTCTGTTCAAATTTTCTTTTCTTCTTTTTTTTTATTGTTGTTTCCCGCTTTTTCTTTTACACATATCTAGTGTTTTTTCTCTCTTTTTGTATCTTTCTTTCTGTCTTTCTTTCTTTTTTATTGTTTGTTTGTTTCTTTCTTTCTATAACCTAGCAAAAATATGTGCCATCGAGAGCAAGTATTTCAATTCTAATAGATATATGTCTATTCATTTTTGTAGGCGTTTCTCTGTCCAAATCTTTCTCTCTCTGCCTCGGTCTCTGTCTCTGTCTCCCTCTCTCTGCCCTTCTCTCTCTCTGCCCCCCCTCTCTCTCTCTCACACTCTCTCTTTATCTCTTGTGGTTTTTCTCTGTTCAATTCTTTCTTTTTTTCTTTCTATTATTTTATTATTAGTTTTATATCTATTATTCTATTATTAGTTTGTTTGTTCTTTCTTTCTTTCTTTCGTTTTTTCTCTCTTTCTTTCTTTCGTCTTTTCTTTCTTTCTTTCTTTCTTTCTTTCTTTCTTTCTTCTTTTCTTTCTTTCTTTCTTTCGTTCTTTCTTTCGTTTTTTCTTTCTTTCTTTCGTTCTTTCTCTCTTTCTTTCTTTCATTCTTTCTTTCTTTCTGTGAACCAAAATAGGCACCCCATATATGAGGAAATTGAGTTAAGAGTAGAACGAATTAATGTCATTTCAATTTATTTCAAAGGGGAAATTTGGTTTGATATACGAGGAAATTGAGTTAAGAGTAGAACGAATTAATGTCATTTCAATTTATTTCAAAGGGGAAATTTGGTTTGATATACGAGGAAAATGAGTTAAGAGCGGAATCAATTAAACTCTTAAATCAATGTACCACTGTAAATGAACAACACAGGTGATTTGTTTATAGCGGTGAAGGTTTCTTTAGAACCAGCCACATTCTTCTGGATAAGCTGATATCAGAAGAATTGTGCCACAGTGTGCCACAGATCTTTCCGAACAACCACTCCCCAAGTTGCCTTACCAAGACCAGCGAGCCTAGACTGCCATGCGAACAAGAGAGGGGTTATTGCCCTTCATAAGGGCATGAGCGACATGCGTGGTTCAGGATTTGAATTCGGCTTGTCGACTTAATTTCCAACGACGATAACCATTACACAATGTGTGCTTCCTTAATCAGTCTATTAATATGCTATTGACTTAATCCCACCAACATTAAGAAATTATATATATATATATAATATATATAATATATATAATAATAATATATATATATATATATATATATATATATATATATATATATATATATATATATATATAATAAAAATAATAGTAGTAGAGGGAAAATTAAGGGTCTACCATGGTTTCAATCATAATGATTTCATCAGGACTCTACCCTACGTTTAACTATGTCGATGTAATTCCTTAGTTAAACTCAGATATTTTTCGGATAATAACGCGTTCAACCGTTATTATCCGAAAAATATCTGAGTTGGATACTATATATATATATATATATATATATATATGGGTGGTAAAATATAGAATACGTACGTACAAATGTAAATTAAAAAAAGCAAAGTATTCCAAAATATATACATATATATATCTATGCATATCTGTATATATGCGGAGGCGTGTAGTGTATCTGGATTTTACAAGTATTTGTTAGATTTCCATTGTAGGAGACATTTTATTTTTTTTAATGCCTCATCTCAATTTAACGCCCCCCCCCGAAAATAATTGATCTCTTTCAATTCTGTACTGTTTGGCAATTATCGATTAAAAATAGGCACGCCCACTTAACAGTGACAGACAAGAAATTTGTTGTACGTGTGGACTCACGTGATGATATCTTCTAAGGGCACAAAAAAC
>CM042158.1:44548998-44569549 GCA_023376005.1 Doryteuthis pealeii
TTCTGACCTGGAGTGGTAGTACCTGTAGTTGAATAGAAAAAAATGAGTTTAAGAAAATGTTTAAAAAATTCAGTTAAAAAAATTGAGTACCCATCAAGAATGAATAATTACCTGGGATAGGGCCTTCGGGACCTGTGTCCAGTGGCTTCGGCCATTGGAGCGATAAGATATCAATATCAGTGTGATCCCAGGGGACCATCTCTTCAGGCAATACCTGTCCCCTTGTCTAAAATGAGCAGGGCTGGGTTTATTGCCCAGTGCCTGAGGTGCCTCAAAAGAGGAATGCCGAAGGGATACACGCAATTTTAAAACACTAACGACGCATGTTTCAGATTTCACAATACAGAGAAATATACCAAATCTTACTGCACTTATTTACCCAACCCGTTCGCGTCAGAGAGGATGTGACACAAAGATACAGAGAGGATGTGACACAAATATGGAGCATCCAGCGAGGATCGAAATAGCTATTCATTTGTAATAGATCTGCGAGATAAGATTGCTAACCATGACACCACGATGACACGTCCAAATAGTTTTTTTTACTAAGCTTAACTTAAATGTGACACAAGGCTAAAAGTATGGGGCGCCCTGTAAGTAATGGAATTCACTCACAATGGTCTGCTAATCTAGTTCGTTAACCATTATACCACGTGAGGTAGCCATACCAGATCTAGCAGTATGGATTTACCCAAACCCTTGAACAGGGTGTGGCACAAGGTCAATTTTTAAGCGAAGTACAGCTGGTTTGAATTTAAAGGCCTTCTTCTCTTAAAATGGTTGCAATAAAAGAGCCCAGTCTGTCCTATTATTTACCCATGGTTTAGCACGAGCCTCCGACTTGGAACCCACAAGGTTCCGGTTTCGATACCGGCCCTCGCCAACTCAGTGTATGAACAGCACAGGAATATGTGCGGTAAAGTGAGGAAATGATGGTAGGTGTGGCGCCCCGCCCCACCTCTGACGCCAAAAACAATCTCCTTGGTCTAGCGCTAGTGAAAAGGGGATAGACTTCCTCGCTGTACGGCTCATACCGACCCCAGGCCATCCACGACGACGTTACGAGATGGATTCATGCCTTTCCCAGGAATATTAGCCCCGATGTGAAATGCAATCAGTCTAGTCAAGGATTTGAACTTGGGTTACCGATTTTATTTGCAATAACCACAACCGTTACGCTAACCGCGCCTAACTGTATGACTTGACTGTATGGGAAGATCATTGCAATGCCTTGTTGGCTCTTTTATTGTATCTTCAAGGCAAGAGTGGTCACTGGGCGATGCCTGCTTCCTTTACAAGTAGGTATTTACCAGCCCCTCCGCACAAGCAGGATGTGACACAAGGTCTATTTCTTAAGCGGAGTATAACAGGTTTGAATTCAAAGTTTTCCTTCTCCTAAATTGGTTACCTAGCCAAGGTTAAACAGCCCAGTCTGCTCTACTATTTGCCCATAGCTGGAGGTAGAGTAGTTGGATGCATACCTTTCCCAAGTATTAGCTCTATGTAAAAATGGAAACAGTCTCGTCCAGGATTTGAACTCGTGTCGAAAAGTCCATTTCCTACGACTCTAACCATTACATCACGCGCCTTTCCAAGTAACATGAGGCAGATGGTAATGGTTTATACGGTATCAGCTGATACTGTATAACCCATTACCACCTATCTAGTTCGCTGAAAAATTGGCCTTGTGCCACACCCTGCTCGAGGGGTTGGGTAAATCCACACTGTCAGATCTGATACGGGCACCTCATGTAGCAATGATTAGCGAGCTAGATTAGCAGACACTTGTAAGTGAGTTCGATTCTTATAGGGCGCCCCATACCTCTAGCCTTGTGCCATTTAAACTAAGCTTAGTAAAAAAAAGCTATTTGGGCGTGTCATTGTTAGCAAGCTACTCTCCCAAAACCATTATTAATGAGTAGCGAGTTCGATCCTCGCTAGATGCTCCATATTTGCGACTTTGTGTCACATCCTCTCCATGACGAACGATATCAGTAAAAGTTGACGGAGTGGCCTATTGTCGGTATCAGTCAGACAGCAAGGGAGTCTATCCCCTTCTTGATCGCGCTATACCAATGAGATTGTTTTTTTTTTCTGCGGTGGAGCCCCACATCAACCGTTAGCTTCCAACTTTACCACACAGATCATATTACCCAATCTGTACTATTCGTGCGCTGAGTTGATAGAGACCGGTATCGAACCAGAAACCTTTCGATTCCAGCCGGGTGCTCTACAGACTGAACTGACCTGGCTATATGAAGGGATCATTAAAGTACCCTACTGTGATATTTATGGTTGCTTGGTATTGCCCAACCCCTCTCTAAGTAAAATGAAATGGGTAGCAATGTGTTATACAGGGTGATAAAAAAAAAACAGACTTTTAAAAAAAACATTCAGGCTGTTTTGTTTTTTTTTTTGGTATCCCTGTATATATATATATATATATATATATATATATATATATATATATATATATATAAGAGAGTTTCATAATTTGCTTGAAGCATTGTGTATGTATTGGTTAGGAGGTTGATTTAGAAGGCTATCACAATGCAGTTTGGAATAAATAAAAAATAATAATACGGTAACAATGGTGTTGTGTGTTGACCTGTATTTTTTATTATTTCTTGAATTTTCGAGGTAATACCTCTTTATCAAAAGAATTGAACTGAAGCAATACAGCTATGGCATTTCTTCCTAAATGAATTCATTTAGGAAGAAATGCCATAGCTGTACTGCTTCAGTTCAATTCTTTTGATAAAGAGGTATTACCTCGAAAATTCAAGAAATAATAAAAATACAGGTCAACACACAACACCATTGTTACCGTATTATTATTTTTTATTTATTCCAAACTGCATTGTGATAGCCTTCTAAATCAACCTCCTAACCAATATATATATATATATATATATATATATATGACCAATATATATATATATATGACCATATATATATATATATATATATATATATATATATATATATATGACCAATATATATATATATATATATATATATATACACACACCATATATATATATATATATACACACACAAGGTGCCCCCCAAAAAAAAAAAAAAAAAAAAAAAACAACAAAAAACAAACAGGCCTGACTTAAAAAAATGTCTGTTTATTTTGGTCACCATATATATATATATATATATATATATATACTTACAAACTCCTCCGCACGAACAGGATTCGACACAAGGTCAATTTCTTAAGCGGAGTTTAACAGGTTTGAATTCAGAGTTTTCCTTCTCCTAGACTGGTTACCTAGCCATGATTTAGTTTGTTGTTTGGATTTTAATACGAGGAACAAATCGTTGCCCTTCAGTTGTAATACCTGCTTACATAATTTGCAGCAGTAATTGTAAAAACCTTGGCCCGATCGAAATTGAATGTACTATTGTTAGATTTCTTGTTTAGAAATCAATTTTCTCATTATTATTTACCTTGAGCTAGGACTTATCACTTAGACGAGATTACACCTACAACCTGTCTTAAAAATAAAACCTTGAATTCCACAACGTTCCATACGGATAAGGGCCGGGTTTAGCTCAGTCTGTAGAGCGTTCGGCTAGAAACCACAAGGTTCCTAGTTCGATACCGTCCCTCGCCAACTCAGCGTATGAGTAGCACAGGGATTTGGCATAGGAATCACAAGGTTCCTGGTTTGATACCGGATCTCACCAACTCAGAATAGCACAGATCTCTGTGTGGTAAAGTAAGGAGCTGATGGTAGGTGTGGCGCTCCACCTCAGACAATCTCCTTGGTCTAGCGCTAGTGAAAAGGCGATAGACTCCCTCACTGATTGTCTGATACCGACTTTAGGCCACCCCGACGACTTTACTATTACTAACTAGCAGGACCTGTGGATATACCACAGTATGATAATTTGGTTATTACAACATTTGATATGTTTACTATTGCTAAATAGTTCAATATGTAGTAAAAGTAAAGTTGACGGAGTGGCCTATTGTCGGTATCAGCCAGACAGCGAGGGAGTCCATCCCCTTTTCCCTAACGCTAGACCAGAGATATTGTTTTTGCGTCTGGGGTGGAGCGCCACACCTACCATCAGTTCACCACTTTACTGCACAGATCCCTGTGCTACTCATACGCTGAGTTGGCGAGGGCCGGTATCGAACCCGGAACCTTGTGGTTCCGAGCCGGATTCTCTACCGACTGAGCTAAGTCGGCTCTTTATGTAAAAAAGTATAATAATCTTGATTTAACTCTCTCACTCTTTTTCTTTCTTTCCTTCTTTCTATCTTTTCATTATGTTCAATTGAAACAGATTAGCGTTATCGCTTCCGCGCGCTCATCCCCTCTCTGCCTATCTTTCCCCTGCACTCTTTCTCTCTTTCTCATCATATTTTTTTTTCTGTGTAGAATGTCTTTTTCCTTCACTTTCTTTTTTTTATAATAAAAGCGGAACGGTCCATTATTTAGCTGAGGTGACGACACTCATAAGAAATAAGAATTCGGCAGATAAGCGACACCAGATAATCCGGATTTACATTTTTGCCTTTCCTCTTGGACAATTTGGACGGTCTGACCTGAGGGTATATTTATTTATTGCAAGATGATAACGGTCGTACAAATAAGGAACACGAGTATTGATATATAGATATCTGCTTATATAATATGCAAAAGTAATGTGAAAACCTTGACCTGATCGAAATTGAGTGTACTATTGTTAGAGTTCTTATTTAAAAAATCAATTTTCTCATTATTTACTATTTACCTTGACTTAGACGAGATTACACCCACAACCTGTCTAAAAAATAAACCTTGAATTCCACATTGTTCCAAGCGGATAATTCCATATTATTACAAACTAACAAAATATATATATGCCCCCGCTCCCGGGTGCAAGTATTTAAGTTTCAATGTAATAAAATATTGTATTAAATTAGAAAGGCTAATGAAACCAAATAAGAATGCAGATAAAAAGATTTGAAACAGAGAACAATTGAAACTTATTCTTCCATCACTCCCGACTTTCATTGATAAATTTTCCTAATTTAACAATTTAGTTAAAATAGGAAGTAAAGAATAAAATGACAGTTATTTCTTCTTGTTAATGGATTTCTTTTAAGATTTATCCCCGAGATTTTTACTCATATTCATAAGATAAAGCCAAACAATTAGAAATCAATAATACTAAGCACATATTTATTAAAATCAAATTTTTAATATCAATATGCAAATTAGCCTTTCCATTCACACTGTAAACCGCTACTTTGTTGTATATATGAATACAATTTATTAGTATGCAGATAAGGCCAACAGTATCAATAATGTAAAACAGTTTTATCAATAATTGAGAATTAAATAAAAATTAAATCATGGAGAATGTGACGTAAATAACTAAGGGAATTGTGACTTCAGTTTTGGTTACAGAATAAGAAGTGGCAGTTGAATTAAATTTTCTTCTTGTACTGTCTCCTTTTTTTTTCTTTTTAACTACTCGTTCTGAACACCAATTATAATTGCTTGTACCGTCTAGCCTAAGAATAAGCCCTAGTTGAGAGCGGCAGACAGACGAAAGAAATAAGCATTCTTCGCACACACCATGCATGAGGATTTCTGTTACTGTGTTTCCCCGAAAATAAGACCAACCTGCAAAATAAAACCTAGTGAGATTTTTCAGGATGATTTTGATATAAATTCTGATTTTAATTGTATTTTGATGACAGTAATCCGCTCACAGCGGCTCTATCACCACTGCGATCCTACTGTAAACAGCTGGCAGTGGCTCTCGCATATTTCACTTGTTTGCACTGAAAAATCACCCAGACCACAGTAATAATAATAATAGGACATTATTTGAATAAAATGAGTTCTGATGTGAATAGATGTTGAACTTTAAAATAACCCATCATACAGGTAAGAATACCACGAAAATTTGCAACAGCCGTGAGGGAGATTTGGTAGGCAGAGAGTTAGACTATGTTGAAATTAGCGTATTTTTGTTGAGGGATTCTAACATTAAAGATATAGAAAATATCTATCCAACCTATTCTAATTGATTTCAATATAAAATCATATATAGGATTGGTTTTAATACGTTTGAGATTAAAACAATAATATTAGAAATCAATAGAAATAAAAATACCAAGTAATTAAACACGGTTTTGTTAAAACCAGTATGCAAATTATCAACACTATACACTATGTAAACATTTATTTCTTAATGATATATAACACATGGCAGGATTTTAAACACATTAATAACATCGGCAAATCTATCTCAGCTAGACCTTAATATAGACATTGTAGAGTAGTTGGATGCAACCCTTTCACAAGGGTATTAGCGCTGTGTGAGATGCAAGCAGCCTAGTCCAGGATTTGAACTCGGGTCGATGAGTCCATTTCTACGACTCTAACCATTACATCACGCGCTTTTTTTTCCTTCCGAACAAAACAAGCTTCTTACAGTAAAATTAACATTTAAGGTTTTTATACTCTTGGGTATTGAATTTAGTGGCAAAATTTGGATTTATCTATTAATGAAAAACAAAATTAAATATTAAATCCAGTTTAGCTCAGTCGGTAGAGTACCCGCCTCGGAATCGCTAGGTTCTGAGTTCGATACCAGTACCCACCAACTTAGCGTATGAGTAGCACAGATTGTATAATCTGATCTGTGCGGTAAAGTAGGGAGCTGATGGTAGGCAAAAACCTCAGCAAAAATACTCCCTCTGGTCTAGCGCCAGCGAAAAGGGTCCGCCTGATGAAAAGGCTGTCCAGTTGATATCGACAATAGGCCACTCCGACAACTATAATCGAGAATATGTGTGTGCCTGTAACCGAAACCATGTCACCGCCCACGTCACAATTCTCTTAGTTATTAACGTTATATTCTCAATGGTTATTAAATAATCATTATTTAGTCTTAATTAGCATCTTATTTATTAACATTATATCTATTAAGGTCTAATTAAGATAGATTTGCCAAAAACAGCTAATTATTAATGTGTTTAAAATCCTACAATGTGTGTAATATATCATTAAGAAATAAATGGTGTGAATAATTTGCATACTGGTTTTTGACAAAACCGTGTTTGATAAACAATTACTTGGTGTTATTGCTTTCTAATATTATTGTTTTATTCTCAGACGTATTA
This sequence comes from Doryteuthis pealeii, assembly GCA_023376005.1. NCBI lineage: Eukaryota > Metazoa > Mollusca > Cephalopoda > Myopsida > Loliginidae > Doryteuthis > Doryteuthis pealeii. Next base: position 44,556,140 of record CM042158.1, read on the forward strand.
AAAGCAATCTTATCTATAATTCTATATTGAAATCAATTAAAATAAAGCAAAATTAAGTAATCTTTTTTGTGTTCTTATTTAAGTTCATTAGTCTTTCTAATTCAATATAATATCTAATTATTTCTCTGAATTTTTTAGATGAGGCTTGATAATTAGTATTATTTGGATTATTCAGACTTTTGTCCTCATCTTCATTGTTATCTGTACAACGTTTCGGCCGATGTGCCCTCCGGACTTCTTCAGGTATTTCTTGTCGGACTGTCGGACTCGGGAACCTTCTTGTCGTAATCGGGAGCCATTCCCCAAACCTCCAAAACTGGAACCTCACCATCAGATAGAGTTTAAAGTCATTCCCAGGACATGTAGACCCTCAGTCACCGCCTTCTAGCACCCATATGATAAAAAGGGGTTGGGACTTGCCATAAGGGCAATAGGGTTGGGGCAATCATATAGGTGCTAGGGCTTGATATGGCCAGCCGACCGCCCGTCTAGCCCAAGAAAAGCATAAAGTGGAATATTGCAAGTCATGGACTGCACAGCCACCTGGGTTCTATCCTTAAGCATCACGGGTCGCCACCCACGGCCAACAGGTGGCCCCATTGGGGGGAGTCTTACCCCTCTGCAGAGGTGCAGTCGGTGCATTCTAACGCCTCAGCCGACAGGGCGGAAGAGTTAGAAAAGCTATGCAGAGTAAGGTGGTTGAGTGCAAAGGGAGGGGAACAAGATAGGTAGAAAATGGGTCCCCATTTTTGGAGAGAAATTTGATCCATTGAAGCAGAAGGAAAGAAATGAAAGGTGAGTAAGCGAGGTGGAAGGGATGAGTAGATATTCATTAGTGGGATGGCGGAAGTTTTTTTTATCGATTTTGGTCACTAGTTATGAGTAAAAAGGAACAGGACATGGAAAGAGGGTGGGTAAGAGGACGTTTAGCAAGTGTAGGGGTAGGTAAAGTGGTTAAGGGCAAGAGAAAGAGGAGCATGGTAGGTGGGGAATTAAGTTAACATTCTTAGGTTGAATTGGAGAGAATTTTGATACATAGGAATAGAGGGGAAGGTGTAGGAGGTAAGGAGAGTGAGTGGCATTTGGTTAGTCATAGCACACACGAAACGATAAACTTAAGACCTGGAATTTTTAACCTGGACTTATCTATCGCAAAATCTATCACACATGAAAACAAAATCAGAATTGGTAATGGCTAAAACTACTATCCCATACAAAACTTTTGCCCCCAGAAGTTGACCTTCTCCTCCTCCCATACTAACCAAATCCCACCCACCTGACTTCATCCCCAAATCCACCCCTCTCCGTCCACTTTCTCTTCTATAAAACACATGTATGATGCTTTAATGATCAAATAAACGACAGATGAAGTCGAGCTCAATGCACGGCGAAATATATCTTCTACATATACTTGTTTGAGTTTTGTTCCTTTGTCCACATTTCTCCCTCTAATATTTACTACATTATCTCAGATTTACTCCAATCCTCCTATCATTTTATATATATATATATATATATATATATATATATATATATATATATTAGCAGGACCTGTGGATGTACTACAGTATGAATATTTTATTATTACAACGTCTGATATGTTTACTTAAGAGCTATTGCTAAATCGTTCAATATGTAAAAAATATAATAATCTTGATTTAAATATCTCACACTCTTTTTTTCTTACTTTCCTTCTTTTCTTCTTTTCAATATGTTTGATTGAAACAGATTAGCGTTATCTCTTCCGCGCACTCCCTCCCTCTTATATCTTCCCTTCTTTCTTTCTTTCTTATTATATTTTTATGTGTAGCATGTCCTTCGCTGAAAGGAATTAGGAAAATAAATCATTATCCAAGAGTTCTCTAAGTGTCTCGGTGTAGGAAAAACTGTCTTCAGACGTACAATCTCTCAGAGAATTTGGTATTTCCATTTAGTTTTGTATATGAATACCTAAAACAATAGATTATTAAAAACACAAAAGAAAAGAAAAGAAAAAAAAAACTGTAGTATCATATGCAAATGAGGTAACGCTATAAAAGAGTACCGCCTCAGTAATAAGCAGTTGGCTACTACACTTGATTAAGATAACGTCTATATCCTGAGACTGATTCACTTCATAACAAAACCACCAAAAAACACCCCCCCCAAAAAAAACCCCAAACAAAACCCCCCCCCAAAAAACCCCAAAAAATAAAACAAACAAAAAAACCAACCCCGTCCACCAAAAAAACAAAAAACAACAAAAAAAACCCAATAAACAAACAAAACAAAACAAACAAAACAAAAACCTGAAAACAAAAAACAAAGCAAAAAGAAAAAAAAACAGATTAAATTACCCCCCTCAAACAAAACAAAACAAAAATAAAATAAAGATAGTAATAGAATTCTGGAACAATCATTACATAAGAAGGTAAAATCATAGGTTTTTCATGCAAAAAATGAAAGCGATCGGCAGAATTTCTTCGATCCCTGGATGTTGTTAGGAGTGGTCGGTCAGTTAGTTCGTTTTACGGTATGTCAACCTTTGTTGAGTTATTTTTTGATGAAATCTGTCTTTTTTCAAGCAATTATATGATTTCACCGAGAGTGATCAGAGCAAAATATTGATTGATTTTAAAGGCATTTCAACCCTGCTGCTCTGGAACTGTGTCGGCGAGGCTTAGAATAAGCTGACTCCACCTCCTGCAGAGAGGTAATACCTCCTTCAAAAAGGTGATATTCTGGCTAGGACACTAAATCACATCTGATGATGAGGCTCTAGTACTGGAGATCTGGAGTGTGCAGCACCCTTTCATTGCCATTACTCCCAGATCCACTCTGACCCAGAGTGGTTATACCGGTTAGGGTCAAATAGATCTGTTTAAAAAGTCGAGGGTGCTGCGTGCAAAAAAAAAAAAAAGAAAAAAAAAGAAAAAAGAAAAAAAAAGAAAAAAGAAAAACAGAAAAACAAAACAAAATCAAACAAGCCAAAAGAAAAAAACACAAAGCGAAAAGAAAAAAGAAAAAAGAAAAAAAAAAAAAAAACAAAACAAAAAACAAAACTCTTAAGAAACAACTATACAAAAAGTGTAAATATGAACGTACAATGAACGCGATTCCTTAACCTCTAGGTATAAAATAACCGCTGGAAGTCCACGTGGCGTAGTGCTTGACATCGACATCGTAGTAAGCGACTTCAAACTTCAGTCGCGCTATTACATTCACTTTCGGAATGGAACCCCCAGCATTACATAATACACGGAGGTTGATATGCCATTAAATAAAGGAACCAAACCAAACCAAACCAAACCATAGTATAACCCTAGACGGGTTGACATGCCGTTAAAATCAATCAATCTTTTGCCCTGATTACCGGAAGTGATCCCTAGTATCCTCTACGATTCCACCGAAGAATTTAGTCTTAAAAGTCATTTCAGAAACCACAGATTTCAAAGAGCACACGATCATTTAGTTATAATCCTCACCCAAAAGAGGACATTGACAATAATAAGGAGGGGTGGGGGGGGGTGATGCAAATTAAATCTATAATCCATGAATCAATTTAATTTAAACCGAAAGCTGGCATATTTAATTTGGTTTTTAATCATTTAATCAAACAACTATCTGTTTATATCTCTTTTCATTTTTGTTAGTGCCCCTGAGGACTGGGTGTAAACTTTGCTAAAATTCACCTCGATTAAAAGGGACCCCCGAAATACGATTAACGATTTAACACATGTTAACACATCTCCTCAACACTCCAGGATCTCTTCACGCTTGATAAAACAGCTCAATCATTTCAGAATCAGACGAGGAGTTAATCAGTCATCTATATAAAAGATGGGTGAGTAGGGAATACTCTAAGTAATAGATAGTAGAGAAACGTTGTTTTTTGTTTGTTTCTTTTTATTGTTTAATCATACCCCCCCACCGAGACAAATAAATCAAAATCAATTATTATTGACAATGATTCATAGCTTGAAGCGAAACAAAAGATAAGATGATTACTAAATGTTTTTTTGGCAGTTGTCATACTCGGTCTAATATAGATGTTAGCTCTATTGTTCCTGGTTGAATTAAAAAAAAATGACTTGTTGTCACCCAGACTCCATTGAAAAACCATCAGCTCACGCTGGTGTTAAAAACTCACAGGAGTGAAATAATAATAATAATCAGGACAAAAGTAGTACTAATTGTGGTTGGTGTCGGTAGAACGGTTCCCAAGGGTTTGGAAAGGAGTCTGGAAGAATTGGAAATCAGACGAAGAATCGAGATCATCCAAACAACAGCACTATACTCAGAAGTGTCCTGGAGAACTGAGGAGACTTGTCACTCAGACTCCAGTGAATGACCCTCAGCTTACGCTGATGTGAAAAACTTACAAGGGTTGAAATAATAATAAGAAAGGTAATACTAACTGTAGTTGGTACCTTTGTAACGGTCACCAAGGGTCTGGAAAAGAGACTGGTTGAATTGGAAACCAGGGAAAGAATCGAGACCATCGAAACAACAACATTGTTAAGATCGGCTAGAATACTCAGTAGAATCCTGAAGAACTGAGGAGATTTGTTGTCACTCAGCCTCCAGTGAAAGATCATCAGTTCAGCAAGGAGTGAGACAATAATAATCGGAGGAAAGGTAGTGCCAATTGTAGTTGGTGCACTTGGAACGGTTTCCAAGTGTCTGGAAAAGATGTCTGGGTAAATTGGAAACCAGGGAAAGAAACGAGACCATCCAAACGACAACATTGTTAAGATCGGCTAAAATACTCAGAAGAGTCCTGGGGACCTGGGGAGACTTGCTGTCTCCAGTGAAAATACCACCAGTTAAGACTGGTGTGAAAAACTCGCAATGGAGCGTAACGTAAAACCGTCCGAGGTTATGAGGCCTCTCCCACCGAGACCCCCACCGGCAGCCATGGCCATACTTCAGGCCAAGAGAATGATGGTTGATAGGAATGCACACGTAATCGACCCCTTTCTTGAAGGATACATCACTGCATTTCTTGAACAAGGACACAACTATACACAGATATTGAATAAATGCGCAGCAAAAGGATATGAGATTTCTCGAAAGACAATTCAACAATTTATGAGCTCTGTTCAACAAAGGTGTAGTGTGAGTAGTCAAGGTAGTAATAAAAGTAGTAATAAGGATACTGATAGTGAAGATTCAAAACCTGGTAAGTATCTATCTATCTATCATTATCTTTGTTATCTATCTATCTATCTATCTATCTATCTATCTATTATTGTCTTTGTCATCTATCTATCATTGTCTTTATCTATCTATCTATCTATCTATCTATCTATCTATCATTTTCTTTATCTATCTATCTATCTATCATTATCTTTGTTATCTATCTATCTATCTATCTATCTAATTATCTATGCATCTATGTATATGTCTATTATTGTCTTTGTCATCTATCTATCATTGTCTTTATTATCTATCTATCTATCTATCTATCTATCTATCTATCATTTTCTTTGTTATCTATCTATCTATCTATCTATCATTATCTTTGTTATCTATCTATCTATCTATCTATCTATCTATGTATCTATCTATTATTGTCTTTGTCATCTATCTATCATTGTCTTTATCTATCTATCTATCTATCATTTTCTTATCTATCTATCTATCTATCTATCTATCTATCATAAACTTTGTTATCTATCTATCTATCTATCTATCTAATTATCTATGTATCTATGTATCTATCTATTATTGTCTTTGTCATCTATCTATCATTGTCTTTATTATCTATCTATCTATCTATCTATCTATCTATCATTTTCTTTATCTATCTATCTATCTATCTATCTATCTATCTATCTATCATTATCTTTGTTATCTATCTATCTATCTATCTATCTAATTATCTATGTATCTATCTATCTATTATTGTCTTTGTCATCTATCTATCATTGTCTTTATTATCTATCTATCTATCTATCTATCTATCATTTTCTTTGTTATCTATCTATCTATCTATCATTATCTTTGTTATCTATCTATCTATCTATCTATCTATCTATCTATCTATCTATTATTGTCTTTGTCATCTATCTATCATTGTCTTTATCTATCTATCTATCATTTTCTTTATCTATCTATCTATCTATCTATCTATCATTATCTTTGTTATCTATCTATCTATCTATCTATCTATCTATCTATCTAATTATCTATGTATCTATGTATCTATCTATTATTGTCTTTGTCATCTATCTATCTATCTATCTATCTATCTATCTATCTATCTATCTATCTATCTATCATTTTCTTTGTTATCTATCTATCTATCTATCTATCATTTTCTTTATCTATCTATCTATCTATCTATCTATCTATATATCATGTGTATGGCACTAAACTGAATGTGATGGTGAGGTTTCAGTTCTATATATCTAGTGTATTGAGTACCCATTCATTGTCATTACTCCCAGGTCAACTCTGAGCCGGAGTGGTAATACCTTTTAGTAGTAGTAGTACCCATAGGTCAAATTAATCTTTTTAAAACTATTCGTAGAGCAGACAAAAAGACAACAACAAAAAGAAAACAAAAAAAATAAATAAATAAACAAACAGAAAACAAAAAGCAAATTAAAACCAAAAAAACTCTTAAGGAATAACAAAAATGTAAATATGAACGTTCAATTAACGCAATCCCTTAACCTATAAGCATAAAATAATCCTTGACGGGTTGATCATCCGTTAAAATCTATCTATCTATCTATCTATCTATCTATCTATCTTATTTTGTTCCTATCTATCTATCTATCTATCTATCTATCTATCTAACTTATTCTGTTCCTATCTATCTATCTATCAATCTATCTATCTTATTCTGTTCCTATCTATCTATCTATATATCTATCTATCTATCTATCTATCTATCTTATTCTGTTACTTACTATCTATCTATCTATCTATCTATCTATCTATCTTATTCTTTTCCAATCTATCTATCTATCTATCTATCTATCTCATTCTGTTCATATCTATCTATCTATCTATCTATCTATCTATCTATCTTATTCTGTTCCTATCTATCTATCTATCTATCTATCTATCTATCTATCTTATTCTGTTCCTATCTATCTATCTATCTATCTATCTTATCTATCTATCTATCTATCTATCCTGACGCTTCTTATTCTCTCGTCTTTCTCTCTTTTGAGATCTTTTGGTAAATGTTAATCTTTTATTTAACCCGTGTCCATTTAACTTACAGAATTAATAAGCTATGAACATGAAGGATATCACTCAATAAACTACGTTACATTTGTTTGCTCTTTTTTCCTGACCTTGTGCCAAACTAATCTAAGCTGATTTAATCGCTCCACGAGTTTTCTCTCTTTATTCCTTAAACATTAATCGATATATGGACCATGTCCATTTTAATAGTGACGTCAAGAGATCCTGAATGTAAATCGTCCCATTTTATCTACTTTGGCACTCATCACGGAATGTATTTAGACATTTAAAAAAAATTGACACGTGATTAAAATATATTTTTAATTTCCTGTATCTAATGGGAAAGTTCCAATTTTGGAGCTCTGGGTAGCGTGGAGTATCCCTTCATCACCATTACTCCCAGGTCGACTCAGACCCATAGTGGTAGTACCTTTTAGGGTCTCATTTATAGGTTAATAGAAAAAATGAGTTAAAAAAAACGTGTTAAGATATTTTTAATACCAATCAAGCATAAATATAACAAAACGTTTTCGGCATAAAATAATCCAACAAGGGTTTACAGGCCATAAAATCCAACAAACATTGAGCGTTCAAAATCAGTGAAAAAAAAAAAAAAAAAAAAAAAAAAGAACAGAAAGAAAGAAAGAAAGAAAGAAAGAAAATTACCCTACCTTATTCCATGGCTGCCAAAATTTTTGATCTCCACACCCTGGAGTTAAAATGTACCATCGTATGTCAAAAAAGAAACTAATTTTATCATCATCATCATCATCATCATCATCATGATGTCGCGCTAGTAGCACGGATATCCATGACTCTCTCGCCAACCGTCCCTATCATTCATTGGGAGGTCCTCTGCGCAGCATCCAGTATCCGCACAGAGTTGGTCAATGTACATCTTTGCTGGACGGCTTACTCTGGCGTGCCCATATAAGAAAAACGTCATCCTTGTTTCTCCAGCAGTGTCCAGCGTGGCTTAATTTCTTTTTAATTTTCTTTATCTTCATCTTAACTAAACTTGTCACTCATCCTGATTTGTCACATGACCTGGTTACGGTCGTGGTGGAAGGTGATTCTCATGTAGCGTGTCTTGGGCAGTAATAGTCTGGCAGAGCACATCCCTCTCCAGGTCCACAGTTGGTTTGAATTCAGAGATTTCCTTCTCCAAGATCGGTTGCCATATCAAGGTTAAAGAGCTCAGTCTGTCCTACTATTTATCCATAGCTGGAGGAGGAGGAAGAGAAAGAAGTTTCTTAAGAGTACTAGCTCTAAGTGAAATGCAGAATCGTTCAGGATTTGAATCCAAGTCTACGTTGTGTCTTGAGCAGGACTAATCTGGTGGAGCCTATACCTCTACAACTGGTTTAAGTTATGAGATTTTCCTTCTATTAGACCGGTTGCCGTACAAAGAGTTTAGTCTGCCCTATTATTTACCCATAGCTGTAGGGAGAACAGTTGTATTGATACCTTTCCCAAGTATATTAGCGCTATATGAATTGCAAACAGACCCGTTCAAGTGCTTATATTTCAAAAAGTAACGAACTGAATTTTGAGGATTTAAAAAACCAAAATCTATCAATTTATATTTATAAATATATTTGTTATAGCAAAATTTCATTGTTGATATAAGTTTAAACCAAATTACCAAAGCAAAGACAAATTTTATAAAAAATTTTTCATTGAATTTATTCGTTTACTCTCATCTTTTGTTTCAAGATTTTTATAGATTGATATTGTAGGTTTTAGTAATAGTAAATTTTTGAGTGCTTTTGTAGGTTTTAGTAATAGTAAATTTTTGAGTGCTTTTGTAGGTTTTAGTAATAGTAATTTTTTTTGTAGGTTTTAGTAATAGTAATTTTGTAGGTTTTAGTAATAGTAAGTTTTTTAGTGCTTTTTTAATGCTAAGGTCGTCGTGTTTAAGTCTTAGTGGTTGAGTAAACTGGCAATACAATTTTTATCATTTCTTTATTGACCTAATCAAAATGTTAAAATCACCTGCTATATGAAAATAATTTCCTCTTCAGATAATTCTCTTTGGTTTTCCTATTTTTAACCAATATGAATCATTTCTGACTGTCCGTGCATTCCAAACGGAAGTCAGTAATCCATGACCTGATTAATCCATGACCTGATTCCAACATTAAAACAGCCCCCTTCATAATTTTGTTTTCCCTCATTTCTTAAAGATCCTTCATTGTTCGATTTGGAAAAGAAAGAGATAACCGTACAGAACTGCACATGTAACTCACGACTAACCAACGGGACATGATGCAGTCTTTTTTTCTTTTTTTTCAAACAAAGTTCACGGTCACTTCGACATTGACATTGCAGTCGTAAATACGCTAAAATCTCTCATGGTAGTTATTCATTAGTTTTATTTGGTCAGAATTGATCTCACAAGCAATGGGTAGTCATTTGCTAAGCTTAGTTTAACACAAGATCACAAGAAGGAGACACACAGTGAGAGTCGAACTCTCTTGCAATGGGTAGTCATTTGCTAAGCTTAGTTTAGCACAAGATCACAATAAGGGGACACACAGTGAGAGTCGAACTCTCTTGCAATGGGTAGTCATTTGCTAAGCTTAGTTTAGCACAAGATCAAAAGAAGGGGACACACAGTTAGAGTCGAACTCTCTTGCAATGGGTAGCCATTTAATCAGCTTAGCTTAGTTGTGGCACAATATCAGAAGTATAAGGCGCCCAGTGAGAATCGAACTCGCTAGATATCGGTAGTCATTTGCTAAGCTTAGTTTAGCACAAGATCAAAAGAAGGGGACACACAGTGAGAGTCGAATTCTCTTGCAATGGATAGCCATTTAATCAGCTTAGCTTAGTTGTGGCACAATATCAGAAGTATAAGGCGCCCAGTGAGAATCGAACTTGCTAGATATCGGTAGTCATTTGCTAAGCTTAGTTTAGCATAATATCAAAAGTAGGGAACACACAGTGAGAATCGAACTCGCAATTTTGCGGTTTCACAGTAAGAATCGATCTCACTGTTCGGTATGTATGTATTTAACAGTCCCTCCGCACGAGCAGGATGTAACACATGGTCAATTTCTTAAGCGGTGTTTAACAGGTTTGAATTCAGAGTTTTCTTTCTCCTAGACTGGTTACTTAGCCAATGTCAAAGAGCCCAGTCTACCCTACTATTTTACCCATAGCTGGAGGGAGAATAGTTGTATGCATACCTTTTCCAACCCACTGTTCGGTAGCAATGGTCCTGCGAGACTAGCTTGTTAACCATTACACAACAACGGATGTTTATAGTCTTTAAGATGCTGGTCTCATCGAAGCTCCTCAAATCTTTTTGGGGATTTTTCGGAATAAAGTTTTTCCTGAATATCCTGAATATGGTCCTGTGTTCTGTTTTCGGACAAAATATAAATTTTTATAATTGGGTTCGATCCGATGTCAACCCCTCAAACCAGGAAATGGAAGGGATTTAATTCCTTGTTTGCATTTACGCCCCACCCCACCCCCAACTGCATCAGGGGCAGGATGTGACATAAGGTCAAATTTTTAGCAGAATTAAGTTGGTTTGAATTTAAAGTTTTCCTTTTGATCTTTATTGCACTTAATTCACTGTTAAATATGTCAGCAAGGCGAGCTGATGTTATTGAGTTCGATTCTCACTGGGTGTTTTATATTTCTGGCCTTGGACAAAAACCCCCAAAAAACAAAACAAACGAACAAAAAACAACAAAAAAAACGAAAAAAAAAACGAAGTGTGATATAGTACCTAAATAAGGAGAATGGAATTGTTTTTTTCCCTATAGATAATGTCTAAAGAGAGAAATAATGAGATCTCACAGGACTTGTTAATTCAACCTAGCAATTGCTAATTACTCTGTTCATCTTTGCATCTTAGTAAACCCTTTCCACTATCTTTAATAGTTGTGTTTCTTCCTATTATTTTCGAGTTACAGCACTAAGCTAAGCTTAATAAATAACTTCCCATCAGATATAGTGGCACGGATCTGATGGACGTTTCTTTTCGGTTTCTAGAACATGAAAATGAAAATCCAGTGAAAATTGAAAAGACAAATGCCCGGATGTATTGACAATTTGGTATCAGAAAAGACCAAGTCATATGCACCTTCTGAAAATAATCAGATGGTACTATTGAAATGGCCAATTCTGTAAGAGATACCTAAGTTTAAAGTGCTCAATACAATATTAAAAAGTGCTCAATACAAAAAGTAGAAATCCTGAAACGGTTGCGGGTTTCAGTTTTTCGCATCATCGGGGGGGTGGGTATGACTGGGAAATTAGTTAATCAAGTGGTGGTGATGTTAAAGGAAAGAAAGTATAGAATGGATAAAATAGGATTATTTTAATTTATTTAACTTACACGTGTTTCGGTCAGGAGTTTATCCACGAGTACATTGTTCTATTTATTATTATTTTTAAATAACAAAATGAAATGAAATAATAGTAATAGAAAAAATGTAGAAATATTCCGCACACAAAGAAATGTCGACCTACCTCAGAATAAATCTACATTTTTTCTATTATTATTATATCATTTCATTTTGTTATTCAAAAATAATAATAGATAGAATAATGTACACATGGATAAACACCTGACCGAAACACGTGTAAGTTAAATTGATTACGATAATCCTATTTCATCCATTCTATACTTTCTTTTCTTTATTTCTCTTTTCATATATATATATATATATATATATATATATATATATATATATATATATATTATTATTATTATTATTATTATTATAGTGTACAATACATTTAAGATGCGATTGTTACCATTGGTTCCCATGCAGCATGTTAGCCACCTTTCTTTTAAAGCGCGTTGTCTTGAATAAAGTTGGCTAACATTCTCTAATAAAAATGGACTATATATATATATATATATATATATATATATATATATATATATTTTCAAACACACATTTTTTTGAACTCATTCAACTTGGAAGTAATGAGGACTTGGGAGTAATGGTGATGAAGGGGTACTCCACACTCCGCAGAGTTCCAGAATTGGAATTTCACCATTAGATGCAGTTTGATGTCATACTTAGGACAATTACTAACTATAATATACTTATTCCTTAATCTTCCGATCGTTTTCATCTTGCAGCACACTCTGGTTAAAAATGACACCGTCCAAATCGTCAGCTACCGCCTTCTAGCTCATATATGATAAGAAAGAAGAGTTGGGGGTCTGCCATAAGGGCAGTAGGGTTGGTACAATCATATAAGTGCTAGGGTTTGACGTGACCAGCCGATTGATCAGAGGGGGCCTCTCCGACCGCCCGTCTAAGCTAATTAAGGGCCAAAGGTTATGGTCTGTCCCCTTCGGCTTGAATGCAAAATCAGATTTATAGCATTTGGTCTGAACTAATATGAAAAAATAAAATCCCAAGAAAATGTCCGATTGGTTGATTGATTGGGTTTTAACGGCATATCAACACGTCTAGAGTTATTTTATGCCAAGAGGTTAGTGAATCGCGTTCATTGCACACTAGCAGGAGATGTGGATATACCACAGTATGATAATTTAACTATTACAACGTTTGATATGTTTACTTAAGAGCTATTGCGAATAGTTCAATATGTATAAGTATAATAATTTTGATTTAACTCTCTCACTCTTTCTTTCTTTCTTTCCTTCTTTTCATCTTTTCATTCGATTGAAACAGATTAGCGTTATCGCTTCCACGTTCTCACACCCCGTCTCTATCTTTCCACCACCTTCATTCTTTCTTTCTTTCTTTCTTTCTTTCTTTCTAATAAAAAACGGAATGGTCCATTATTTAGCTGAGGTAAACACACTCATAAGAAATAAGAATTTGACGGATAAGCAACACCAGATAATCAAGATTTGCATTTATGCATTGAATTTTGGACAATTTAGACGGTGTCATTTTTTAACCATAGGGTGTTGCAGGTACTACCACTCCGGACATGGAAGTAATGTCAATGAAAGGGTACTCCATATTCCCCAATCTCCATAACTAGAGCCTCACCATCAGATGTGGTATAATGTCATACCCAGGGGCCGGGTTAGCTCAATCGGTAGAGTGTTCGGCTAGAAACCGCAAGGTTCTTAGTTCGATACCGGCCCTCGCCAACTCAGCGTATGAGTAGCACAGGGATCTGTGCGGTAAAGTAAGGAGCTGATGGTAGGTGTGGCACGCCGCCTCAGATGCAAAAACAATCTCCTGGTCTAGCGCTATTGAAAAGGGGATAGCTCCT
>CM042158.1:44569649-44592149 GCA_023376005.1 Doryteuthis pealeii
CTTAACCCTATAGCTGTTTCTATTGTGTCATGTGTCCAACTGGCAATTGATAATGGACGTTTGTTGACAAGTTCGTGAAAGCTCCCGATATGATATGGAAAGCTCCTGAGTTCAACAAAAAGGTTCCTGAGTTCGACAGGAAAACATCTGAAGATGGCTGAAGTGCAGTCAGCCGAAACATTGTGTATACAATAATAAACATAAGGATAATATGCGAATAATAATATCTGTTATGTCTAAGGAATTCCTTAATAGCAGGAGTCAAGAGATTGAACTTGACTTTCAGGTAAGAAGAGGTTTTCATGTTCTTCCCATGTGGCTGGAATGGAATGTTTGTAACTGTTCCTTATTGAGTTCACAACAACAAAGGCAACATCACTAAAAAATGATTGCCCTTAATATTTGATATAGATGGTTCTACTTGAAGCTACAAGATGGGAACCTGGGACAGTCATTAAGATGTTTTTTTCTTGTGTCCAATGTATAGGTAGATTCTAGCTCATAAGTCTATTGGAAATTTCACCTTTCCTGCTTTAAAAGCGGGTGTAATGAACTTTCTGAATACATTGATGTAGATATTGTTTATTTTACCTTAGATTTTAGGTTGTATTTCACTATTTTTGAAGTTTAATGATTGTTATCCTGTTTGTTATTTATAATACACAGACACTTTGAATTATATAATTGAATAAAAATATCTACTTTGGAGGGGAAATTATCGAAGCTTGAAAACAAGGGTTCTGGAATGTGACACGCAGTCAGTTTAAATGTGTGGTGCTCTGCCCCAAAAGGGAAGCAAGCCTTCCAGATAGGGTTTAAAAATTGCATTGAGGGAAACCCTGCAGGAACACCTCAGGCAATAAACCCAGCCCTTACCTTTTAGGTGAGGAGGGCAGGTACTGACTTGGAGAAGGCCCTCTTGAATTATCCAGGTAACAGGATCAGAGCACCTTGAAATTTAAGTCTTGCTTAAGAGAGCACAAAATGAAGGATACTATTTCTCTGAATTTTTGAGATAAGGCTTGATAATTTGTATTATTTGGACAATGTCCTCACTTTACTGTTATCTGCACAACATTTCAGCCACTGTGCCCTCATATTCTTTTTTGGGTTTCTTATCAGACTCAGGAACCTTCTTGAACTTGGAGTCTGACAAGAAATACCTGAAGAAGGCTGAGGGCACATTGCCGAAACGTTGTGTAGATAACAATAAAGATGAGACAATAGTCCAAATAATACGATCCCAGGGATGTGTTAAAAAAAAAAAAAAAGAAGGAATTTTGTGCCAATCCTTCAAAGATAGTATGCCTGCCTTTAGAATCAGCATTCAAAAATCCTTGACTTTCACACTCATGTAAAATATGCACTGCCTTAAACAATGGGCAGGAAACAGCATCTTTATCTACAGGATGATTGTAAAGTAACTCCCTATTTAAAAAATGTTAAATTTATTTCTGAATCATTATTTTCGCAAAAAATGAATATGAGAAGAACGCACATAACATGGAGTTTATTGATATGTCGATTCAGACATTTACGAAAAACAGTAGTATAATGTAGAGGAGCATATCTTGCGTAAAAAGCCAAGTCTTCAATATTTTTCTTCCAAGTTATTGACAAACTGCCAGATTTCATTTTAGGCAGCATGGTGAGATACCTTTCGTCATTCACGTATTGCAAAGGATGAAAGGACCCATATTCTATCTGAAGATTCCAACCCCACCATACTATTATCTTGGTCCAATTCTTGAATTTTTTTTCTGAATAATAAGGAGTTACTTTCAATCACACTTATGTGATCACTCTAATAAAAGTTAATTTTCATGAGGCTACGGCTCGGGTTTTACAATCAGTACTGTTGCTGAATTTTATTTTTGGTGTTTTTTTTTTTTTTTTTTTGATTATAACTTGTTTCATTCAATTTGGTGTGTTTTTCCTTTTTCCCTCCATATGTGATCTGCTATTTTGATTTTGTAGTTCTTTGTTGACTGTCTTTTTTCTAGATGTAAAAAGATACTCTTGGAAAGCCAAAGTTCATGAGCTGAAAACACTCTAAAGAAAATATAAATAATCATAATGGTATGAATAATTGTAAAACAACCTTTTTATGCAATAACTACCGTGTTTCCCATGAAAATAAGACCGTACTGTAAAATAAGACCTAGTTGATTTTCAGGATTATTTTAATATAAGCCCTCCCCTTAAAATAAGCCCTAGTTGAGAGCATTTCCCATGAAAATAAGACCTACCTGCAAATTAAGACCTAGTGTGATTTTTCAGGATTATTTTAATATAAGCCCTAGTTGAGAGCATTTCCCATGAAAATAAAACCTACCTATAATATAAGACCTAGTATGAATTTTCAGGAGGGTTTTGATATAAGCCCTCTCCTTAAAATAAATCCTAGTTGAGAGTGGCAGAATTTTGGAATCCAGTGACTTGCAGAACAATAACATTCCAAAGGATGATGATATGTTTATTTTTTGAAAATAAATTGTCATTAATGAATTTTGATAAAAATAGCATGTTAATAGTAGATAAACGTAGGTTGATTTCATAATTTCTGTTTACCAAAAAATTTTGGCATTCATAATGTCGTTTTTCAATATATAAAGAATAAGAACATCTCCCAAAAATAAACCCTAGTGTTATATATCGGAGGGAAAATTAATAAAAGCCTGTGTTATTTTCAGGGGAACATGGTTATACCTGTAACTGGTGTATTGCCTCTTGCAAGGTAAAAAGTGGTGGGAAGAAGTCCCAGGACAGGTTTATTTGGTGACTGTCGGTATTTGTCATCCAGATAGCACCCTTCCATTGCGCCACTATTGAGGTGAAGGGGTTAGGAGTACACCTGATGTATGCAGTAAAATGAATCCTGTAGTTACTGCCGATATTCTATACAAAATAGTGACTGCCTTGGAAAAAAAGGTATTTACTCTTTCTAATGTTAATGCTTAATTTATGCTAACGAGCATCTCCAACTCAGCACTGTAAATAAAAAATTAGGGTAAGATGGCCGATCATCGAAAGATTTACTACTGATTTTGTGAATTAAAAATGATATTGACCGAAAAATGAGTTTGTTTTATAAAATTATTGTAAAAAAAATAAAAAATGGGACCATATGACCTTAAGGCACCCCTTTTGTGGATTCGACTCGTGGGGACACTTTTCTCATTTACACCGTCAAAATCCGGTTGTTTGAAAGAGGTAGGGTTAGGGTTAGTTTATAATTAAAAAAAAAAAAAATCTAAAAATCGTTCTGTTAACAATTAACCGGATTTTGACTGTTAAATGGAAAAAAATGTCCCAAGAATTGAGATCGCAAATGGGGTGCCTTAATGTCATATGGTCCAAAAAATGAAGCAGGCATTTTGTTTTTGATTAAATGTTTTTACAAATAGAGCTGAAAGTTCTTGTCCAGACCAAGATTGGAATTACTTTTGTTATTACTGTTTTATGTCCTGTTCTTGTTGATATTAGCCCTCCTCTCACTTTTATTTAACCGTTACTTAGGCTAGACGGGAAGGAGATGCCCTTCTTTGCCACAGATGTTCCACAGATGCAGTGACAAGTTCTCCAAAAGCTTGATTCCTGACGATGATTGAGACATCATTTGGATTTTCGCCAGAGCCCCTTTAGCCGGGTTGTGTCCCTAATACCACAAATATTTAGAAAGCGTGTGGAGTAATGGCTTTAAAGTCATAGAAATGGACTCGTCGCCCCGAGTTCAATCCTGGACGTGGTAATTGCATTTCACTTAGCGCTAATACCCTTGGGAAAAGGATGAATTCTACTCTCCCTCCAGCTATGGGTAAATAGTAGGGCAGACTGGGCTCTTTAACCTTGGTTAGGCAACCGGTCTAGGAGAAGGAAAAACTCTAATTCAAACCTGGTAAAACTCCGCTTAAGAAATTGACCTTGTGTCGTATTCCTACTCGTGCGGAGGGGGTTGGTAAATATATATATATATACCAAAATATTCTAACAGAAGAGATATTAGATGATAATAGTAGGTGTTGTGGACTAGCCTATCTTACCTTCTGGAGTAAATGAACTGACCCATGACTGGTTGTTTACTGCTGTTTTAGAGCAGTGGAGAGGACTTATGGAACCTTTACGAAACCGTTGTGTAATACCAATTTTTAACACTCTTTCTGCCGAACTACTAATTCGTATGTACTAGAATATAAAACATTCTTTATTCTAGTGTTATATACCCTTTAATCGGGTGTATATAATTGTGGAGAGAGTTCTCGGTATTATGAGAGAGAGAGAGAGAGAGATTAGACTATTAGAAGATAGTGGAATAGTGTTAGGATAATACCAAGTTAAATCACGCAGGACATGTCACTCACAATCTTCAATTTTTCTGAAATTTTGTCCAGCTGGACTATGTTCAAGTGAACAATCCCAAGAATTGAGCTTCGAATTCCAAATTACAGACAAATAGATTACAAAAAGTCGCCATTTTTTTGCATGCCATCTACCCCAATTTAGAGACAATCCCCAAGATTTGAGCTTCGAATTCCAAATTTTACAGACAAAAATAGATTACAAAAAGTCGCCATTTTTTGCATCCATCTACCCCAATTTATAGACAATCCCCAAAGATTGAGCTTCGAATTCCAAATTTACAGACAAAAATAGATTACAAAAAGTCGCCATTTTTTGCATGCCATCTACCCCAATTAGAGACAATCCCCAAGATTGAGCTTCGAATTCCAAATTTTTACAGCAAAATAGTTACAAAAAGTCGCCATTTTTTTGCATTGCCATCTACCCCAATTTTAGAGACAATCCCCAAGATTTTGAGCTTCGAATTCCAAATTTTTACAGACAAAAAATAGATTACAAAAAGTCGCATTTTTGCATGCCATCTACCCCAATTTAGAGACAATCCCCAAGATTTGAGCTTCGAATTCCAAATTTTACAGACAAAAATAGATTACAAAAAAGTCGCCATTTTTTTGCATGCCATCTACCCCAATTTAGAGACAATCCCCAAGATTGAGCTTCGAATTTCAAATTTTACAGACAAAAATAGATACAAAAAGTCGCCATTTTTTGCATGCCATCTACCCCAATTTAGAGAGCTAATGTTGTATACTCTCTTTACTTCTATTATTCTTCTGCTCATCTTGGTATCTTACGTTCTTCTTCTAGCGTCTTGGACTTTTCTTGGGGACTTTGTGTCTGGTCTTCCATTGGGGATTTCTCTTTATCAGAAGCCCGTGTCATTGGTAGTTTTTAGATATTTAGATAATAACCCAAGATTTTGATTTGCTTTAGATCATATTTTATTCCAAAATCCCCACCAGACTACCTGCGCAGATTGAGTCGGCCGTGCGCTTAACACGACTTACCACCTTTGTGGTTTGGCCGGTACTGACTAAAACTCTCTTTCTAATCTAAACCGGAAGAGGGTCTTCTCCACCGATTCTCACGGTCCTCCAGAGGGAGGGTCAGACTGAGGTCAAGCCGAGTCACTCAATCCTTCAAGGCTGCCGGCTGCAAATTATAACAGTCATTTTGGTTTCTACACTACTGTAAATAAGTGTTAGGGTACTAACAATTATGTAACACTAACTCTGTCAATTTTTGTAATTGGAAGCTAAATTTTGGGGATTGTCTCACTTTAACATAGTCCACTGCTGGACAAAATTTCAGAAAAATTGAAAATGGTGAGTAACATGTCCTGGGTGATTTGACATAGAATTATCCCAACAATATTCCACTATCTTCCATGGAAGCCATCACATGGGTATGCCAGAATAGGCCATCCAGCAAAGACGTACATAGACCAACTCTGCATGGATACTGAATACTGCGCAGAGGCCTTCTAGGGCAATGATGATAGGGACGGTTGGTGAGAGATTGTTATGGATATCTGTGCTGCAACGCGCGGCATGATGATGATGATGATTCCACTATCAACGAGGATGGCGCAACTATGATGATCTATGTTTGGTCTTAAGCTACGGATGCCTGAAAAAGTTACTGCCACAAAAATCCCTGTTTAATTTTGCTGTATATGCTCAAACATATCAGCTCAGTCGGTTTAGTCAGTCGGTGAGCGTTGGCCTAGGAACCACAAGGTTCCTTGGTTTGATACCTGCTTCTCACCAACTCAATAGCACAGATCTCTGTGTGGTAAAGTAAGAAGCTGATGGTAGGTGTGCGCTCCACCCTCAGTTGCCAAAAACAATCTCCTTGGTCTAGCTCTACTGAAAAGGATAGACTCACTCTCGCTGTCTGGCTGATACCGACTTTAGGCCACACGACGACTTTACTTAGTTTTTTATGCTCAAACAACTATCAGACAAACTTGCTTGGTAAGTCGCAGGTGGACCTCCAAAATGCTGGATTAGAAGCCCTAAGATTTGATGGACCATATTACCTTTAGGCACCCCTTTTTGATCATTCGATTAAGAAAAGACATGTTTTCATTTACACCGTCAATATCCGGTTGTTTGTTAGGGTTTAGGGTTAGTTTTATAATTTTTTTTAAATCTAAAAATCGTTCTGTTAAACAAACCGGATATTGACGGTGTAAATGAAAAACATGTCCTTTCTTAATCGAGATCAAAAAGGGTGCCTAAAGTCATATAGTTCCGATTTGACAAGCAGTGTGAAGAGCTAAGGACCCACACAAAGGAAAGACAGAGTGGCTTCAAATGAGGATTTGGTTTTGGTTTGGTTGTTTTGTTTATGGTATATCACCTCAGTGGGTCATTTAATGCCGACAAAGTTTTGAAATAAATTCATTCTTAATGGATAGTCAATTTTAATAAACTCATGTTTTTCTATTTAAACCCATATATGGGACCTTAACAGGTCAGAGTGGACAGGAGTAATGGTGATGAAGGGGTGCTCCACATTCCCAAAACCTCCAAAACTGGAATCTCACCATCAGATAGAGTTTAACGTCATTCCCAGGACATGAAGACCCTCATCCACATCCTTCTAGCACCCATATAATAAAAAGGGTTGGATCTTGCCATAAGGGCAATATGGTTGGGGTAAACATATAGGTACTAAGGCTTGACGTGACCAGCTGATTGATCGGAGGGGGCCTCTCCGACCACCCGTCTAGCCCAAGTAAGGCCCAAAATGGAGTGTTGCATGTAATGGACAAATCAGCCACCTGAGTTCCATCCTTAAGCATCATGGGTCGCCACGCACGGCCAACAGACGGCCCCGTTGGGAGAGTCTTACCCCTCTGCAGAGGTTCAGTCGGTGTATTCTAACACCCCAGTCAACAGGGCAGTCAAATGAGGAATGACAAATTGTTGCTGTAGTTTGTAGAATTTATTTGTTGCTTGATGTTGGCACCTTTCCGTCCACTACGATGGCGTAGTGTCCAAAAATATATAAATAAATAGAAATGTATCTGCAAATGCGCAAGTGGCTGTGCAGGCCTATCCCTGAGTGACAGTCTTTGGTGCACTGACTGCACACAAACTGTGATACTTTCTGGGTCTGCTGTTTTTTCTCAACGCCGCCAGTCTCAACCAGGATTTGAACTCGAGTCACCGAGACCATCACCTACGAGGATAATCGTTACGGTAATTGTGTGTGTGTGTATGTGTGGGGGGTGTAAGGTTAAAAGCACGTGGTGAAATGGTTAAAGTCATAGGAAATGGACTCGGCGGCCCGAGTTCCAATCCTGGACGTCGAAATTGCATTTTCACTTAGCGCTAGGAATTAAGGAAGAGAAGAGAAAAGACAAAGATTGTTTTAGGGTAAGACTTTTAAGAGATTTCTCACGAACCAGTAAATAGTTATTTACTAAGCTTAGCTTAGATGTGACACAAGGCCAGAAGTAAGGGGCACCCAATGAGAATCGAACTCACTAACAATGGTCTACGAATCTAGCTTGCTTACCATTACACCACGCGAGGTGCCCACCCGAACCAGTTAATAGGTGTGCTCGCAACGAAGTCCTGCTAAAAATAATAAAAAAAAAGAGATTACTTTTTGTCTCCAAGAATTGGGTCTTTTACTGCACATGCCCAGAGGGATCTTCCTGTCTGTTGCCTCCTGGAAGTTTGTAACATTTTGTGTCTTTTAAAAAAAATCTTTTTTTTATTCAATTTTGTTTTATTTTATTTCGTATTATTTTTATTTTTAATCCCCCACACATGACACACATTTTTTTTTTTCTAGCCATAGTTTTGGTAAAAGTATCGGTTTGACTTGTATTTAAAAAAAAAATTTTGTTGCAAAATGTGCCGCCACCCTTGAACGTGAGCTGCGTGTCACGTGGCCGGTGAGCTGGCCGTTTTTTTGTTGTTGTTTTTTTTTCAATGAACGACCTTGATTAAGCAGGTTTACAGCAGAGCGAATGACTTTTCGGTTGTTGATAATTTTACTGAATAATAAAAAAAAAAAAAAAAAAAAAAATGTGAAAGGAAAAAGTCAAGTGTACGGCTGACTAAAAAAACTAATGACCTCTGCCTTCAAATCTTTTCGTTGAAAAGAGACGATCCAAAAACGGATCAGGTGATTAGTGAAAATCCAGATCCGTCTGTTGACGAAAAGCTACAGCACATGCGCACTCTCTTACGGACATTTTTGTCCGCTGACCCACAAAGCGAGTTCGTGCTAATAAAGTAAAATAAAGTCGATGGAGTGACCTATTATCGGTATCAGCCGAACAGCAAGGGAGTCTATCCCATTTTCGTTAGTGCTAGACAAAAGAGATTGTTTTTTTTTTCTGAGCTTTTTTCTTCTCCCCTCAGCTCTAGGTAATTAGTAGAACATATTGGGCTCTTTAACCATAGTATGGTAACCAGTCTAGGAGAAGGAAAACAGAATTTAAAAAACCATCTGCAAAAAAGTAAAGTAGGCTGAGTGGCCTATTGTCGGTATCAGCCAAACAGCGAGGGAGTATATCCTCTTTTTGGCGAGCGCTAGACCAGAACGATTGTTTTTTTTAGGGAGAGCGCCACCCCTACCGTCAGCCCCATTTACCGCACAAATCAGATTAATTCAATCTGTGTTATTCATCACTGAGTTGACGAGGACCAGTTATCGAACCAGGAACCTTGCGATTCCTAGTCGAGTGTTCTACTGACTGAGCTAAAACCTATAAAAATTATTTGTCAGGTCAATAATGGATTTTTTTTATAAATGACGTCATTCTAAAAACATCCATCATTGACCTGAAAATATTTTTTTTGCATACCTTTGTATTTCCTGACGAAGGTTTAATATAAACCGAAACGTTTAAACGTCGTCTTCAACATCAAAAATATTCAACTCTTTTTTTTATAGAATACTTTGTGTCACTGGTGTTGTTTTAACTCTTTATTTCCGTTTTTAGGATATTCGTTGTCCCCCCACCCCCCGTAACGGAATTGCCCGGTGAGTCAGGATGTTTTGCACCCTGTGTAGCTACATACATTACAGTTTGTTTTTCTGTTTTCTATATATGGATATGTGTGTGTCTATGTGTGCGTATGCGCAACACGGCAGGTGGGTAGTACGCCCCAAACGTCCATTGGGGAATTTATTCCTTGATCACAGACCAGTAACGCTCCGTTTAGGGGATTCCTTCACCCATGTTGTATCTGTGGGGATTAAAAAGAAAAGATAACAAAATTAGCTTACACTGGAAGAACCTTCCGAGCATGTGCGGGGAAAAGGACCCACTCCCGACCTCCAAGAGAATCTCTCGGCCATTCGGACAGGCCTTATCTGGGGCGAGACTCGACTACTGGTCAGGAAGGAATTTCCTTACCACGAGGCGGCTATGACCCGTGAATAAAGCCTCAAGCATAAAACTACCTTTTGTCTTTGTCTCTTCCTTTTTCTTTCCTTGAATTCCTTTTTCAGCGCGATCACCAAATAAGATGGAGGTTAAAAGCAAACCCTAGGAACACGCACCATGAATAACCTTTTAAACCTAAAACATTAAACCTCTCGTCACCCCACATGTCTAAGATGAGAAGAGATCCCCAGGATCAATATTTTGGGAAAGGTATGACTCCATCTGTTTCTCCCTTCAGCTATGGGTAAATAGTATGGCAGGCTGAGTTCTTTAATATTAGTTAGGCAACCAATCTTCGAAAAGAAAAATTCCGAATTCAAACCAGCTTTACTCCGCTTAAAAGAATTGACCTTATAGAGCAGACTGGTTTGCAAGGGGGGGGGGGGCTTCAGATTTAACGTTTTAATTTAAAAAGGTAGCTTTTGTTATTCTTGGTGCGTGTTCTTAGGGTTTGCTTTTAACCGCCATCTTATTTGGTGGTCGCGCTGAAAAGGAAGGAATTCAAGGGAAGAAAAAGGTAGAGACAAAGATAAAAGGTGGCTTTATGATTTTGGCTCTATTCTCGGGTCATAGCCACCTCGTGACAAGGAAATATCACCCTGGCCAGTAGTAGTGTCTAAACACAGTTAATGCCTAAGTCGAAATATCTTCGAGGTCGGAAGTGGGTCTTTTCCCGCCGCACATGTTCGGAGGGTTCTTTCGGTGAAGGCTCTTGGGAGTTTATTATATTTTTATTTGAATTTTATTTGAATTTTATTTTAATCTCCACACTGGGCTCTTTAACCTGTGTAAGGTAACCAAGTCTAGGAAAAGGGAATCCTTTAAACACAAACCAGCTGTACCCCGCTTAAAAACTGATTTTATGTCACATTCTGTCCGTCGTGGAAAAGTTGGGTAAAAACGTGAGTATGTCTGTTGAAGATTGAAGATTCTATTAGATTTCTAGCTGAACATTGTGAAAACTCTCTTGAGTCTCTGTGAGATGACCACTGACAATCTCTGTACTCCGTTGGACTCTGGCAAACTCTGTCACTCTGTGAGACGAGCATTGAAATCTCTGTACTCCGTTGGACTCAGTGAGACGACCACTGCAGTATTTTCTGTCAACCTTCCGACTTTTTTCCTTTGACCTTGTTACTCCCCGGTTTCGCCAGATATTTCACACATCCCTCGAAATCATTTGACCATGAAATAAACATTCACATTTTTTTATCAGCGACTTTCTTTGATTGATAAAATCAACAGGACCTTTAAAGCAACCGAATATTTGACAAAGAGCCCATATATTATAATATATATATATATATATATATATATATATATATGCATGTACTATATATTATATATATATATATATATATATATATATATATATATATATATATATACTAAATAACAACGGCTTTAGATGTATATACCTTTTTTCAACAGTTTCTTTAACTTATTACAATCATTTCTATATATAGACAATATCTTTATTACAAACACACACACATACACACACCTATACACACACACATATACACACACGCACACACCTATACACACACACACACACACACATATATATATATATAGGTGTGTATATGTACATATAACTAGCAAGCGGCATTAGATGAATATCATGGTCATGTATTATAATTCACCGAGTGTCTGTTCACCTGTCCGTACCCATAAGGCTTCGTCATTTTTGTTCAGATTTCAACCAACCTTTCACGAATTGACAGACTCTTTTCTGAAAATGGTTTTAACTCAATTTGGCCAAAATGATATTATTTTTACTCCCCCAAACTACTTCTTATGCCAAAATTAAAAAAAAAAATTCCAAATCTAACGATATGAATTGCAAAGAGTCGCTTGACATCACATTTAAACAAATCTACATGGAATAAACAGATTACCGATCATATATATATATATATATATATATATATATATATATATATATATATATATATATATATATATACTTAAAATACTTAACGATAACACTACCATTATAGAAACACAATCATGTAAACAACGAATAAAAATCTTAGAAGCACTGCATATTAGATAATAGCATTTTTGATAATAGCACCAACATTCTAAAATGCCTATAATTACTATAAAATTATAATAGCAAAAGTAGTAATAATAATGACAATAATAATAACACTAATAATAATAACAACAACAATAATAAACACAACCTATATAAATGGAAAAAGGAATAGCCCATTGTTGTACGGTTTCAAAATACCTTGAAGATGGCTCACGATAGGACAGAAAGTACTTGGTCTATGACATATGGCAAATACATCAGCCAATTTTCGCCAGATATTACAAAAATAATCCGGCAATACGAAAAAACAAAAGACAATACTTGCAGACAGAAAATGGCTGCATTATTTAACAATATATATATATATATATATATATATAATATATATATATATATATATATATATATATATCATCCCTATGATAAAAAAAGTTCTTCGAAGCTGTTGTTGTGTCAGTACAACTGTATGGCTGCACCATTTGGTTTTTTGAGAGAGAGAGAGAGAGAGAGAGAGAGAGAGAGAGAGAGAGAGAGAGAGAGAAGAGAGAGAGAGTCAAAGGAATCCGAGCTGTCAGCGCAACATTATGATGATGATGGTGATGATGATGATGCATATTATGTATATAAAAGGTTAAATGTTCTTGTATGTAAAAATGTGTTTAAGTTGTATTTCCTTTCGTTTTGTTCAATGTTAGTATATCACGGATATACTAATGCTAATATTGATTCTTGATAAGGACTCTACTAAATATATTCCTTGCATCAAACACACCAATTCGACCTCCGCATAACCCTGTTTTTTTTTTTTTTTGGGGGGGGTCATTTTTCTACACCCTCCACATACTGTTTATATATTTCTAGCTGTTGGGATACGTGTGTGTATTCTTTCTTCTTAATACCATTGGGATTATTTATTATGCATCTAAAAGGTTCTTCATATATACAAATGCGTTCATCTTGTCTTTCTTTCCATTGTGTTCGGTGTTAGTATATTACAGATATACTAATGCTAATATTGATTCTTGATACATAAGGACTCGACAAAATATATTCTTTGGCACCAAACACACCAATTCGACCTCCGAAGAACAGACTAAGTTTTTCTTTCTCTTTTTTTTTTACACCTTTTACATACTGTTTATATATTTTTAGCTGTTGGGATATATTCTTTCTTCATAATACCATTGACATTATATATCATCTTCTTGTTATAATTGAGATTGTGTGTGTGTCTGTCTGTAACCGAAACTATATCAGTACCCAAATCGCAATTCCCTTAGTTATTTACCTCACTTTCTCCATGATTTTATTTTTTATTTAAACCTAAATTAGTAATAAAATTGTTTTACATTATTAATACTGTTGACCCTATCAACATACTAATAACATGCAATTGTATTTATATATACAACAAAATAGTGGTTTACAGTGTGAACGGGAAGGCTAATTTGCATATTGATATTAAAAATTTGATTTTAAAAATATGTATTTAGTATTATTGATTTCTTATTGTTTGGTTTTCTCTTAATGAATATGAGCAAAAATGTCTTTAATAAATCTTAAAATAAACCCCTTAAAAGGAAGAAATAACTGTAATTTTATTCTTCACTCCCTATTTTAACTAAATAGTTAAATTATGAAAATTTAGCAATGAAAGACGGGAATGCTCGAAGAGTAAATTTCAGTTATTCTATTTTTCGATTATGCCCCACTCTGTTTCAAATCTTTTTATTTTCATTCTTAGTTAGTCTCATTAGCCTTTCTAATATAATATTTTATTACATTAAAACTTAAATATTCGCTCCGACGGTGCATATATTTCTAGTGCATATAAAAGGTTCTTCGTATATACAACTGCATTCATCTTGTCTTTCTTTCCGTTGTGTTCAGTGTTAGTATATCACGGATATACAAATACTAATATTGCTTCTTGGTGAGTGGGGACTTGGTTAGATATCTTACCCACCACTAAGCATAGGAATAATAAAATAAAAGTGTAAGAATGAACTTTATGTGATTGCTTAAGATGAAGTGGCCATGACGATACGGTTTCTAATGGTGATCAATCCTTTGATCCATCTAATTAAATGTAAAAGAAGATTTGGATTAGGATTAAATTGTTGGTGTTATTTTGACAGGTGTTCTTGACCGTGAAACTTTGACACAAGATAATCCTCTTGTGTGGATTAAGCCAAGGTTCTTAATCTGTTTCTGATGAATTTGATGAAGAAAATATCACATTTAGCGAAAATTGAATAAATGGTTCGGGTCTGTTATGGATTGGGGAAAAGATTGGTGCAGACAGAAGAAGAAGAAGAAGAAGAAGAAGAAGAAGAAGGGCGATTAGGGCAGGAAAGAGATAGGGATGACGAGGCAGAAGAAGAAGATGATGATGATGATAATGATGATGATAAATCATTATCATCATCATTATCATCATCATCATCAAATGAAGAAAAAGAAGAAGAAGAAGATAATAAAGAAGTGAAAAAGAAAATCAAAGATGGAATTTAAAGAAGAAGAAGAAGAAGAAGAAGAAGAAGAAGAAGAAGAAGAAGAAGAAGAAGAAAGATAATAAAGAAGTGAAAAAGAAAATCAAAGATGGAATTTGAAGAAGAAGAAGAAGAAGAAGAAGAAGAAGAAGAAGAAGAAGAAGAAGAAGAAGAAAAAACAATTTAAAATTAAAGTTTGTAAACGAGATTGGAAAAAGAAAACGGAAAAAGAGAAGAAAATTTGAATGAAATATTTAAAGGCTGTATAGGAAAGAGGGTGGAAAATGAAAGAGTAGATGTAAAAGAGAAAGAGAAGAAGAGATAGAGAGAGGAAGGGAGAGGAAGAGAGAGAGACGGGGGAAGAAAATAGAGAGAGACGGGAGAAGAGAGAGAGAGAGAGAGACAGACAGACAGACAGACAGACAGACAAATATATCAGAAAAAGAAAGAAGAAAATTGAAAGGAAGAGACAAATAATTGAAAATTAGAAGAAGAGGAAAAGAAAAAAGAAAAAAGTAACTATTTTAAAAGAGAAAGATATGTAAAGGAAAAATCAACAACAAAATGATGGAGAAAAACAGCTTAATAAGTATCAAACGAGAAGAGAGAGAGAGAGAAGAGAGAGAGAGAGAGAGAGAGAGAGAGAGAGAGAGGGGGAGGGGAATATGTACAAAAGGAAAGAAAGTGAGAAGAAAAGAAAGAATAAAGAAAGATGAAAGAAAGTAAAGTTAAAAGAAGACGAAAGAAAAAATGGAGATGACACTTGATGACGTAACAACGTTAATCATATCACTGACAAACCATTCTCCCTACACCCCTTCCTCCTTCTTGTACCTCTTTCTTCTTCCCCTCCTCCGCCTCCTGTTCACAGTTCCTCCTCCCATTTCACTTCTTTTAGTATGCCTCCCACTTTCTCATTCCACTGACCATTTCTCCTCTTTCTTCGCCTCCTTCTTTAATCCTTTCCTTTCTCTCTTTCTCCTTTTATTCTTCTTTTTCTACTTCTTTCTTTTCTCTTTTTTCTCGATTTTTTTTCCTTCTTACGATTTCTTGAAATCTCATCTTAAACGAAACCAGAGAATTATAAAATCTGTCTCTCTGTCTCTCTGTCTCTCTGTCTGCCTGTCTCTCTCTCTCTCTCTCTCTCTCTCTCTCTATATATATAATATATATATATATATATATATATATACTAGCAAGAATATGCTCTCTTCGGGCATAAGTAATTAAGGTTTAATATAATGAATATATTAAATTAGACAGACTAACGAAATTATATAAAAGCGCATATAAAAAGATTATACGTATTTTAATAATATTTTAATTGGTTTCCATATAAAATCCTTCATAGTATTAGTATTAATACGTTGGAGAATAAAACAATAATATTAGAGATCAATAACACCAAGTAATTATTTATTAAACCCGGTTTTGTTAAAGCCAGTATGCAATTTAACCACAAGCCTTTATTTCTAAGTTATGTATAAGACACATTGCAGGATTTTAAATGCACTAAATAACATGGTCTCTTCGGGGCCTGTGTATATTAATGAAATTAACAGCGTCGATCCTAGGGGGCTATCCCCCCAGGCAATACCTGCCCCCTCGATTTAAAGGGGCAGGGCT
This sequence comes from Doryteuthis pealeii, assembly GCA_023376005.1. Classification (NCBI taxonomy): domain Eukaryota; kingdom Metazoa; phylum Mollusca; class Cephalopoda; order Myopsida; family Loliginidae; genus Doryteuthis; species Doryteuthis pealeii. The sequence continues at coordinate 44,585,590 of CM042158.1, forward strand.
GGGTTTATTGCCCAGCGCTTGAGGTGCCCCCTCGAGGTGGAATGCCGACGGGATCAACGCATTTTTGTGTCTAACACCCATGAGCTTCGGCTTGTGGGTGGGCCCACATAAAAATGTCCTTGTGTCACGCCCTCATAAGTGGAGTAAGAGGCAAATACCCTAATAACATGGGCGGTTTTGAGACAAATCTAACTCAGTTTTTCATAGAGACATCGTTAATATAATAATAATAATAATAATAATAATAAAATAATAAGATTTATACTATGTATTAATGATTTTGACTATAAATTAAATACGCAATTCTTGAGGGTATTGTAACGTAAGCAGTGACTTAGTTTCGGTTATAGACAAACAGACACTGAATCTCCATTATACACACACACACACACACATATATATATATATATCATCATCATCATCATCATCATCATCATGTGTTAGCAGCACGGATATCCATGTCAATCCCTCACCAACCGTCCCTATCATTCATTGCCCACGGCAAGTTATCTCTCTCCACACACACACACACACACACACACACACACATATATATAATTTAAACGAAGAAGTGATTAGAAAGGTATTTTTAATTATATGAAAAAAATATTATATATATATATATATATATATATATATATATATATATATATATATATATATTAGATTAACTAGAATGAAAGCATAGAATATGAGAGGTATTAATACTACTACTGATAATAATCATAATCCTACATTTTATTACAAGGGTGGGCAGTTAAGTTTTATATTGAGTCCAAATGGATTAAAACTTTTTATTTTGTTTATCCATTTGTTTTCCTGTTTTACGATTATATAAATATATACAATATCTATTCTGCTATATCGTCGTGCTACAAACATGACTCTCGTTAGACTACACAATAGGATGGAAGATTTAGGTAAGTTTTTGAGATTTTTATCAATATAATTCCACTATGCCCCCCACCCCATGTTTGCTTCAATTCTTGTTTTCATTGCTGGTTGGTTGTCTTTTTTTACGGCATATCAACCCTTTTCGGGCCATGTAATGCCGAATCTAGTCATTTTTTACAAACAAAGTATTCAAGTTATGTACAGTACCTGTTTTTACTTAAATGGTCACCCATATAAGTATTGAACAGGCTCATCGCTGCTTAACTTCGGAATCGGTACTTTCAGCGTGACTTGACTGTAATTTGTTTGTTTGTTTGTTTGTTTGGTTTTACTTTAATAAACCTTCTCTTTGTTTTTCTTCCTTGAATCTTTCTTCTTTCTTCTATTTCCATTGTCCTCTTTCTTTATTGTCTTTCTTCTTTCTTCGTTTTTTTCTCTTTCTTTTTTTTTTTTGAATATTTCTTCATCTTTCTTTTCCCCCATTGAATTTCTTTCTTTCTTTCTTTCTTTCTTTCTTCTTCTTTCTTTCTTTCTTTCCTCCATTGAATCTCTTTCTCTTTCTTTCTTTCTTCTCTTTCTTTCTTTCTTTCGTTTTTTCTCTTTTCTTTTCTTTTTTGAATATTTCTTTATCTTTCTTTTCCTTCCTTGTATATCTTTCTTTCTTTCTTTCTTTCTTTCTTTCTTTCTTTCTTTTCCCCCATTGAATCTCTTTCTTTCTTTCTTTCTTTCTTTCTTTTCCCCCATTGAATCTCTTTCTTTCTTTCTTTCTTAAAAAAAAAATTCACATACTTATAAATTATTTTAACTCCTTTTTTTAAAAACAAGTTATGACATTACTGATACAAAAATGTATCAAACATGTATCCTGTCTGAATTTAAGTATATGATCCCTTGATAAAGAAACTAGTTCTTCTTCATGTTGTAAAGAATTATCCCCCCACCCCGGAAAGAATGGGCGTGGCCGTTGGGTACCACAAGTGGGGGTCACATGACAATCACAGAAACCCATTCTCGACATCTTTGACCTCTGTTTTTTTTGTCAGGGAACAAAAGTAAAGACGCGTAGTCCCATATCAAGTAAGCCGTTTTTCCATTTTTAAACCCCTTCCACATACTGCTGGTTCATGTAACGATATACGTATATTTCTAGGAACGTTTGTGTATTCTTTCTTCTTAATAACATTGGTATGCATAGTATGTATATAAAAGGTTAGATGTTCTTGTATGTACAGTTGTGTTTATCTTGTCTCACCTTCCGTTGTGTTCAGTATTAGTATATCACGGATGTACTAATACTAATATTGGTCGCGAGTGAGTGGAGACTTGACTAGTTAGTTTTGATGGTTGGATTTTACGGCACATCAATCCTTGTTGGGTCATTTTATTCATTCTTGTTTGGTATTCAATTTTTTTTTCAAACTCGATTTTCTAAACACATTTTTTTTTATTCCTCTGAATTTTTGAGATGAGGCTTGATAATTAGTATTATTTGGATTATTCGGACTATTGTCCTCATCTTCATTGTTATCTGTACAACGTTTCGGCCTATGTGACCTCCGACCTTCTTCAGGTATTTCTTGTCGGACTCGGGAACCTGCCTTTCGGACTGGGGAGCCTTCTCGAACTCTGTAACCTTCTTTTCCAACTCTGTAACCTTCTTTTCCAACTCTGTAACCTTCTTATTGTGATTGAGAGCCATCACAGAACTTTGAACTTAACCCTTTATTCAATCCAATCAATATTCCGAATAATCCAAATAATACATTTTTTGTTACTCATTTTTAAAAATCTATCTAACCCATAGATAGGACCCCAACAGGTACTACCACTCCGGATCAGGGTGGACCTGGGAGTAATGGCGATAAGTAAGTAAGGGATACTCCACATTCCTCAGAGTTCCAGGATTGGAACCTCTCCACTAGATGCAGTTTAACGTCATACCCAGGACACTAAAACCCTCAGCCACCGCCTTCTAGCACATATGATAAAAAGGGTTAGGCTTGCTACGAGGACAATAGGGTTGGGACAATCATATAGGTGCTAGGGTTTAGTGTGACCAGCCGATTGATTGGAGGGGATCTCTCCGACCGTCTGTCTAGCCTAAGTAAGGGCCAAAGTGAAGTAGTGCATGTCATGGTGTGTTCAGCCACCAGAATTCCGCCCTTAAGCATCATGGGTCGCCATTCACGGCAAACGGTAACCTTACTTGGGTGGGGGTCTTACCCCTCTGCTTTTATTTCTCTGAATTTTTGGGACGAGGTTTAATAATTTGTATTATTTGGACAATAACGGACTATTGTCCTCATCTTTATTGTTACCTACCGAAACGTTGTGTAGTTAACAATAAAGATGAGGACAATAGTCCGAATAATCCAAATATATATCTTTTTAATTTTTAATTTTCAGAACAATGTTCTCAGCAATACATCTACCATCCCTCCTAACGAGTAGGATGTGACACAAGGTCAATTTCTTAAGCGGAGTTTAACAGTTTTCCTTCTCCTAGACTGACTGGTTACCTAGCCAAGGTTAAAGAGCCCAGTCTATTCCCGATGGTATTAGCGCTATGTGAAATGCAAACAGCCACGTCCAGGATTTGAACACGGGTCGACGAGTCCATTTGCTACAACTCTAACCATTACACCACGCGCCTCCACTTAAGTTATAACCTTCGACTTGTCACCTCACCAGAATAGAAATTTACTAAGCTTAGCTTAGTGCGTATTTACCCAATCCCCATGCCTCGGGCAGGATACGACAGAAGGTCAATTTTTAATCAGAGTACAACTGATTTGAATTCAGATTTTTCCTTCTCCTAGACCGGTTGATATTCAAGGCTGATGAACTGGATATGTCCTACTATTTAGTCCGATGCCATTAAACAAAGAAACTAAATAAAAAACAAAGGTGGGAATCCATCTATTCTCCCCTCAGCTATGTGTAAATAGTAGGTCTGACTGGGCTCTGACTGCACCCACTGAAGCTGTCCCTTCTTGATACTCTTTACTCTGCCACTGTCTGGCGGTCGGGTGGAGAAGACATGGATTTATGCCTTTCCCAAGAGCTCTAGCCTCGTCCAGGATTTGTCATTTTCGTACGACTCTAACCGTTAGGAAACGTACACATCTTAATTTGATCTTAATACGATACAAGATCATAAAAAGGAATGTTGGTAGCAAAATTGGGATACGTGAAGTTGAAACCCCGACCCGTTCGTCATGAGTAGGATGTGGCACAAGGTCGTAAGTATGGGACATCCAGCGCAACTAGCTTGCTAACATAGCATCACTCTTGAGAAAGGCATGAACTCCCTCCTCCCTCCAGCTATGGGTTAAATAGTACCACTACTGTTTTTCTATAAGGATCGCTTTGGCATTTAATAACCTACTAAGGTTGATATGCCATTAAACAAAGAAACTAAATAAAAAACAAAGGTGGGAATCCATCTATTCTCCCCTCAGCTATGTGTAAATAGTAGGTCTGACTGGGCTCTTTGGTATGGCAACTGAATTCAAATCGCCCTTTCGGTTGTGGCTGTGTCTGTAGAATACGTCGACTGCACATCTACAGAATGGTAAGACCCACCTATTGGACGTGAGGAGGTGACCCGTGATGCTTAAGGACGGAATCCTAGTAGCTGAGCAGTCCCTGACATTCAACACTCCACTTTGGTCTTTACTTTGGCAAGACTGATCAATCGTTTCGTCACGTCAAGCCCTAGCACCTATATGATTGTCCCGACTGTATTGCTCTTATGGCAAACCTCCGACCCTTTCTAACCTATATGTGCTAGAAGGCGATGGCTGAGGGTCTTAGTGTCCTGGGTATGATGTTAAACTGAATCTAGTGGTGGTTCCAATTCTGGAGCTCTAGGGAGTGTGCAGTACCACTTCATTGCTATTACTCTCAGGCCCACTCTGACCCGGAGTGGTTGTACGTTAGAGTTCAATCTGTGGGTTAAATAGATAAAAAATGAGTTTAAAAAATATTGAATGCCCAACAAGAATGAATAAAATAGAAATGTCTTCGGCATAAAGTAACCCAACAAGGGTTGACATGCCGTAAAAACCAACCAGCCAACCAATCTGATTGCAAACCAGATGTACTCCACATAGAAACTGACCTTAGGTTGCAACCTACTCATGGCGTAGTGGATGGAGGTGAAATCAGTAATTTACACCTTTAGTTGTCAAAATTCATAGCAAATAAGGCAATTAGAGTAACATCCCTTGACTTTCACTTTGAACTAAGCCGGTAGCTATTTTGAAAGTCTCCGTGCGAAATAAACTAATCTTAGAAACTTTTTCGAAAACAATACAACTGCATGCTTAACACAAAAAATATCATAAAATGTGTTCCTAATAACAATTAAGTTCATTTCAGATAATTTTATGCTAGGAATTTAGCCAACTGACTTTCACTTTGAAACAAGACGGTAGCCATTTTGAATGTGTCCGTGCGAATCATACAAACCTTAGAATCGTTTCGAAACAATACAACTGCATGCTTTAACACAAAAATTCATTAAGATGTGTTCTTAATAACAATTAAGTTCCTTTCAGATAATGCGCACACACAATTTTATGCTAGGAATTTTAACAACTAAAGGTGAAAATTACCCAGTTCTCTGACCTCACGGCTTTCTGTCCAATTTTCATACCAAAACAAATGTTAAATGTATCGATAATTTTTCTTATCGATTTTGTTGTGATCTCGCTTGCCGAGCTTTTCTCGTTGTTCTTATTTTGGTATTTAACGGCAAAGGCGTCCAAATTGTATTTATGAAAATCCGATTAAAGACAACAAGGGGGGTCAATACATTTAGAGGTATGCAGATCAAAGAGAGGATGGGTGGGGCGTGAGGGTGACGACTTGTTTTAATGTCAGTAAAGATGAAGTTCACATTTCAACACAACCTGGGTGGGTGGGGATGGTAGGGTGGATTTTCGATAATCTGCTCAAGAGGTTGTCTCTTGCACTGACCTTCAATCGTCATCATCGTTCTCTTTTCTGTTTTTGGTCTACGTTTTTTTCTTTCCTTTTCACCTTTTCCTTCTCCCCACTCCTTTCTCTGTGTTTTTTTTGTCTTTACATTGGTTGGTTGGACTTTACAGCATGTCAACCCTTGTAGGGTTATTTTATGCCGAAGACATTTTTATTTTATGCATTCTTAATGAGTTTTTGTAAACTCAATTTTTAGAACTGATTTTGTTTTATTTACCTATAGATGGGACCCTAACAAGTACTACCACTCCGAGTCAAAGTTTTATATAGCTCTTATAAAATATCGGGTATATAATCGATCGATCGATCGATCGAGAGACAGGTAGACAGACATATTAGATGATAATTGTAGTTGATAGTCTTACTTAACATTCTGCTTACTTCGTCTACTCGTCTGGATGCCGTGTTCTCTGGTTGGGCTTACTATTAAGGGTTGGTTCTTCTTCTTCGGGCTGGGCCGGACATTGCTTGTTTTAACATTTAATTAACATAACAAGACTTGTTTGTTTCTTGATCAAGTTTTATTTTCAACCCTGCCCATTTGATTCCGCCGCGGGTGAGTTGCGAACCTTAAGAGACATCCTTTCTAATAGGATGCTGGCTCGCATCTAAACTAAAACTAATTTCCACGTGTCTAACCGTCTACCGGAAGGTCAGTTGGA
>CM042158.1:44597149-44613283 GCA_023376005.1 Doryteuthis pealeii
AGATCTGAATAAACTTAGATAGATAGATAGATAGATAGATCTGAATAGACTGAGATAGATAGATAGATAGCTAGATCTAAATAGACTGAGATAGTAAGATAGATAGATCTGAATAAACGGAGATAGATAGATAGATAGATAGATAGATAGGAACGGAATAAGATAGATAGATAGATAGATAGATAGATAGGAACGGAATAAGATAGATAGATAGATTGATAGATAGATAGATAGATAGATAGGAATAGGATAGATAGATAGATAGATAGATAGATAGATAGATACAAACGGAATAAGATAGATAGATGGATAAATAGATAGGAACAGAATAAGATAGATAGATAGATAGATAGATAGATAGATAGATAGGAACGGAAAAAGATAGATAGATAGATAGGAATAAGATAGATAGATAGATGGACAAATAGATAGGAACAGAATAAAATAGATAGATAGATAGATAGATAGATAGATAGGAATAAGATAGATAGGTGGATAAATAGATGGATAAATAGATAGGAACAGAATAAGATAGATAGATAGATAGATAGATAGATAGTCACCAAACTTACTAGTTTAATGAGTTGATCTTCACCTTACATGACCTTTTATGTACTAAAATCACCCCCCTCCATTTTACCTTTCTATCAGCGTTGAACTTAACTAGAATTGATAAAGTCACTCAACAGATTTTCCCCGTGGATTTATTTTTGAAACTGAATAATGAAAAATAGGGGCGTGTCTTTTTTTTTTCAGCAACCGGAGGTTAAAAAAAAAAAATCATTAAGCTACTTTTAGTGGTTGCTGAATTACTGCCCATCTTTGTCACTCCCCCTCTCACCCACAGACACACTTGTTTCGGGCGTGGCGTAGTTTATCGACCCGACCGCAGCCAACTCAAATCGTTTTACGGTAGAAACAGTGCGTTCAAATAGAACAAATATATCGAATCAAGATTCCCCCATTTTGTTCCCCTTAAAAAAAGCTGCGCTTTTTTTTCTTGGATTTATTTAGATCGGCGTTCACAACAAAAGTTTTTTTCCAAGATGGACGATGAAGGTAAGGTCTTAGATTTTGTATTGATTGTTTAACAGGTCGAACTTTTGGGGGTTGGTGGAATATGTTGCAATATTTTTCATAGCTTTGACAGAATTCTGAACACAAGCTTCTTCTAAATCCTAAAGTCCAAGCAGGACTATTCGTGCAAAGCTTTTATACCATCACTTGATAATGTTTAGATATGAGTATAAAATAGAGAATGAATCCGACGGTATATAGAAAAGATAGAAAAATAAAGTATCCCAAAAAGATGAATTTATTCTTGGTGGAGAAGTCGAGGTTATAACGTTTCGGTTTTTGCAACCTTCATCGGAACTTGAATTGTGTAGACTGTCGGAACGACTTGCCAAAAATGTCTACCATTCGCGGTTTCTTGAAAGTCCATCTTAAAATGGCATACAGGATAAACGATAATTCTCAAGGATTCGTTTCAGATTTGTTAAAATTAATGATACAATCTTTAAAAAAAAATTCGATTACTAGTGAATGTACTAATTTTTACAGTTGATTTCACAAGTATTAAATTTAATAGTATAATGTGCTGCTTCAGTGACACCATTAATTACTAAATACTAAAATCTATCCTTCTTACTTCATAGCTTGACGGAAAAATGACTCACTCTTTTTACTATGGATGTAAATAATTGACTCATTTCTGGAAGCCGTCATATGTAATGGTTAACGACCTCTGCTAGCAAACCATAAATGTTGAATTTGATTCTCGTTGAGCGTTCCATATTTCTGGCTTTGAGCCACAACTAAGCTTAGATTAATGAATAACTAATTAATTTTTGGAAGATCATGACACCTTTGAAAAATTTATTTTTTTGTTTTATTTTCATTTTTATTAAATGTTATTTCATCTTATTTGTTTATATTTTTGAGATGAGGCTTGATGTGAATAATTTTGATTTTTCGGACTGTTGTCCTCATCTTTATTGTGGCATGTATAAACACAACGTTTCGGCCGCTGTATCTTCCGGTCTTCCTCGGGTGTTTCCTGTGTATCCTAGCATAGTAATGACCCAATATGGGAAATCATTTTTAATAGTTTGACAGTTGATCGAACAGGCATCAAAGAACTTTTGAAGATTTCATTCAAATAATGACGTCATTGTTTTTTTTAAATCTCTTTGATCTGTCAAACTATTAAAAAAGATTTACCAGGCTGGATCATTACTATACTCAGATACACAGGGAACACCTAAGGGAGGCCAGAGGATACAGCGACCGAAACGTGGTGTTAATAACTATTATATACCCTATGAACATTAATGGGTATGTCCCAATCCTCATAAATACGGGAGTATTATGCCACTAGCAGTGGTTTACTTTCTTCACGCCACTGGCGAATATTGTATTTTGTTAATGTTATAAAGATTCCATTTCATTTCCAAACTCCGTTTGGTTATTTCTTATTTAGTAACCTTTGTTAGATTACACAAAAACTAGCACAATAAAGATGAGGACAACAGTCCGAAAAATCAAAATTATTTGATCTTTGTGATTAATATTATTTGCTGAATTTAGTGACTGGATAAAGGAGATTATATTGAAAAACTAAATGTTTGTGGTGGAAAATAAATGCTTTCTTTTAGATGCAAAATTATTGATGTCTACTTACCTATAAGGGGCGGACTGACAGTGATTTGGGTTCCGTATCTCAATATATATAAAATCATTCTGAAGAAGTTTCTGAACAAAAAGACGAAATATTAATTGAATCGATTGTTTGTGTCGTTATTCACTTTTCTTAAATATTGTTTCGCATATATATATATATATATATATATATATATATATATATATATATATATATCTCAATATATGTATATATCTCAATCTGTCTGTATGTCGTCTGTCAGTCTGTGTTTCTGTGTGTCTCTCTGTGTGTGACTCTCTCTCTCTCTCTCTCTCTCTCTCTCTATATATATATATATATATATATATATATATATATATATACATGTTAGTATATATCTCAATATATATCTCAATATATATATGTATATATATATATATCCCTCCTTCCCTCCTCCCTCCCTCCCTCTCTCTCTCTCTCTCTCTCTCTCTCTCTCTCTATATATATATATATATATATATATATATATATATATATGACAAGTGCTACGACATCAGTTAATTTTCGTCACTTCTTATAGCATTAAAACATAAAATTTTCTAAGACTTTTTTCACGCGATTTTCTTTTTTTTGACCTAAGATCGAAACGAGTTGAGAATCAGGAAATAAATGATACAAAAGAAATATTCGTATTTTTCACTTTTGTCACTTTTGTCATATATATATATATATATATATATATATATATATGACATCATACACATACGCACAAACAAAAATACGCACACGTACAAACAAAAAGAACATTCCACATCACGCAAACACGCAACACGAGAATACAGTTAAAAAAACGCACACATTCGACCATTTACACCATTTCTGTCATTTAAGAAAAAACCCATTTCGTTTACCTGATGAATGCTTTTAGCAGGAAACCATTGGTAGTAATATCGTTCCCAAATAAATGAATAAAAGCTAAAACTTTTATTTGTCACTTCATTCAACTATATATATATATATATATATATATATATATAGGAAGAAAAAGTGGAAGTGAACCCGACAGTATGTAATATTGTAAAAAATTGAAAACACACACACACACACACACACACACACACACACACACACACACACACACACACACACACACAAAGCCGATCCAACTACCAAGAGAAAGGAGGTCACCGGCGACCATACAGAATATCCCAGATGATCACAACCTCAAATATAAAGATGACGAAAAACAACACAAAACATTCAGTCTACATTTCTCTGAAGAAGCAGAGTCAAGTCTCCAAAATATTAGAATGAAATAAAACGAAACTTAACATCCCACAAACTGAGTTTCTTATATATTTCCCACCCAATGCTTCACACTAAATCCCAAATCATATATATTATAGATATTTATATATACATAACATATATACTAATATAATATATACACACTGAGAACCAGACTCACCATGTAAATATATATATATATATATATATATATATATGCTCCCCATCCCCCTTGGTTTGATCACTTTGGGGGGGGGGATTTCGCTGACGACCGCCAACTAAAGTGTAAACGCAACGCTCTCCTATAAAAAAGGATGGAGCACTATATGGCGGCCTTTACATACATAGGGATGTGTGTATTAAAAACAGTTAAAACCCCCCTTGCATTCTGTGAGTGACTATAGCCTTGCGTTTAAGGTGTCTAACTGATGCTGAACCGATCGGATTTCAATCCTGGCTGTAGGTAGCTTACAAAAGCATTGTGTATATATTGGTTAGGAGGTTGATTTAGAAGGCTATCACAATGCAGGTGTAAAGAAGAAAAAATAATAATACGCGTAACAATGGTGTTGTGTGTTGACCTGTATTTTATTCTTGAATTTTCGAGATAAAATCTCTTTTTCAAAAGATCACGGAACTGAAATAGTCTAGTTGTGGCATTTCTTTTAATATATATATATATTATATATATATATATATATTATATATATAAGTCACCAATACAAAGTTCGTCTTTGGTGATTAAATAAATAGATAAATACAGCTCTTAAAGAATTAATTGAGCACTTTATAATCATTTCTTCCAATATTAATAACAAAAAATTAATATTAACATATATATATATATGAAGTGAACAAACAATGTGTTTGAAATGGCGAAGGCCGACAATTTTTGGGAGATTATGTGCTTAATTAAAGTTCATACCTAATTGTTAATTAATTATAATTAAATGAATTAGGCGTGCATATCGGTTATAAATGTAAAGCGTAAACAAATCGAGAAAAAGTCGATCTCTGTATGTACATTTCAGCCTATTAGGCCTCAATCAGCAGAGCTATAGACAGGGCAGTGCTTTGTGCGCGATTCGAACCCTACCTGTCAGGCTGACAGGCAGACATCTAACCACTACACTATTCATTCTGAATATATGTTTTCACCATTTATTGTTTAACATTTGCAGTTGATTTCGAACAAGGTTTGGCTTCATTGACTTTCACATATTCTCTAATCGATGATTAATTTTTAACGACATGTCAACCTGTCTAGGTTATACTACGCCTGGAGTAAGGGAATCGCGTTCATTGCACATTTATCTTTACATTTTGTGTGTAGTTCTTCCTTACGAGTTGTTTTAGCCACTCGGTCCTATCGAATAGGAATAATTTTTAGCATATCTATTTAACCTATAGATGAGACCCCAACAGACCCACTCCGGGTAAGAGTGGACCTGAGGTAATAGCAATAAAGGAGTACTATACAGATCTTCAAAAACTGGAGCCTCACAATCAGATGCAGTTTACTGTCATTACTCAGGCGCGTGGTGTAATGGCTGAGTCGTAGGCGATAGACTCGTCGAGCTGAGTTCAATCCAGACGAGGCTGTCTACAGTTCAAATAGCGCCAATACCTAGCTATGGGTAAATAGCAGGACAGACTGAACTCTTTAATCTTGGTTTAGGCAACCAGTCTAGGAGAAAAAAAACTACGAATTCAAAAACCTGTTAAAGTCCGCCTAAAAATTGACCTTGTGTCACACCGGCTGCGTGCGGAGGGGCTGGTAAATGTGTACTCAGGGCATCTCTTTTTTTGTTTTTTGTGGTTGTAGGTTCTTACCCTCTACAGAGGATATAAGTAAAAAGTAAAAAAGTAAAAGTCGTCAGGGTGGCCTAAAAGTCAGTATCAGCCAGACAGCGAGGGAGTCAAATCCCTTTTTCACTAGCGCTAGACTAAGGAGCGCCACACCAACCATTTAGCTCCTCACTTACCGCACAGATCCCTGTGCTACTCATACGCTGAGTTGCAAGGCCGGTAACGAACCCGGAACCTTCCGACATTCTTTTAAAGTTCTGTGATGGCTCCCGATTACGACAAAGAAATACCTGAAGAAGGCCGGAGTGCACATCGGCCGAAACGTTGTACAGCATAACAATAAAGATGAGGAACAATGATCCGAATAAATCCAAATAATACTAACATTTTTGTAAATAATAATACTGGATTTTCCTTGAAGTAGTTGGATGCTCCTATTTTCCAAGCTGTGGCCAATACCTTTTTAGTTGCCGAAATGTATTTATTGTCCCCACCCCCACAACCAAGAGCAGGATGTGAGAAACAGTCTTAGTGAATCTGCAAAAAAAGGTATGCATCCAGCTATTCTCATCCAGCTATGGTAAATAGTAGGGCAGACTGAAGTTCGTGATCTTGTGTCGAATCCTACCGGTAGGAGGTAAATACTTTATTTTACTAAGGCCTATAAGTATGGTGCACTCAGTGAGAATTCTAACTCACTAGGCGAGGGACACCGCTTCCACTCACACTGACTTTCTGTTGGCATCTCTTAACTAAAATTAATTTCTGTTTTCGGAAGGGGTTAATTATCACTGTCAATCATAACCATAACGGTACGATAATTTTCCATTCAACCACCTCCGTTTTGAATCTTCAATGATTCAATTTCAACACTAACAATGCGAATCTAGTTGCTAACCATTGTTAGCAAACTAGATTTTGCATTTTTAGTGTGTTCGATTCTCACTGGGCACCCCATACTACTGGCCTTGTGCTACATCTAAGTTAAGCTTAGTAAAAATAATATTACACTACTTGCATAAAATTCATCCAGTCTCCTCATACTACGGAGAGGCAATTCACTACTCCACGTATGTCCCCAAGTTGCATGACACGAAAACAAGCACCAGTTCCATGCGGTTCACAGGAATACCAATGAATTATTGTAAACAATTGAGTAAAAATAAAAATGTTATTGGAATATTTATTGCTTTCTTTTGATGTCTTTCTTTCATCTTTCAAAACCAAATTCATAATCCATCCTCTCATCACTTTTTACCCCCTCCCCCAATGGGGCCACCTACTGGCCGTGCGGAGTACCCGTGATACTTAAGGATGGAAACCGGGTTGCTGAGCCATGCCATCACAGCAACACTCTACCTTTGGGTCTTTACTTAGGCTTAGACGGGCGGTTGTGAGACCCCCCTCCGATCCATCGATTGGTCACGTCAAGCCCTAGTACCTTATATTGATTGTTCCCAATATAGAGAACGATTATGCAAGATTAGATTGGTCTATAAAAACCGACCAGGACCCAATAATCTTTTAGTGATTTACTAAAATCTATTTTAGGCGGGTTTGGTAATTAGTCAAACATTTTGTGCTAATGCCCTTGGGTAAGGCATGATCACTTTCTTATTCCTCCTTAGCTATGGGGAAATAAGTAGGGCAAATTCGGTTGCTTAGCCTTGTTAGAACAAATCAGCCTAGAAGATGGAAAACTCTGAGATTTCAACGAGCTAATGAGGTTATGTCATAAAAGTTCCAGAAAAGTCACATTCTTTCGATATGAGGGGGCATCAATTAATTGCTAATAATAATAATGATCAAATAAGTCAGGACCTGGAAGGAACAACATCATTTCAACATGGGGGGGGGGGTTAATAACATTTCATTGGAGTCTTGAAAGAAAGGTGGCGGACTTGGAAAAAGCATTGCTATTCTGCCTTATACATGGTATGTCAGAGAAGTTTCCAGGTTGATCCCATCTCTTTGATGTGAGGGGCATCGTCTCTGTGAGTTCTTGCCACGGGCCAGACGATCAACCAGCATGTCACCAAGAGATACTGGATACGTTTGCTTCGTCAGTGCTTTGAGAAGAGGCGAGAGGTATGGACAGGACAACTCATGGGTTGCTTCACCACAACAACGCACCTGCCCCACACTGCACCCTGAGTATCCGCGAGTCTGCGTCCAGAACATCACTGTGCGGGAGCAACCCACCTACTCGCCTAACCTGGCTCCATGTTTGATTTTTCCTCTTCCCAAATCTCAATGGGGGTCATCAAAGGAACCGTTTTGAGAATGTACATTCACATTCAAGAAAGGCTGTACATCAGAAGCTACGGGAATACGCGAAGAATCCGTCCAGGAGTGTATTGCAAGCGTCGCAGAGAAGGATGGGAAAGTGTATTAGATTCTAGAGGATTACTTATTGAAGGCGATAACTTTTTAGTTTGTAGTTGGATTGAAATGCATTTTTTTGTGACACCTGTCCAGGAACAGAATTTAACCATGTGTCGCATCCTGCCCGTGACGGATGGACTGAGCAAATACACATACAAGCGAAAACTTTGCCATTGTCGCTTGCCACACGTTTCTGTAGATATTTGCCAAGATTATCTTAGTGTGTAAGAGGTTTATGTTGTGGAGTGCATGCGAACACCACTCACTGCATAAAGGACTAGATAGTGTATATACTTTGAACCTAATAAAAATACTTAAGTTGACTTCTAATATTGTTTCCTGTGTTTATTTCTTTACTATTCGCGACTGTGATATATAGGTTGAAATAGCACAGACCCAACGAAATCAAACTTTAGTACATGAAAAAAAAAAATTTCCATCACGCAGTAGGATGTAACACAAGGTTCAATTTTTTAAGCAGATTTTAACGGGTTGAATTCAGAGTTTTCCTTCTCCTAGTCCTGTTGCATACTAAAGTTTTAAAGAAGCCCAATCTGTCCTTACTACTCTACTCATAGCTAGAGGCGAGAATGATGCATTACTTTCTCCCAGGGTATTAGTACAGGGATCACCAACTACGGCCCCCGGACCGGGATCCGGCCCGTGGAGGGCATTTATCAGGCCCGGGTGCACAGTATTTGACTTTGCTTGTTAAAACGTACGGAACGCGAGAGACGTTCTGATACCATTTAAATTTAAATATCATGTTAAGCTTACTAAATCCTCCAGAACTTGGACTATTGATCAACCCATTGAACGAAATGACTTGATTAAACAATGAAATTCAATTCTCTTGATTGGATGTAGGCAAATATCCAAACCAAACATTTGACGATATTTGACAAGGCAAACTTCAGTTTCACAATCTCACTAAGCCTCTTCTGCTAATGTTTGCGTTCTTCGATAATGTTTTTTGAAATAAATTATGTTGGGAAATTTGTTTTTGCTGGCATTTCTTACGCTACTCATCCATTGAATATACATGGAAGATAAATATTTTGTTTTAAATCTTTTTTCAGAGCTTTCGTTCTGGCTATGCAAAGTATTGAACACAATAATAATGTGTCCCCAACGGCTCATTACTCTTTTCAATATTCCGGTCCGCGCTCGTTATTTTTTCAATTATCGACCAACCGTGAAAAAAAGTTTGGGATCCTTGTATTATGCATGTGAAAAACAAACAGCCTCGTCCCTGGATTTGAACTTGGATCGCCGTGGTCCATTTCTTATGACACTATATTTTGAACCCATAATAAAAAATACCTTATAGTTGATTCTATATTGCTCCATGTGGTTTATTCTTTACTTTACTGTCGGACTTGATATAATAGGTTGAAAATCGCGACAGACCCAATGAGAATCAAACTTTAGCACAAGCAAAAACAAGTATTTCCATCACGAGTAGGATGTTAACACACGGTCAATTTTTACAGCAGATTTAACGGCGTTTGAATCAGAGTTTTCCTTCTCCTAAAGCCTGTTGTTGCTTGAGCCAATCCTATGTCCCACAATTATCATAGCTAGAGTATTACATTACACACGAGCTTATTCATCATTGTTATACAACAGGATTTTCAAAATGAAATCACGCTTAACCGATACGTGAAATAGAGGATCTGCATAATTGAAAATTGATACAATTGATGAATCAGATAAGCGTGATGGATGACGAGGCATTGATTTAAATGATTCACTTGAAGGTAATTAATTGTGATTAATCAAATGTTTGAATGTTTTAGTTCGGAATGAAAGCGTTAAGAAAGTTAGAAGCACTTCCCCATAATAATTAGAAGCACTTCCCCATGAAAAAGATAGAAGCACTCCCTCATAAAAGTTAAAAGTACTTACCCATAGAGTAGAAGCACTTCCCCATAAAAAACACTTCCCCATTAAAAATTATAAGCAATTCCCCATAGAGTAGAACACTTCCCCATGTAGAGTTAGAAGAAACCACTTCCCATAAAAGTTAGAAGCACTCCCCATTGTAATGTTAGAAGCACTTCCCCATAAATTTAGAAGTGCTTCCCAATAAAAGTTAGAAAGCACTTCCCCATAAAATTTAGAAGCACATCACCCATAAAATTTAGAAGCTCTCCCCTTGATAAAAGTTAGAAGCACTTCCCGATAAAGTTAGAAGCACTCTCCATAAAAGTTAGCATGCACTTCCCACATAAAGTTAGGAAGCACTTCCCAATTAACATTAGAAGCGCTCCCGATAAAAGTTTAGAAGCAATTACCGATAAAAAAGTTAGAAGCAACTTCCCCATAAAGTTTTGAGTGGACCTAGAAGTACCATAGCAATATTGAGGGATAACTACCACAGCTTTCCACAGCTCTAGATATTGAACTTTACCGTCAGATGTAGTTTAAGTTGTCCTACATAGCGACATTCTTACAGATTTTTATTAAAAAAAAGAAAAGAAAAACAGAAAAAAATACTTTCTTTAAGTAAACTTTATGAATTATCATTGAACGTAAATGAATATTGGACGCTATTCTAATAAAACCACGTGGACTTTCCTGAAGTTTTCCACAGAATTGAGAAGACAATATCTTATTATAATGGAGCTTGTGTGTTATGTCTATTCTAACCGAAACTATATACTACTTAAGTTACAATTCCCTTAGTTATTACTGGGGGGTGGATGGTC
This sequence comes from Doryteuthis pealeii, assembly GCA_023376005.1. Taxonomy (NCBI): domain Eukaryota; kingdom Metazoa; phylum Mollusca; class Cephalopoda; order Myopsida; family Loliginidae; genus Doryteuthis; species Doryteuthis pealeii. The sequence continues at coordinate 44,607,983 of CM042158.1, forward strand.
CCTGGATTCAACGATTGTAGCTTGCTAACTGTTCCAGGGCCGAAGCCACTGGACCCCGGTCGGAAACCGGAGTTAGATATGTTGAATATATCTACATTACTAATAAGCATTACAGTGTATTTATATATCACAACAAAATTTGCGGTTTTTAACAGTGAACGGTAAGGCTAATAGCATATTGATATTAAAAATTTATTTTAATAAGTAGTATCTTTCATAGTTATTCATTTCCTAATTGTTTGGTTACTTAGATGGAATATGGGAAAAATATCTCGGGATAAATCTTAAAAAGAAATTCATTAAAACAAGAAGAAATAACTGCGATTTTATTCTTGCTTCATATTTTAACCTAAATAATTGAATTTGCGAAAATTTAGCAATGAAAGACGGGAGATATGAAGAGTACAGTTTTGATTGTTCATTCTTCGATTATAAATCCCCTCGTTTCAAATCTTTTATCTGCATTCTTATCTTAGTTTCCTTAGGCCTTTCTAATTTAATCATGATATCTTTATTATATAAAACTTAAATACGTTGCAACCCTACCGGAGGGTGCATATATTGCTGTACAAATAAAATTTTAAAAAAATAATTGAAATCTTTTGAGGAATTATTTTTTTAAACCCCGCCGATCTGCAACCGAGCACTAGAGCGTCATCACTCAAGATATAAGTATGCGAGTGACAGACATAGTCACTCTTACTTATGCTTAATACTTTCGATAAGGAATATACATTTGATAATGATTGATTTTGTAAACAGCGATAAAATAAACCCTTCTATGGGAATCTCGAGCGTTCAATATCTAAGCCCCGCTGAGAGGAAAGTGCATATCTTTTATAGTAAATAAATTAGACGAGATGTGTTTACTATATCAGTACTACACATAATTTATTAACTCCTACAATAATAACAATTCATACGGAGTCTTTTTTATAAATGACGATAGAGAGAGAGTAGAGATGAGGAGAGAAGAGGAAGTAAGACATTACCTTCCCCGTTACAGAATGTGAGGAGTAAAGGCACCGACAGTATTTTGGATGAAGATGTTATGAATATAGTGAAATTATGTACGTAAGCAGGTACAGAATGAGAATGACTCAGCCTCCGATAGCAGTGCTTCATGATAAGCCATAGCTATTGATGAATATTCTTGCTTTTTAACTTTCCGGTTTCGTCTAGGTCGGCTGCATCTTCTCTGGTTGGGTTGTTACAATTCTCTTCAGGTCTTCATAGTCTGTGGCCTCTCTCTCTCTCTCGGTGGCTCGGGGGGACGTGTTGAGAATTGCTGTAAGTTTGTGGATTAAAGTATTAAAAAGATTGAGCGCAAGAAGAGAGGACGTGGGGAATTCCTGCCTTTACGTAAGATTAAAGCTCTATGTTTTGCAAGAGAACCGTCGAGCGCCTAAGAGATGGAATCATCGTCCAGCACAATCTCTCAGCATCGGTGAAATCATGGAGAGGAGTTCTATTGTTGAAGATCTCACATGTTGTATCATTTCGGGCCAGTGAGTCTAGACAGACTACTACCGGTTCTTACCGCTCCTCGAAATAGTCTTAGTGGTGTTCAGATCAATCTAAAATCATATAATCTAAAATCATTACTCTCACTGCGCACACAAATCGACGTGTGCCTATTCAAAGGGTTATAAGTTCTTAGCCGTGTCAAAATAAGCTGTTACGATAATCACCTTTTGATGTTCCTTTGTTATATGGTCTCTATTTAAAAAATTCTATACGACCCTAATTCATAATATTCTAACTACTATATCTCATGCTTCATGACAACTATTAGTCATATACACATCATGAATTATGTAACAAAGGAAAAATGTCTATCGTTAACGATAGTGATTTTATCTCTGTTGTGATGTATTTATTGTTGTTTAAAACAAGAAACACCCTTGAGAACATCAAAATATCTTCAAACAATATATTGATTCTATTAAATTTGTGAACATGTTCTATTTAATCTTCAGCTCAATTCTACTCTATTATTTTTCAACATTGCCATTGTAACACTCAGATTAATGTAAACCTGAAGAAAAAACTTGCTAGTACACATTGAATCAAAATTTACGCATTATGTACATAAGTAACTCATGCAGGCTATAACACTGGCTCGTACAAATAAAAAATCTGCTATCAGTTTAATAGAATCCTCCCGCCCCCATCCCCCTTATGAGAGTGGATATTGCTAATCAAGTACTATTACTCTAGAATGACATAACATGCACACAGTATATGATAATCAACTAATCTCTATAGTAATACGTATTCTTTTTCAATTGATCTAATACGGTTTATAGGTGTTCTATAGTCTTTACCCAAGGCATTAGTCTCTGAAAGTGAACGTGTATAGGCAGCGTACTGCGAGTTTCGATTACTCTCTGATGTTGCAGTATTCGAGCACGTTAGCCACTAGACTATGAGGTCTCTCTCCCTTCTTTCGGTTTGTTCCTTCTTTTCTTTAATTGCAACAACCTAGAGATTTTATATTATCATCACAAAAAGGAAATGAGTTAAACAGACAAAAATGAAGAGGGATACATAAGAAAGGCAAGAAAGATAAAAAATATTAGAAAAAAGAAAAGACCAACGTCATTCTGGAGATAGAATATCCGTTTAAAAGATAGGCCGACCTTTGGGCTCTTTTATATTCTTTAGCGTTTCGGGTGTGAAGCTATATAGTACAAAAAAGAAAGTTGGCAGAGTGGTCTATGTCGGCAAACAGCGCTAGAACAAGAGATGTCTTTCCTTGAGGTTGGAGCGCCACACCTACCGTCAGCTCCTCACTTTACGGCACAGATCAGATTCTCCAATCTGTGTCTACTCGTGCGCTGAGTTTGGCGAGGACCGGTATCGAACCAGGCAACCTTGCCGATTGGTAGGCGTGTCGAGGTGATTAACTTTATAAAATTGATTCTTGTGTTGCTTCCTGCTTTAATTGTGGGATGGGTTGGCTAAATATATATTGCTATTATTCCTTTGTTTTTTCTATCTTTTATTCTTTTGATTTACAAAATTTTGACACAGGGCCATATTGTTTGAGAGCGCGGCACTATATTCAAAAATTACGTTTCTTTGTTTAATGGCAATCAAACATTTTTGTAGTTATTGTATATTTCTTCTGTCTTATCTGTTATATTTTCTACATGATCAGATATAAATTACAGGTAGACTGTTAATTATGCAAAGACCAGGTGTACTAGGAATGAATTAACAATTATTTATTAAACCACAAGTTAAGAGAATACTAATTCTACACCGTAAAAAATGAATTGGACATTAACTAAGACATCACAACGATTGTTGTTGAAGCTGCGTCCACTCAGTTCCAACCCCTAATCAAGCGTGACATGACTCGAAAACCCCTACTTCCGTGTGTCTCCCAAACAGTCCCTACTGATGAAGGGGAGTCAACTCTATTTTCCGTTAAGGTCTTACCTAACAGTATATTCAATTGCCAAAGCTTATCCTTTGCCAGTCCACCAGTAGTAGTACTATTCATTCCAATCAGTTTGGAGGATAAATGGTTCCATACCTTTCCCAAGGGGTATTATTCCGAAAGATGAACGTTATAGCGAAACTTATACTATGGATTGCTGTAGTCACAGGATCGTCTAATCCTACTACGTCCCATCGGAGCGACTATCCTCCTACAATACGCTGGAGCAAGCAAACAAAACAACTAAAAGAATGAACAGACACCATCCAAGAGTATGAAATAGGATTAATTTTCTACCGTAGTTTTTGACCACACACACACCACGCGAACAGCATCAATCACATATATATATTATATATATAAATGTATATATTTTTTTATACTATTTATATATACTCTGTTTGGATTACTATTGATAAGCATGCAGAAATGATGAATATAAAAGAAAATCTCTTGTTTTCCTTATGTGCCTTCATAGTATATAGAAGACACAGAAGACCAGATTAGACCAGTCTGATATCGTTCTTCGAAGAAAGTGGGCTTTTAAAACAATCTGTCCGAATAATTTAACGAAATAAAAATACGATAACTTTACCATTCATAACTGGAAGCGATTTAGTTTTTCATTTAATATTGTCGATTACACTTAATGCCTATACATATTATCTAAAGAGGTCCGGACGAGAGCAATGTATGGGTAATTACAACAAACAATCATCATCACACCACACAACACCGACGCAGCGCGGCCAACAGGCAGACACACATACGTATATATATCAACTCAAGAAGCACGTGGACCCTACAAACAAACAAACAACAACACACACAACACACATACCACACAACAACACAACACACCAACACCACACACACACACAACACAAACACCATATAATATAATAATAATATATATATATATATATACTAGTATAGGATATAGTCACTAAAAAGATGCCCCAGAGATTTGAAGATGATAGTTAACCAAGATAGATAAAATGACAAAGGAATGGAGAAACGTTATTTATTATACAGGAAATACAAGGAAAGACAAAAAATATCGTCATAAATGTGGAGCGAAGTTTTGAAGCTGTATCTATACAAAGCCTAGAAATGAAGAATGAAAATGGAACATTATTTTTATTCAGAATACAAGGAATATGTGATCAAAAAAGTAACAAAAAATCTCGATACATTTTGACATATAATAATAATAATATATATAATAATGTGTGTGTGTGATGAGTGTGTTGTGTGTAAAAAAAAAAGTGTGTGTGATAATTCAGTCATAGATAAAGCAATTTGACATCATGTATGATATAGAGATATATTACTATCTCATTTGTTAATCAGAGAAATTAGATTTTGAATACTGATAGAAGCTTAGTTCTCAACGATAGAACTTTATGATATATATTAAAAAAAACTTCGGAGGAACGTGCACACGACGCACATGAAATGTATTTAGAAGGTGGTTAAGAAATGATGTCAATTTTAGAAACCACAAAAAACCCAGGATCTTAGTGAAGGTCGTTCAACTAGACGCTACACCCCCCAAATAAATAAAAAACAAAAACAAAAAACAAAAAAAAAAACAGAAAAAGAACTCCAAACGCCATAACAAAAACAAAAAAGTATTTTATCGCACGCAATCAATGGAGACAGAAAGCATGTCTTTCCAAATCTTTTCTAAACAATTTTGATTTATGATATATTTTTTCTATCAATTAGTCTTCAGTATATCTTTTATACTAACCAAGACGACGCTCTTTCGACATTGTGTATATCTAATCAAAAAGACAACAAACAGTCTGATGACCGTTAAACTGTTACGTAGACTCAACATCTCTCCT
>CM042158.1:44613383-44673239 GCA_023376005.1 Doryteuthis pealeii
TGCCCGAATGCGGGGTTTAAGAATGTGTCATTTATCTTTAGTGCTAACTCAAGGATGCCTTAGGATCTAAACCACCAAGGAAGGAGGGCGCAGTGTAATGGTTAGAGTCATAGGAAATGGACACGTCGACTCGAGTTCATCCTTGGACGAGGGCTGTTTGTATTTACATTAGCGCTAATACCTCGGGAAAAGGTTGATCCAAAATACTATTCCTCCAGCTATAGAGCTTTGGTTAGGCAAACCAGTTCTAGGAGAAGGAAAAACTCTGGGTTTCAAAATTGATCTGGTGTCACAATCCCGTCCGGTGGCTTTACCAATAGTTTTTGGGAAAGATCTTGGCCTGACCTAATTTTTCAATTGGACTTGCATTTTAAATAACCTAAATTGATCCAAACTGCCCTGTTTTCTTTTTGTCCATAGCATTTCGAAGCAGTGAACTAAAACTTGCCCTCAAGCTGGAGTTGAAACCTGTTCCCGATACCCATTTTCCACACAGCAACGGGATTAAGTTCCATCCGGCACCTTTCTTGAGTTAAAAAAGTTAAGTTGGTCAATTGGCCTATTGTCGGTTTTCAGCCGGGGACAGCGAGGGAGAGTCTATTCTCCATTTCGCTAGCTCTTAGGACCAGGGAGTTTTATTTTTCAGGTGAACGACACACCTTTACCGCCAGCTCCCCCTTTAACGCACAGATCAGATACCTTGATCTATGCTACTCATGTTATGAGTTTGCGGGACCGGTATCGGACCTAGACATGTTGCGATTCATAGACGGTGCTCTTACCGACTGAACTAAACCGGCTCCTTAGTCTACCGTAAAATTGTGTCTGTTGAAAGGCACTGTTCACAACAACCCATTTTTTTGTTTTATTTGAAACTATTGTTTACTGGTAAATGTTTTTCATATCTTGAAGCTAAGAGTTTCGTTCGCGTTGATTTAAGCCGTAAAATGATTTCGAAACGTTATAGGGCGGGGGGAAATAAAAAATTAAAAATAAATGAGATAAAATGTCAAATCGAAAGTATCACCGAGAATTCTTAATAATCTGAATTCATTCAGAAGACACGCCTAAGTATACTTAGATTGTTTGGCACCAAGACCAAATATATTTTTATATTATATATATAATATATTATATTAGTAGGATAGATAGAGAGAGAGAGAGAGACGAGAGAGAGAGAGAGAGAGAGAAGAGAAGAGAGAGGAGAGAGATAGATAGAGTTAGATGATAGATATTAACATTATTTGAGATAGAATGTAGATAGATAGATAGATAGATCATTAACAGACTGAGTTGATAATAGATTATGATATTAACAAACTGAAGATTAGATATATTAGATAGATAGATATTAACAGACGAGAGTAAGATAGATGATAGATACGATAGATAGATAGATAGATATAACAGACTATTGAGATATATATATATTATAATATTAACGACTGAGATAGATAGATAATAGATTAGATAGAGATAATATTAACAGACTTGAGATAGATTAGATAGATGATATTAACAGACTGAGATAGAGAGAATAGATAGATATTTAAACAGGACTGAGATTAGATAGATAGATATTACAGGACTGAGATAGATAGATAGATAGATATTAAACAGACTTTGAGATAGATAGATAGATAGATAGATAGATATTAACTGAGATTAGATACTATATATCATTAACAGACTGAGATAAAGATTAGATTTAAGATCAGGATAGATTATTAACAGGAGCTGAGATAAGAGATAGATAGATATGTAACAGGGATGAGATTTAGGATAGATAGAAGATATTAACCAAACTGAGATAGATAGGATAAGATAGATATAAAGCAGAGATAGATAGCATAGATAGGATAGATATTAACAGACTGAGATAGATAGATAGATAGATAGAAGATATTAACAAGACTGGAGATAAGATATTTATATAACAGATGAGATAGTAGTAGATAGATAGATAGATAGATAGATAGTAAGATATAACAGACTGAGATGAGAGTAGATGATATTACAGACTGAGATAGATAGATAGATAGATTAGATAGATACACATGAACAGACTGAGATGATTAGATAGATACATTACTACAATACATACATACCATTCAACAGATATAGATAGCTAATTAACAGATAGGTTAGATAGATAGAATAAGATAGATAGATAGATTAGATATCAACAGACTTATAATAGATAGACCAGATTAATTATGAACAGACTAAGATAGTTAACAGTATCTTTTAGAGATAGATAGATAAGATAGATAGATAGAAGGATGATAAACAGTATTAAAGATAAATTAGATAGATTACAATGGAAACAGACTAAGATAGATATTAAATAGAGAGATAAAATAGATAGAATAAATTATATAGATATGAACAAGCTGAGATAGATGATAATAGATTAGATAGACAAATAAAGAGGCTTAGATAGATAGATATAGACACAGAAATGATAGATACAAAGAGACAGGCACAGATTGATAGGTTAGGTTTATTTATATTAAATTATTCGCTTCAAAAATACTTCATCTATAAGGTGTGTGATAGATAATGAAGAGACAGGATTGTTATATATAGATAGAAATGATGGTAGGATGGTAGAAAACAAAGAAATAGAGTACATATATAGATAGATAAATTTAGATAAGGAACAGTACTTGTTATAGATTGAATGGATAGATAGATAGGATAAAGGAAGGAATAGACCTGAAATTAGATCAGATGGGATAAGAGATAGGATAGATCGATATGAATAGACTGAGATTAGGATAGTAGAAGATTAGATAGATGAAATAACTTAGATAGATAGATAGGATAGATCTGAAAAAACATTAATAGATAGATAGTAGATAAGATCTGAATAAACTTAGATAGATAGATAGATAGGGATTAGATAGATCTGATTAGACTGAGATAATAGGATAGTAGATAGATAGATAGGATCTAAATAGGACTGAGGATAGTAAGAGATAGATAGATCTGAAAATAAACGGGAAGATGAGAGATAGATAGATAGAGATAGACTGAATAGATTAGGAACGGGAATAAGATAGATAGATAGATTATAGATGATAGTGATAGGAACGGAAAAGATAGATAGATAGATAGATAGATAGATAGATTAGATAGATAGATTGATAGAAATAGGATAGATAGATAGATAGATATATACAACGGAATTAAGATAGATAGATGGATAAATAGTAGGGAACGGAATAAGGGATAGATAGATTAGATAGATAGGATAGATAGAAGATCTGAATAACTTAGATAGATAGATAGATAGATATAGATCTGAAAGATGAGATAGATAGATAGATAGCTAGATCTAAATAGACTGAGATTAGTAGATAGATAGATCTTCTAATAAACGGAGATAGATCTAGTAGGTAGATAGATAGATAGGGACGGAATAAGATAGATAAATTAGAATAGGATAGATAGGATAGGAACGGAATAGGATAGAAGATAGATGATAGATAGATTAGGATAGATAGATAGGGAATAGGGATAGATAGATAGATAGATAGATGATAGATAGATACAAACGAATAAGATAGGATTAGATGGATAAATAGATAGGAAGAATAAGATAGATAGAGTTAGATAGATAGATTAGATAGATAGATAGAACGGAAAAAGATAGATAGATAGATAGGAATAAGATAGATAGATAGATGGACAAATAGATAGGAACAGAATAAAAATAGATAGATTAGATAGATAGATAGATAGAAGGAATAAGATAGATAGGTGGATAAATAGATGGATAATAGATAGGAACAGAATAAGATAGATAGATTAGATAGATAGATAGATAGTCACAAACTACTAGTTTAATGAGTTGATCTTCACCTTACATGACCTTTTATGTACTAAAATCACCCCCTCCATTTTTACCTTTCTATCAGCGTTGAACTTAACTAGAATTGATAAAGTCACTCAACGAAATTTCCCCGTGGATTATTTTTGAAACTGAATAATTGAAAAAATAGGGGCGTGTCTTTTTTTTTTTCAGCAACCGGAAGGTTTTTAAAAAAAAAATCATTAAGCTACTTTTAGTGGTTGCTGAATACTGCCCATCTTTGTCACTCCCCCTCTCACCCACAGACACACTTGTTCGGGCGTGGCGTAGTTTATCGACCCGACGCAGCCAACTCAAATCGGTTTTTACGGTAGAAACAGTGCGTTCAAATAGAACAAATATATCGAATCAAGATTCCCCATTTTTGTCCCTTAAAAAAAAGCTGCGCTTTTTTTTCTTGGATTTTATTTTAGATCGGCGTTCACAACAAAGTTTTTTTTCCAAGATGGACGATGAAGGTAAGGTCTTAGATTTTGTATTGATTGTTTAACAGGTCGAACTTTTGGGGGTTGGTGGAATATGTTGCAATATTTTTCATAGCTTTGACAGAATTCTGAACACAAGCTTCTTCTAAATCCTTAAGTCAAGCAGGACTATTCGTGCAAAGCTTTTATACCATCACTTGATAATGTTTAGATATGAGTATAAAATAGAGAATGATCCGACGGTATATAGAAAAGATAGAAAAATAAAGTATCCCAAAAGATGAATTTATTCTTGGTGGAGAAGTCGAGGGTTATAACGTTTCGGTTTTTGCAACCTTCATCGGAACTTGAATTGTGTAGACTGTCGGAACGACTTGCCAAAAATGTCTACCATTCGCGGTTTCTTGAAGTCCATCTTAAAATGGCATACAGGATAAACGATAATTCTCAAGGATTCGTTTCAGATTTGTTAAAATTAATGATACAATCTTTAAAAAAAAATTCGATTACTAGTGAATGTACTAATTTTTTACAGTTGATTTCACAAGTATTAATTTAATAGTATAATGTGCTGCTTCAGTGACACCATTAATTACTAAATACTAAAATCTATCCTTCTTACTTCATAGCTTGACGGAAAAATGACTCACTCTTTTTACTATGGATGTAAATAATTGACTCATTTCTGGAAGCCGTCATATGTAATGGTTAACGACCTCTGCTAGCAAACCATAAATGTTGAATTTGATTCTCGTTGAGCGTTCCATATTTTCTGGCTTTGAGCCACAACTAAGCTTAGATTAATGAATAACTAATTAATTTTTTGGAAGATCATGACACCCTTTGAAAATTTTATTTTTTGTTTTATTTTCATTTTTTATTAAATGTTATTTCATCTTATTTGTTTATATTTTTGAGATGAGGGTTGATGTGAATAATTTTGATTTTTTCGGACTGTTGTCCTCATCTTTATTGTGGCATGTATAAACACAACGTTTCGGCCGCTGTATCTTCCGGTCTTCCTCGGGTGTTTCCTGTGTATCCTAGCATAGTAATGACCCAATATGGGAAATCATTTTTAATAGTTTGACAGTTGATCGAACAGCATCAAAGAACTTTTGAAGATTTCATTCAAATAATGACGTCATGTTTTTTTTAAATCTTTTGATCTGTCAAACTATTAAAAAAGATTTACCAGGCTGGATTACTATACTCAGATACACAGGGAACACCTAAGGGAGGCCAGAGGATACAGCGACCGAAACGTGGTGTTAATAACTATTATATACCTATGAACATTAATGGGTATGTCCCAATCCTCATAAATACGGGAGTATTATGCCACTAGCAGTGGTTTACTTTCTTCACGCCACTGGCGAATATTGTATTTTGTTAATTTAAAAGATTCCATTTCATTTCCAAACTCCGTTTGGTTATTTCTTATTTAGTAACCTTTGTTAGATTACACAAAAACTAGCACAATAAAGATGAGGACAACAGTCCGAAAAATCAAATTATTTGATCTTTTGTGATTAATATTATTTGCTGAATTTAGTGACTGGATAAAGGATTATTATATGAAAAACTAAATGTTTGTGGTGGAAAATAAATGCTTTCTTTTTAGATGCAAATTATTGATGTCTACTTACCTATAAGGGGCGGACTGACAGTGATTTGGGTTCCGTATCTCAATATATAAAAATCATTCTGAAGAAGTTTCTGAACAAAAAAGACGAAATATTAATTGAATCGATTGTTTGTGTCGTTATTCACTTTTCTTAAATATTTGTTTCGCATATATATATATATATATATATATATATATATATATATATATAATTATATCTCAATATATGTATATATCCAATCTGTCTGTATGTCGTCTGTCAGTCTGTGTTTCTGTGTGTCTCTCTGTGTGTGACTCTCTCTCTCTCTCTCTCTCTCTCTCTCTTATATATATATATATATATATATATATATATATATATTATACATGTTAGTATATATCTCAATATATATCTCAATATATATATGTTATATATATATATCCCTCCTTCCTCCTCCCTCCCTCCCTCTCTCTCCTCTCTCTCTCTCTCCTCTCTCTCTATATATATATATATATATATTATATATATATATATATGACAAGTGCTACGACATCAGTTAATTTTCGTCACTTCTTATAGCATTAAAACATAAAATTTTCTAAGACTTTTTTCACGCGATTTTCTTTTTTTTGACCTAAGATCGAAACGAGTTGAGAATCAGGAAATAAATGATACAAAAGAAATATTCGTATTTTTCACTTTTGTCACTTTTGTCATATATATATATATATATATATATTATATATATATGACATCATACACATACGCCAAACAAAAATACGCACACGTACAAAACAAAAAGAACATTCCACATCACGCAAACACGCAACACGAGAATACAGTTTAAAAAAACGCACACATTCGACATTTACACCATTTCTGTCATTTAAGAAAAAACCCATTTCGTTTACCTGATGAATGCTTTTAGCAGGAAACCATTGGTAGTAATATCGTTCCCAAATAAATGAATAAAAGCTAAAACTTTTATTTGTCACTTCATTCAACTATATATATATATATATATATATAATATATAGGAAGAAAGTGGAAGTGAACCCGACAGTATGTAATATTGTAAAAAATTGAAAACACACACACACACACACACACACACACACACACACACACCACACACACACACACACAAAGCCGATCCAACTACCAAGAGAAAGGAGGTCACCGGCGACCATACAGAATATCCAGATGATCACAACCTCAAATATAAAGATGACGAAAAACAACACAAACATTCAGTCTACATTTCTCTGAAGAAGCAGAGTCAAGTCTCCAAATATTAGAATGAAATAAAACGAAACTTAACATCCCACAAACTGAGTTTCTTATATATTTCCCACCCAATGCTTCACACTAAATCCCAAATCATATATATTATAGATATTTATATATACATAACATATATACTAATATAATATATACACACTGAGAACCAGACTCACCATGTAAATATAATATATATATATATATATTATATATGCTCCCCATCCCCCTTGGTTTGATCACTTTGGGGGGGGGGATTTCGCTGACGACCGCCAACTAAAGTGTAAACGCAACGCTCTCCTATAAAAAAGGATGGAGCACTATATGGCGGCCTTTACATACATAGGATGTGTGTATTAAAAACAGTTAAAACCCCCTTGCATTCTGTGAGTGACTATAGCCTTGCGTTTAAGGTGTCTAACTGATGCTGAACCGATCGGATTTCAATCCTGGCTGTAGGTAGCTTACAAAAGCATTGTGTATTATTGGTTAGGAGGTTGATTTAGAAGGCTATCACAATGCAGGTGTAAAGAAGAAAATAATAATACGGTAACAATGGTGTTGTTGTGTTGACCTGTATTTTATTCTTGAAATTTCGAGATAAAATCTCTTTTCAAAAGATCACTGGAACTGAAATAGTCTAGTTGTGGCATTTCTTTTAATATATATATATATATATATATATATATATATATATATAAGTCACCAATACAAGTTCGTCTTTGGTGACTTAAATAAATAGATAAATACAGCTCTTAAAGAATTAATTGAGCACTTTATAATCATTTCTCCAATATTAATAACAAAAAATTAATTATACATATATATATATATATGAAGTGAACAAACAATGTGTTTGAAATGGCGAAGGCCGACAATTTTTGGGAGATTATGTGCTTAATTAAAGTCATACCTAATTTGTTAATTAATTATAATTAAATGAATTAGGCGTGCATATCGGTTTAAATGTAAAGCGTAAACAAATCGAGAAAAAGTCGATCTCTGTATGTACATTTCAGCCTATTAGGCCTCAATCAGCAGAGCTATAGACAGGGCAGTGCTTTGTGCGCGATTCGAACCCTACCTGTCAGGCTGACAGGCAGACATTCTAACCACTACACTATTCATTCTGAATATATGTTTTCACCATTTATTGGTTTAACATTTGCAGTTGATTTCGAACAAGTTTGGCTTCATTGACTTTCACATATTCTCTAATCGATTGATTAATTTTAACGACATGTCAACCTGTCTAGGGTTATACTACGCCTGGAGGTAAGGGAATCGCGTTCATTGCACATTTATCTTTACATTTTGTGTGTAGTTCTTCCTTACGAGTTGTTTTTAGCACACGGTCCTATCGAATAGGAATAATTTTTAGCATATCTATTTAACCTATAGATGAGACCCCAACAGACCCACTCCGGGTAAGAGTGGACCTGGAGGTAATAGCAATAAAGGAGTACTATACAGATCTCAAAAACTGGAGCCTCACAATCAGATGCAGTTTACTGTCATACTCAGGCGCGTGGTGTAATGGCTAGAGTCGTAGGCGATAGACTCGTCGAGCTGAGTTCAATCCCAGACGAGGCTGTCTACAGTTCAAATAGCGCCAATACCTAGCTATGGGTAAATAGCAGGACAGACTGAACTCTTTAATCTTGGTTTAGGCAACCAGTCTAGGAGAAAAAAAAACTACGAATTCAAACCTGTTAAAGTCCGCCTAAAAATTGACCTTGTGTCACATCCGGCTCGTGCGGAGGGGCTGGTAAATGTGTACTCAGGGCATCTCTTTTTTTTGTTTTTTGGTGGTGTAGGTTCTTACCCCTCTACAGAGGATATAAGTAAAAGTAAAAAGTAAAGTCGTCAGGGTGGCCTAAAGTCAGTATCAGCCAGACAGCGAGGGAGTCAATCCCTTTTTCACTAGCGCTAGACTAAGGAGCGCCACACCAACCATTAGCTCCTCACTTTACCGCACAGATCCCTGTGCTACTCATACGCTGAGTTGGCAAGGGCCGGTAACGAACCCGGAACCTTCCGACATTCTTTAAAGTTCTGTGATGGCTCCCGATTACGACAAGAAATACCTGAAGAAGGCCGGAGTGCACATCGGCCGAAACGTTGTACAGATAACAATAAAGATGAGGACAATGATCCGAATAATCCAAATAATACTAACATTTTTGTAAATAATAATACTGGATTTTCCTTGAAGTAGTTGGATGCTCCTATTTCCAAGCTGTGGCCAATACTTTTTAGTTGCCGAAATGTATTTATTTGTCCCCACCCCCACAACCAAGAGCAGGATGTGAGAAACAGTCTTAGTGAATCTGCAAAAAGGTATGCATCCAGCTATTCTCCATCCAGCTATGGGTAAATAGTAGGGCAGACTGGGTTCGTGATCTTGTGTCGAATCCTACCGGTAGGGTAAATACATTTATTTTACTAAGGCTATAAGTATGGTGCACTCAGTGAGAATCTAACTCACTAGGCGAGGGACATCCGCTTCCACTCACACTGACTTTCTGTTGGCATCTCTTAACTAAAATTAATTTCTGTTTTCGGAAGGGGTTAATTATCACCTGTCAATCATAACCATAACGGTTACGATAATTTTCCATTCAACCACCTCCGATTTTGAATCTTCAATGATTCAATTCAACAACTAACAATGCGAATCTAGTTTGCTAACCATTGTTAGCAAACTAGATTTGCATTTTTAGTGTGTTCGATTCTCACTGGGCACCCCATACTACTGGCCTTGTGCTACATCTAAGTTAAGCTTAGTAAATAACTATCTACACTACTTGCATAATTCACAGGATACCAATGAATTATGTAACATATTGAGTAAAAATAAAAAATGTTTTATTGAATATTTATTGCTTTCTTTTGATGTCTTCTTTCATCTTTCAAACAAATTCATAATTCCATCCTCTCATCACTTTTACCCCCTCCCCCAATGGGGCCACCTACTGGCCGTGGGAGGTAACCCGTGATACTTAAGGATGGAAACCGGGTTGCTGAGCATGCCATCACATGCAACACTCTACTTTGGGTCTTACTTAGGCTAGACGGCGGTTGTTGAGACCCCTCCGATCCATCGATTTGGTCACGTCAAGCCCTAGTACCTATATGATTGTCCCAATATAGAGAACGATTTGCAAGATTAGATTGGTCTATAAAAACCGACCATGACCCAATAATCTTTTAGTGATTTACTAAATCTATTTTAGGCTGGTAATTAGTCAAACATTTTGTGCTAATGCCCTTGGGTAAGGCATGAATCACTTTCTTTTCCTCCTTAGCTATGGGTAAATAGTAGGGCAAATTCGGTTCTTTAGCCTTGGTAGAACAATCAGCCTAGAAGAAGGAAAACTCTGAGATTCAAACGAGCTATATGAGGTATGTCATAAAAGTTCCAGAAAAGTCACATTCTTCGATATGAGGGGCATCAATTAATGCTAATAATAATAATGATCAAATAAGTCAGACCTGGAAAGGAACAACATGCATTTCAACATGGGGGGGGGGGTTAATAACATTTCATTGGAGTCTTTGAAAAGAAAGGGTGGCGGTACTTTGGAAAAAGCATTTGTATTCTTGTCCTTAATACAAGGTATGTCAGAGAAGTTCCAGGTTGATCCCATTCTTTGATGTGAGGGGCATCGTCTACTGTGAGTTCTTGCCACAGGGCCAGACGATCAACCAGCATGTCACCAAAGAGATACTGGATACGTTTGCTTCGTTCAGTGCTTGAGAAGAGGCGAGAGGTATGGCAGGACAACTCATGGGTGCTTCACCACAACAACGCACCTGCCCACACTGCCCTGAGTATCCGCGAGTTCCTGGTCCAGAACATCACTGTGCTGGAGCAACCTCCCTACTCGCCTAACCTGGCTCCATGTGATTTTTCCTCTTCCCAAATCTCAAGGGGGTCATCAAAGGAACCCGTTTTGAGAATGTACATGACATCAAGAAGGCTGTGACATCAGAGCTACGGGGAATCACGGAAGAATCCGTCCAGGAGTGTATGCAAGCGTCGCAGAGAAGGATGGGAAAGTGTATTAGATTCTAGAGGGATTACTTTGAAGGGGATAACTTTTAGTTTGTAGTTTGGATTTGAAATGCATTTTTTGTGACACCTGTCCAGGAACAGAATTTAACCATGTGTCGCATCCTGCCCGTGACGGATGGACTGAGCAAATACACATACAAGCGAATAACTTGCCATTGTCGCTTGCCACAGTTTCTTAGATATTTGCCAAGATTATCTTAGTGTGGTAGAGGGTTATGTTGTGGAGTGATGCGAACACCACTCACTGACTAAAGGACTAATAGTGTATATACTTTGAACCATAATAAAAAAATACTTATAGTTGACTTCTAATATTGTCTCTGTGTTTATTCTTTTTACTTACTGTCGACTGTGATATAATGGTTTGAAATAGCACAGACCCAACGAGAATCAAACTTAGTACATGCAAAAAAAAAAAATTTTCCATCACGAGTAGGATGTAACACAAGGTCAATTTTAAGCAGATTTTAACGGGTTTTGAATTCAGAGTTTTTCCTTCTCCTAGTCCTGTTGCCATACTAAAGTTAAAGAGCCCAACTGTCCTACTATTTACTCATAGCTAGAGGGAGAGAATGCATTACTTTCTCCCAGGTATTAGTACAGGGATCACCAAACTACGGCCCCCGGACCGGATCCGGCCCGTGGAGGCATTTTATCAGGCCCGGTGACAGTATTTGAATTTGCTTGTTAAAACTACGGAACGCGAGACGTTCTGATACCATTTAAATTTAAAATATCATGTTAAGCTTACTAAATCCTCATGAACTTGACTATGGAATCAACCCATTGAACGAAATTGACTGATAAACAATTGAAATCAATTTCTCTGTTGGATGTAGCAATTCCAAACCAAACATTGACGATATCTTGAAAGGCAAAACTTCAGTTTTCACAAATCTCACTAACCTTTCTGCTAATGTTGCGTTCTTCGATAATGTTTTGAAAATAAATATGTTGGTTAAATTTGTTTTTGTGCATCTTACGCTACTCATCCATGAATATAACATGGAAAGATAAATTTTGTTTTAAATCTTTTTCTCAGAGCTTTCGTTCTGGCTAGCAAGTATTGAACACAATAATAATGTGTCCCACGCTCATTACTTTTTTCAATATTCCGGTCCGCGCTCGTTATTTTTTCAATTATCCGACCAACCGTGAAAAAAGTTTGGTGATCCTTGTATTAGTACTATGTGAAAAACAAACAGCCTCGTCCTGGATTTGAACTTGGATCGCCGTGTCCATTTCTTATGACTATATATTTTGAACCATAATAAAAAATACTTATAGTTGACTTCTAATATTGTCTCCTGTGTTTATTCTTTACTTACTGTCGGACTGTGATATAATAGGTTGAAATAGCACAGACCCCAATGAGAATCAAACTTTAGCACAAGCAAAAACAAGTATTTTCCATCACGAGTAGGATGTAACACAGGTCAATTTTTAAAGCAGATTTTAACGGTTTGAATTCAGAGTTTTCCTTTCTCCTAAGCTGTTGCCATACTAAAGTTAAGAGCCCAATCTGTCCCACAATTTACTCATAGCTAGAGTATTACATTACACACGAGCTTATTCATCATTGTTATACAACAGGATTTTCAAAATGAAATCACGCTTAACCGATACGTGATAGAGGATTTGCATAATTGAAAATGATACAATTGATGAATCAGATAAGCGTTGATGATGACGAGGCATTGATTTAAATGATTCACCTTGAAGGTAATTAATTGATGATTAATCAAAATGTTGAATGTTTTAGTCGGAATGAAAGGTTAAGAAAGTTAGAAGCACTTCCCCATAATAATTAGAAGCACTTCCCCATGAAAAGATAGAAGCACTCCCTCATAAAAGTTAAAAGTACTTACCCATAGAGTAGAAGCACTTCCCCATAAAAGAAACACTTCCCCATAAAAATTATAAGCAATTCCCCATAGAGTAGAAACACTTCCCCATTAGAGTTAGAAGCACTTCCCCATAAAAGTTAGAAGCACTTCCCCATGAATGTTAGAAGCACTTCCCCATAAAATTTAGAAGTGCTTCCCAATAAAAGTTAGAAGCACTTCCCCATAAAATTTAGAAGCACATCCCCATAAAATTTAGAAGCGCTCCCTGATAAAAGTTAGAAGCACTTCCCGATAAAAGTTAGAAGCACTTCTCCATAAAAGTTAGCAGCACTTCCCCATAAAAGTTAGAAGCACTTCCCAATAACATTTAGAAGCGCTTCCCGATAAAAGTTAGAAGCAATTACCGATAAAAGTTAGAAGCACTTCCCCATAAAAGTTTGAGTGGACCTAGAAGTAATAGCAATGAAGGGATAACTACACACTTTCCACAGCTCTAGATATTGAACTTTACCGTCAGATGTAGTTTAGTGTCCTACATAGGACATTCTTACAGATTTTATATTAAAAAAAAAGAAGAAAAACAGAAAAAAATAACTTTCTTTAGTAAACTTTATGAATTTATCATTGAACGTAAATGAATATTGACGCTATTCTAATAAAACCACGTGACTTTCCTGAAGTTTTCCACAGAATTGAGAAGACAATATCTTATTATAATGGAGCTTGTGTGTTTGTCTATCTAACCGAAACTATATAACTACTTAAGTTACAATTCCCTTAGTTATTTACTGGGGGGTGGATGGTCCCCTGGGATCAACGATGTTAGCTTGTACTGTCCAGGGCCGAAGCCACTGGACCCCCGGTCGAAACCGGAGTTAGATATGTTGAATATATCTACATACTAATAACATACAAGTGT
Organism: Doryteuthis pealeii; assembly: GCA_023376005.1. Classification (NCBI taxonomy): domain Eukaryota; kingdom Metazoa; phylum Mollusca; class Cephalopoda; order Myopsida; family Loliginidae; genus Doryteuthis; species Doryteuthis pealeii. The sequence continues at coordinate 44,627,415 of CM042158.1, forward strand.
ATTTATATATACAACAAAATTGCGGTTTACAGAGTGAACGGGAAGGCTAATTTGCATATTGATATTAAAAATTTGATTTTAATAAATATATACTTCATATTATTCATTTCTAATTGTTTGGTTTTATCTTAATGAATATGGGAAAAAATCTCGGGATAAATCTTAAAAGAAATTCATAAACAAGAAGAAATAACTGCGATTTTATTCTTTGCTTCATATTTTAACTAAATAATTGAATTTGGAAAATTTAGCAATGAAAGACGGGAGATATGGAAGAGTAAGTTTTGATTGTTCTATTTTTCGATTATAATCCCCTCTGTTTCAAATCTTTTATCTGCATTCTTATTTAGTTTCCTTAGCCTTTCTAATTTAATATGATATCTTATTATATTAAAACTTAAATACTTGCACCCTACGGAGGGTGCATATATTTGCTAGTACCAAATAAAATTTTAAAAAATAATTGAAATCTTTTGATGGAATTATTTTTTTTACCCCCCCCCCCCGATCTGCAAAACTAGAGCCTCATTGTCAAAACGCAATTTTACTATCATACCGAGAATTTTTTTTTTAGAACGGGAGGCGGAGTATCTTCTATTGGGAATATCGGCAGCATATTCTAAGCCCCGCTGAGAGGCATATTTTTTTGTAAATAAATTATGACGAGGTGTTTTATACTCACATATACCCACATAATACGTCAGGTCTATAATGGAGAGAGAGAGAGGAGAGAGAGAGAGAGAGAAGAGAGAGAGAGGAGAGAGAGAGAGAGAGAGAGAGAGAGAGGCAGATAGACAGCTAGAGTAGAGATAATAGTTGATAGATGATATGATGATGGTTCTTGCTTTTAACTTCCGGTTCTTCGTCTAGGTCGGCTGCAATCTTCTCTGGTTGGGTTTACTTCTCTTCAGGGCTTCTAGCTGGGGTTCTTCTTTGTGCTCGGCTGGACATTGCTTATTTTGATATTTAATTACCAAAAAAGACTTGGTTGTTTCTTAATAAAGCTCTATTTTCAGAACCCAGCCCATGATCATCCGCCGCGGGGGTAGGGGGTTTGTGAGATGGCCCCGGGAGCTGACAACAACGTCTACGCTCCTCGAAAGTCTGGTCGCATCTAAACTAAACTAAAACTTATTCTCACTGCGCCCAATCGCGTGCCTTCAAAGGGTTAAAGGTTATTACCCGTCAAAAACTGTCGGGTAACTTTCCATGGACCCCATCACTCTAAATCTAACGGACCCTAATTCAAAATATTCTAACTACATGTATGCTCATAATTTATAAGTTTCTCATGAATTATGTAACAAAGGAAAATTCTAATGTTAAACGAGATTTTTCTTTTATTATTGTTTTTGTATTTTTTGTATACAAACCCCAGAAAACATCAATTCAACAATTTGATTCATTTGAAATGTTTTATTACCATCATCTCTATATTTTCAACATTCCATTGTAACATAATAATGAAGACCTGAGGAAACTTGCTGTCAGTCAAATTCCATTGAAAGACCATCAGCTTACACTGGTGTAAATAAAAAACTCATAATAATCCTTAGTAAATAGTTATAGCTTCAAGTAACTATTCTTAATGCAATTAACTTGCACACAGTTATATGATATCAACTATTTCAATATAATACGTATTCTTTTCAAATGGATCTATGCGGGGTTCATGTCTTTCCCAAGGGCATTAGCCCGAAAGTGAACGTTATAGCGCGACTGGAGTTCGAACTCGCTTACTACGATGTTGCAGTTCAGCACGTTAGCCACTAGGCTATGAGGTCTCTCCCTTTCTTTCGTTTGTTCCTTCTTTCTTTTTATGGCAACAAACCTGAGTTTTTAATTATCAATCACAAAAAGGAAATGAGTTAAAAGACAAAAATGAGAGGGATAAAAGAAAGGAAGAAAGATAAAAAATATAAGAAAAAAGAAAAAGACAAAACGTATCTGGAGATAGAATATGCGTTAATAGTAGGCCAGACTGGGCTCTTTAATCTTTAGCGTTCGGTATAGTAAAAAAAAGAAAGTTGGCAGAGTGGTCTATTGTCGGCAACAGCGCTAGACCAGAGAGATTGTCTTTCCTGAGGTGGAGCGCCACACCTACCGTCAGCTCCTCACTTTACGGCACAGATCAGATCTCCCAATCTGTGCTACTCGTGCGCTGAGTTGGCGAGGACCGGTATCGAACCAGGAACCTTGCGATTGGTAGGCGGTCGAGGTGAATTAAAACTTATAAAATTGATCTTGTGTTGCTTCCTGCTCATGTGGAGGGGTTGGTAAATATATATTGTATATTTCTTTGTTTTTTCTATCTTTTATTTCTTTATGATACAAAATTTGACACAGGGCCATATTGTTTACCGCACTATATTCAAAAATACTGTTTCTTTGTTTAATGGCATATCAACATTTGTGGGTTATTGTTATCTATCTGTCTATCTGTTATATTTTTACATACAGATAAAATACGGAAGACTGAATAATAATGCAAGACCAGGTTGTTGGAAAATTAACAAAATTTTTATTTAACACAAGGTAGAGAATGCTTCTACCCTAAAAATGACTTAACTAGCTCACACGTGTTGTAAGCTGCGTCCACTCAGTCCAAACCCCAATCCAAGCGTGACATGACGAAAACCCCACTTCCGGGTTCCCAACAGTCCCCTACTGATGAAGGGGAGCAACTCTATTTTCGTTAGGTCTTCCTAACAGTTATTCAATGCCAAAGCTATCCTTGCAGAAGACCAGTAGTAGTACTATTCATTCCATAGTTTGGAGGATAAAGGGTTCCATACCTTTCCCAAGGGTATTATTCCGAAAGTGAACGTTATAGCGAAACTTACTATGATGCTGTAGTCCAGGACGCTAACCACTACGCCACGAGGACTATCCCTCAAAAACACTTAAGATACGCTGGGCAAGCAACAGACAACAAAGAATGAAACATACATATTTCTCATCCAGAGTTGAAATGGTTAATTTCTACGGTTTGACACACACACACACACACACACACACATATATATATATATATATATATATATTATATATATATATTGTTTGGGATTTACTATGAAGCATCAAGTGTGAAATATAAGAAACTCAGTTTCTTTGTGGCTTCTATATATAGAAGACACAAAGACCAGATTAGCCAGTCTATTCGTTCCGAAGAAGGGGCTTAAACATCTCCGAAAATTTAACGAAATAAAACGAAACTTAACATTCAAAAACTGAGTTTCTTATATTTCACACTTAATGCTTCATACTAAATCACAAACAATGTATATTTACAACACACACACACACACACACGCGCGCGCGCACACAACACATATATATATATCAACTAAGAAGCACGTGCCCTACAACAACAACAACAACACACACACAAACACAACACACACACACACACAACACACACACACACACACACACATATATATATATATATATATATATATATATATATATAAGGTATGTCCTAAAAAGTGCCGAGTTTGAAGCTGTAGTTACCAAGATAGATATGAACAAGGAATGGAACGTTATTTTTTCAGAATACAAGGTGCGTCATAAATGTGGCGAGTTTGAAGCTGTATCTATCAAGCTAGAAATGAAGAATGAATGGAACATTATTTTTTCAGAATACAAGGTGTGTCAAAAAGTACAAAAATCTCGATACATTTTTGCATATATATATATATATATATATATATGTGTGTGTGTGTGTGTGTGTGTGTGTGTGTGTGTGTATTCAGTCATAGATAAGCAATTTGACATCATGTATGGATATAGAGTATATCTACTCATTTGTTAATCGGATTAGATTTTGAATCTGATGAGCTTGTTCTCAACGATAGAACTTTATGATATATTTAAAAACTTCGGGCGTGACACGACGGCACATGATGATTAAAAGGTGGTTAAGAAAGATGTCAATTTTAGAAACGGTATCAAAAAACCCAGGATTTGTGAAAGGTCGTTCAACTAGACGTACACCCCCCAATAAAAAACAAAAACAAAAACAAAAAAAAACAGAAAAAAACTCAACGCATAACAAAACAAAAAATATTTTACGACCGAGATCATGGAGACAGAAAGTGTCTTTCCAAATTTTTAAAATTTGATTTATATATATTTTTCTTCAAACTAGCTTCAGACTTTCCTAACCAGCGACGTCTTCGTATAATTCAAAAGCACAACACATGGTAACTGTTAGAAAAGACATTTGATAACACTTCCCTATGAGCTTTTATTACAATAAGCTGCAGAATCAGTTATGAATGCAACAATATCGTCAAATGAAATATCCACGTGAGTTACAGCTCGGATGCATGCCTGACTTAAGGTTTGATAATTGCATTCTCCCAAGGTTACAACATCAATGAGAAATGACTCCCCACGAATGCTTGCAATCACATTCAAAATGCTGTGGTCACGATCCTCAGTGGTTTCATCTGTTATGATGCTAACAGATTGATTAGTAAGCTTGGTTTTCAGGGCAGCAAAATGAAGAGCAAACAATTTTGGCAGATGAAGTTGCCTAACACAATTGACACTTGCAATAGCACTAATATAATTGCGAAAAGTTGTGTCGAATTTTTTTGAATTATCATGTTCAATAATTAAAAAAAATATTTTAAAAATACTTATAAACATTTCTTTTTCGAAATAAGTAAAACGTTACTTTAAATACATATTTATTAGATATTACTGAAATTTTACTCACTGATTTTTAACTTTTAACTAAGTAAAAAAAATAAAACAAATATTAATTTCAAATTGTTTCGCTTTAACCGACCTTCCAATGTTTACGTGTCCCGTAAGTGTGATAATATGTTTTACTTTTGTTTTCTTGTTTGAAAAAGGGATATTATTTTGGACCAATATTTGTTCTTATATTAAATTACTTTTATTACAATATTTGTTCTTTAAAAAAATAAACCAACCCCATCGATTCCTATTGAAACCTTTTGCACCTTCACCTCAGCCAATTAAAAAAAACAATTTGTTTTATTGATGAATCTTGATTTTTTTCAACGCATCCTGGTAATATACTTCTGGTCTCTTTGATATGATAAAGCGAGAATTGTCCCAAGCGATAGCAGTATCAGAGCTACTGTATGGCTGCACCATTTGGATTATAAGGACTCTAAGGAAACACTTAGAGAAAAAAGCTAAATGGGAACTGCACAAGGATGATGCATGCTACCGTGAACAAATACTAGAAGCAGCCCCCTCCCCCAAGGTAGCAGTACAGCCATTTGCATTTTATTACACAAATCATCCAAGTAAGACGAACGCGACATGCTGGACACAGATGGAGAAGCAAATACGAACTCATCAGTGATATCCTCCTGTGTTTATCTACACATGGACACACATGTGTAGGCCGACCAGTAAAAATCTTCATCAATCACCTCGGTGCGGATTTTGAATGCTGTGCGGAAGAATGTGCGATGACCGATAGGGACGGATGGGTGGCAGAGAGAGAGAGAGAGAGAGAGAGAGAGAGAGAGAGAGAGAGAGAGAGAGAGAGAGAGTCATAGGTATCCGTTCTATCTGTTGGAGGCGCGTGGTGTAATGGTTAGAGTCGTAAGAAATGGACTCTTTGACCCGAGTTCAAATCCTGGAGGAAGCTACAGTTCACATAGTTCTAATGCCCTTGGAAAAGGTATGAATCCAACTACTCTTCCTCCAGCTATGGGTAAATAGTAAGGCAAACTGGGTTCTTTAACCTTGGTTAGGCAACCAGTCTAGGAGAAGGATAACTCTGAATTCAATCCTGTTAAACTCCGCTTGGGGTGGTCACTACTAGAATAGGCTCACTCCTAATTAGTGATCTATTTCAATAAATTAAATTTATCATTAATAATTGTCTTATCTACTAGCTGGAGTAAAGTTTGTTCTTGTTAAATTTTTAAATTCTTTTTCTTGTCATTTTTCCTACTCGGTTCAGAAATCTTGAGGACATAATTATTGACCATCATATGTTTATGAGAAGAAGCCAGAACTGGACAAAACCCACAATGGCGCCTCCTCATTCCAGATAAAAATTAGATGTAAAATTACTGTTTTTAATCCACTAACACAATATTGAATCATCTATCTAAAATATTTCCACCCCTTTATGTTGAAAATATAAAGTAATTTAATCAAAGATCAATTCAGGAACTTCTAAGTTCACACAGTTATGGTCAGAAGAATTTAATGTGTGGTTCCTATAATACGTTAGAAGGCTCAGAGTAAACTTTCAACATAGGGGAATATACACATAAATGAATCCAAACAAAGAAGTACAACATAATAACAATACAGACTTTATTGTCTGAGCACGTGGAACATGACATACATGACAAGATACAAATAGATTGGACGAAAGTCTTTGGAAGTAAGAAAGAGTTCATGAAGAATATGAGAGTCACTTACTGATAGTTGGGGGAATCCGCTCACTTAATAGACAGAGACACCACGCGTCTAGTCCATCTTTTGTGGATGCTAGACCAAGAGAACGAGAGGTAGAGGGCTTCCTGAGCTGAGTTTAAATACCCAGCTATAGTGTCACCTAGTGGCAAAACACTCGCGATAAGGAAAGATGACCCTTTTGGACACCCCAACAGGGACAGACAATCGCTACATGGTTGTTACACTGAAAGCACCGGTTCCTATTTGATCACCGAAGTTATGCAGCAATGAGCCTGTTCAATACTTAATTAGGTGACGACTTAAGTTCTTGTGTCAATCCGGCTAACTGGGTGTAATTAAATTACCCGGAAAGGGTTGATATGCCGTAAAACAAAACAACCAACTACACAATACATATTATACCACACATTAAAATAGGCACAATTTGATTACACAAACACACACACACACACACACACATACACACACACACACACACACAGCTTGGCAGTCGAGGTTTCGAGTCATACACGAAGTAGTCTCCCATTTCTATAACCTTGCTGATGAGACCTAATATGTCGAAATGTACATTCAGGGATTGACATTTTCTCGATTTGTTTAGCCTTACATTTGAACATATATGCCCGCCTAAATTCATTAATTATTAACTAATTAATTTTCAAAATTAGGTATGACTTCAATTAAGCACATATCTTCCAAAAATTGTCAGCTAAAAGCCATATATATATATATATATATATATGAGAGTAAGTAAACAAACAATGTGTTTATTTGATATGGCTTTTAGCTGACAATTTTGGAGCCCTAGGCAATGAATAATGAAAAGATAGATTTTCTTTAAAGTTGATAAAACCAAAAGTTAATCCACCTTGTCCATTTCGTGATGAGATGGATATGTCGCCGGGTTTAGCTTGTTTTGAGACATCTTGTATGAGGGATTAACTCTTAATTCACAGTTCAAGGCGAAAAGATAAAAAAACGAGATGTAGTTTTAAGTTTAATACAAACCCAAATTTTAATCCAGTTGAAAGATTCGTGATAAAACGGATCTGTCACTGGAGTTTTGGTTTGGTTTAAGACATCTTGTATTTGTAATTAATTCATAATTCGCAGTTCAGGGCAAAAAGATAAAAACAAGGGGATGGATTTTTTAAAAGTTTGATACAAACAAACTTTAATCCAGCAAGAATATTAGGAGTAGAAAAACTTTGAATTAATCTGGGACGCATTGATACGATTTTATTGTGTTCTTTTAGATTTTTATGCGTCAGTGACGCAGGACACGTAGCTATCAGCATCTTTGGGGTTCTATGAATTTAGAAAAAAGGCAATAATGCTGCAGAAGCAACATTAACTAAATACTAGCAGGACCTGTAAATATACCACAGTATGATAATTTAATTATTATGTTTGATATGTTTACATAAGAGCTATTGCAAATAGTTCAATATCTAAAATCTATAATCTTGATTTAACTCTTTCTCACTCTTTCTTAAAGAGGGGAGGGGTGGTTGTAAAATATTATTTACATTGATTAAATTCCACTTAAGAAATTGACCTTGTGTCACATCCGGCTCGTGCAGAGGAATTGGTATATATATATATATATATATATATATATATATATATATATATATACACAAGATGTCTCAAAACAAGCTAAATCCGGCGACATATCCATCTCATCACGAAATGGACAAGGTGGATTAACTTTTGGTTTTATCAACTTTAAAGAAAATCTATCTTTTCATTATTCATTGCCTAGGGCTCCGAATTTCAACATTCTTACTGTAGAAGCCCAATTACCGTCGAATTGGCAGACAAAGGTAGCAAGCAAGTCGTAACTGAAATACGGTTTCTGCATTGTCACAAGCACAGTACAGTGTGGTAGTTTATTTATCTAAGCTCTATAGTCCCACTAAAGTCAACAGCCAATCAGGACTCAGGGAATGATATCACTCATATGCAAATATAGAATATTCCTGCTGTTTCATGTCAAATTCATTCAGACTTATCTGGTTGTTCACTTCAACAACATACTGACTGTCTCACTTAAACACTTACACATATATATTTACCAACCCCTCCATACGAGCAGGATGTGACTCAAGGTCAATTTCTTAAGCAGAGTTCAACAGGTTTGGATTCAGAGTTTTCTTTCTCTTAGACCGTTGCTTAACCAAGGTTAGAGAGCCCAGTCTGCCCTACTATTTACCCATAGCTGGAGAGAGAGAGAGAGAGAGACACAGAGAGAGAGAGAGAGAGAGAGAGAGAGAGAGAGAGAGAGGAGAGAGAGAGAGAGAGTAGGATTCATATCTTTCCCAAGGGTATTAGCGCAAAGTGAAATGCAATTACCAAATCCAGGATTTGAACTCGGGGCGACGAGTCCATTTCCCATGACTTTAACCATTACACCACGCGCTTCCTACGCTTCAACACTTACACATAAGTTGCCCAAACACAGACTAAAACTGTGTGGAGGCAAGAGGGTTTAATGTTTTAGGTTTAAAAGGTAGCTGGTTGTTCTTGGTGCGTGTTCCTAGTGTTTGCCTTTAAACCCATCTTATTTAGTGGTCACGCTGAAAAGGAAGAAATTCAAGGAATGAAAAGGAAGAGACAAAGACAAAAGATAACACATCACTCAATAAGTTCCGGGCCTAACTAATAAAACAACAACTTGTCAGTTTTATGATTTAAGTTTTATTTGTGACAAGCAAATTTCTCCCTGGCCAGTAGTAGTGTCTAGTCTCAGATAAAGCCTAAGTTCGAATGGCCGAGAGATAATCTTTAGGGTCGGAAGTGGATCCTTTTTCCCGTACATGCGCGGAGGGTCCATCCGGTGTGAAGGCTCATGGGAGTTTTCTTAATTTTTAAATTTTCTTTTTAATCCCCACAAAACTTGATTTTTCTCAATGTTCCTTGGTCACAGATTAATCTCATCACAAATGTACCAGTTGGATTGAAGTTTGTTCTTATTAACAGAAAACAAACATCTTCTCAAAATTTCTTGCCTTGGGTTTGAGAATTAAAAATCATCATCATCATCATCATCATAATCATCATCAAGGCGTTTGAAGAAGATAGGTATCATAAGATTTTGTTTTGTTTTACGGCATATCAACCTCAGTGGGTCATTTAATGCCGATAAAATTTTGTGGACCATATGACCTTTAGGCACCCCTTTTTGATCTCGATTAAGAAAGGACATATTTTTCATTTACACCGTCAATATCCGGTTGTTTTAACAGACGATTTAAAAAATGTTTAAAATGATAAAACCAGGCCCTAACCCTAACCCCTAACCCTAACCCTAAACCTAACCCCTAACAAACAACCGGATATTGACAGTGTCAGAGTGGACTAGGGAGCAATGGTGATGAAGAGGTGCTCCACATTCCCCAAACCCCCCAGAACTGGAACCTCACCATCAGATAGAGTTTAACGTGATTACCAGAACATGTAGACCCTCAGCCACCGCCTTCTAGCACACATATGATAAAAAGGGTTGGGGCTTGCCATAAGGGCCATAGAATTGGGGCAATCATATAGGTGCTAAGAATTGACGTGACCAGCTGATTGATCGGAGGGGGCCTCTCCGACCGCCCGTCTAGCCTAAGTAAGGGTTTAAGTGGAGTGTTGCAGGTCATGGACTGCTCATCCACCAAGACTCCGTCCTTAAGCATCACGGGTCGACACCCACGGCCAACAGGTGGCGCCATTTGGGTGAGTCTTACCCCTCTGCAGAGGTGCAGTCGGTGCATTCTAACGCCCCAACCGACAGGGCGGGTATTATATATATTTATCAACCCCTCCGCACGAGTGGGATGCAGCACACGGTCAATTTCTTAAGCGGAGTTTAAAAGATTTGAATTCAGAGTTTTCCTTCTCCTAGACCGGTTGCCTAACCAAGGTTAGAGAGCACAGTCTGACCTACTATTTATCCATAGCTGGAGGGAGAGTAGGATTCATACCTTTCCCAAGGGTATTAGCTCTAAGTGAAATGCAATTACCACATCCAGGATTTGAACTTGGGACGACGAGTCCATTTCCCATGACTTTAACCATTACACCACATGCTTCCATGCGGGTATTATAAGATGATAAGAAAGAGAAGAAAAGGACTATACAATATCATTTAATGAGGTGATGGCACCAACGTAATTATACATAGAAGATGTCTCAAAGCAATCTAAACTCTGATTTCTTAAAATAATTTCTTTGGTATAATCACGAACGTGCCAGCTGGGTTAGAGTTTCTTCTTCATAATAAAACTCAATTTTCTCATAGCATAAGAATTAACAGGGTGTTAAATCGTAGCGAACACCTATACTCTTATAATGCATTAGGATAACAAAAAGGGGGTAACCTAACACATAATAATCGGTCGGGAAAAAGACAAGTCAATTAATACAATACAACATTTAATTACATAACATAAAAAAGAGGTAACATAGTTTCCGTCCCAAACTATAAAAAGGACACTAGATGTTCCAAGAAAACGAATAAAGGTTAACAACAAAGGGATAGAGACCACTTAGCATCTCTTTCTTTCTCTCTTTCTCTTTCTTTCTTTCTATTCTGAAAATAATTTTTTAAGGTTTTTCTCTGTTCAAATTTTCTTTCTTTCTTTCTTTTTTTTATTGTTGTTTCCCGCTTTTTCTTTTACATATATCTAGTGTTCTTTCTCTCTTTTTGTATCTTTCTTTCTCTCTTTCTTTCTTTTTTTATTGTTTGTTTGTTTGTTTCTTTCTATAACCTAGCAAAAATATGTGCCATCGAGAGCAAGTATTTCAATTCTAATAGATATATGTCTATTCATTTTTGTTTCTATCCAAATCTTTCTCTCTCTGCCTCTGTCTCTGTCTCTCTCCCTCTCTCTGCCCCCTCTCTCTCTCACTCTCTCTTTATCTCTTGTGGTTTTTCTCTGTTCAATTCTTTCTTTTTTCTTTCTATTATTTTATTATTAGTTTTATTATCTATTATTCTATTATTAGTTTGTTTGTTTGTTCTTTCTTTCTTTCTTTCGTTCTTTCTTTCTTTCGTTTTTTCTTTCTTTCTTTCGTCTTTTCTTTCTTTCTTTCTTTCTTTCTTTCGTCTTTTCTTTCTTTCTTTCTTTCGTTTTTTCTTTCTTTCTTTCGTTCTTTCTCTCTTTCTTTCTTTCGTTCTTTCTTTCTTTCTTTCTGTGAACCAAAATAGGCACCCCATATATGAGGAAATTGAGTTAAGAGTAGAACGAATTAATGTCATTTCAATTTATTTCAAAGGGGAAATTTGGTTTGATATACGAGGAAATTGAGTTAAGAGTAGAACGAATTAATGTCATTTCAATTTATTTCAAAGGGGAAATTTGGTTTGATATACGAGGAAATTGAGTTAAGAGTAGAACGAATTAATGTCATTTCAATTTATTTCAAAGGGAAATTTGGTTTGATATACGAGAAATTGAGTTAAGAGTAGAACGAATTAATGTCATTTCAATTTATTTCAAAGGGGAATTTGGTTTGATATACGAGGAAATTGAGTTAAGAGTAGAACGAATTAATGTCATTTCAATTAATTTCAAAGGGGAAATTTGGTTTGATGTACGAGGAAATTAAGTTAAGAGCGGAATCAATTAAACTCTTAAATCAATGTACCACTGTAAATGAACAACACAGGTGATTTGTTTATAGCGGTGAAGGTTTCTTTAGAACCAGCCACATTATTCTGGATAAGCTGATATCAGAAGAATTGTGCCACAGTGTGCCACATATCCTTGCGAACAACCACTCCCCAAGTTGCCTTACCAAGACCAGCGAGCCTAGACTGCCATGCGAACAAGAGAGGGGTTATTGCCCTTCATAAGGGCATGAGCGACATGCGTGGTTCAGGATTTGAATTCGGCTTGTCGACTTAATTTCCAACGACGATAACCATTACACTATGTGTGCTTGCTTAATCAGTCTATTAATATGCTATTGACTTAATCCCACCAACATTAAGAAATTATATATATATATATATATATATATATATATATATATATATATATCTTCTTATTATAATGGAGATTGTGTGTTTGTATGTCTGTAACCGAAACTATATAACTACTCAAGTCACAATTCCCTTAGCTATTGACATCATATTCTCAATGATTTTATTTTTATTTAAACCTCAATTATTAATAAAATTGTTTTACATTATTAATACTGTTAACCGTATCTACATACTAACAACGTGCAATTATATATATTTATATATACAACAAAATAGCGGTTTACAGTGTGAACGGGGAGGCTAATTTGCATATTGATATTAAAAATGCGATTTTAATAAATATGTGTTTAGTATTATTGATTTCTAACTGTTTGGTTTTATTTTAATGAATATAAGCAAAAATATCTTCAATGAATCTTAAATGAAATCCATTAACAAGAAAAAATAACTGTCATTTTATTCTTTACTTCCTCTTATAACTAAATACTTAAATTAGAAAAAATAACAATGAAAGACGAGAGTGATGGAAGAATAAGTTTCAGTTGTTCTATTTTTCAATTATACCCCTGTGTTTCAAATCTTTTTATCTGCATTTTTATTTAGTTTCATTAGCCTATCTAATTTAATACGATATTTTATTACATTAAAACTTAAATACTTGCACCCGGAGGGTGCATATATTTGCTAGTATATATAATATATATATATAATAATAATAATAATAATAATAATAATAATAATATATATATATATATATATATATATATATATATATATATATATATATATAATAAAAATAATAGTAGTAGAGGGAAAATTAAGGGTCTACCATGGTTTCAATCATAATGATTTCATCAGGACTCTACCCTACGTTTAACTATGTCGATGTAATTCCTTAGTTAAACTCAGATATTTTTCGGATAATAACGCGTTCAACCGTTATTATCCGAAAAATATCTGAGTTGGATACTATATATATATATATATATATATATATATATAATATATATATATGTATATATATATATGGGTGGTAAAATATAGAATCCGTACGTACAAACGTAAATTAAAAAAAGTAAAGTATTCCAAAATATATACATATATATATCTATACATGTTTGTATATATGCGGAGGCGTGTGGTGTATCTGGATTTTACAAGTATTTGTTAGATTTCCATTGTAGGAGACATTTTTTTTTAATGTCTCATCTCAATTTAACGCCCCCCCCCGAAAATAATTGATCTCTTTCAATTCTGTACTGTTTGGCAATTATCGATTAAAAATAGGCCACGCCCACTTAACAGTGACAGACAAGAAATTTGTTGTGCGTGTGGACTCACGTGATGATATCTTCTAAGGGCACAAAAAACAAACAAACGAACGGACGAACGAACAAACATGAAAAGAGAAAAAAAAGAGAAAAAAAAAAAAAGAAAAAGAAAAAGAAAAAAAAAAGAAAAAGAGACAGATAAATTTGGCGATAATCTATTAGATTAACCAATGACAGCCCGTTTTTAAGGCAACTCACACAAATCTCCTTAGCGAATTACAACTAATCGGGTTCAATCCTTGCTTGTGAAAAATAACCCAGGGTCAAAAAAAAAAAAAAAAAAAAAAAAACGAAAAAAAAAAAGAAAGAAAAAATAACTGAATGAAAAAAGTGACAATAATTTTCTTTTTTTCATAAAGAAAGAAATAAAATGAAAAAAAAGTAATCGATGAATGAATAAATGAATGAATTTACTTTAAGTAATTTGTTTTTTGTTTTTTCACGTGGGTATCATTGATTTTTAAAATTACTAAATTAATACTTTGCAAAAACGTATAGAAGGTGTGTAAAAAAAGTATCGAGATTTTTTGTACTTTTTGGCACATCTTGTATTCTGAAAACAAAAATAACTTTCCATTCATTCTTCATTTCTATCTTGGTAAATACAGCTTTAAACTTGGCATTTTTTTAACACACCTTGTATACTGAAAAAATTATGAATGGAACGTTATTTTTTGTCTTCTGAATACAAGGTATGTCAAAAAGTACAAAAAATCTCAATACTTTTTTGACTTACCTTGTATTTGAAAAGTGTTTTCTTTTTCTTTTTTTCATCCAAATACACACAAACTTTTTTTTATAAAACTAGAAAAAGTAATTCAGATTTCTGTCAAAATTTCTGTGGAGGGGAGGTTCATAAAAATGTGAGAGGTTTTATTTTTAGATTCATCACAAATCTAAAAATAAAACAAAACCCCAGAAACCTAAATTGTCATGAGGGGCTTAGAAGTTTCTTGAACGACCCTCGTATGTACGAGGATAGGCTGAAATGTTCATAGTTCACCAAAACATGCATATATATATATATATATATATATATATATGTATATATAATATATATAATATATATATATATATATATATATATACACACACACACACACACACACACACACACACATATATATATAATATATATATATATATATATATATATATATATATATATATATACAAGGTGTGTCAAAAAAGTAACGAGCTTTTTGTACTTTTTTGGTACTTTGTATTCTGAAAGAAAATAACGTTCCATTCATTCTTCATTTCTATCTTAATAAATAGCTTCAATCTCGATACTTTTTTTGACACATCTTGTATATATATATATATATATATATATATATATATATATATATATATATATATGTATATATATATTTATATATATATATATATATATATATATATATATTTCTTTCACAGACACAGACACACAGAAACAGAAACAGAAACAGATACAAACCCACACACACACACACACACACACATATATATATATATATATATATATATATATATATATATATATATATATTTCTTTCACAAGAAATTTTCTTCAGATGATGACCTAAGGTCGAAACTAGTTGAGAACAATTAAAAATATATAATCGAGTTCAATTGCTTGTAAAAAACAACACAGGGACAAAAACAAAAAATAAAAATAAGTAGAAAGTGACAATAATTTCCTTTTTTTCACAAAAGATAAAATAAGATAAAAATGATAATAAAATCGACCAATGAATGAATTAATGAATTTGCTTAAACTGATTTATTTTTCACGTGGGTATCATTGATTTTTACAACTACTAAACTGATACTTTGCAAAAACGTATTTTTAAAAATCTCTTATCTTTTTTAAAATATGTTTGCATACTACAGATCTACACTTTACACCCCCACACCGCACACCATATCATTGGAAAACCGAAAAATATTTAATTCATCTTCTTGAAATAACCCCCCCCCCCAAAAAAAAAATTCTCATATTAAAAGTATTAGCTACTTGGTCCCTTGAATGGTTGGTGGGTGGGTTGATTTTTACGGCATATCAACCCGTCTGGGGTTATGTCATGCCTAACAGTTAGGAAGTAATATATGTTCTGTATTTATATTTATACTTTTTTTAGTAATTGGCTTTAACAATGTGTTATCACCATGTTGTATAGTATTGATTAAGTTCATGTCTATATTCTATGGTATAATTTTATTTCCCTCAAAAAGGACAGAATGTCCTCCATGTTGACAGTTTCGAATAGATCTTTGGTCGATGTGCCATCACAATACTATGACTAAGGAATATCATTAAGCAGTGCCTGGCTATTATGTCAATAATATATGATATAACTATCATATATTACCAGAAACAGAAGAATTCCTAAACTAATGGGGAGTACCCCTTCATCACCATTACTCCCAGGTCCATTCTGACCCGGAGTGGTAGTACCTGTAAGTAAAGTCGTCGGAGCGGCCTAAAGTCGGTATCAGACAATCAGCGAGGGAGTCTATCCTCTTTTCACTAGCGCTAGACCAAGGAGATTGTTCTTGCGTCTGAGGTGGAGCGCCACACCTACCATCAGCTCCTTACTTTACCGCACAGATCCCTGTGCTACTCATACGCTGAGTTGGCGAGGGCCGGTATCAAACTAGGAACTTTGTAGTTTCTAGCCCAACGCTCTACCGACTGAGCTAAATGAGTTTAAGAAAATGTTTAAAAAATTCAATTAAAAAAATTGAGTACCCATCAAGAATGAATAATTACCTGGGATAGGGCCTTCGGGACCTGTGTCCAATGGCTTCGGCCATTGGAGCGATAAGATATCAATATCAGTGTGATCCCAGGGGACCATCTCTTCAGGCAATACCTGTCCCCTTGTCTAAAATGAGCAGGGCTGGGTTTATTGCCCAGTGCCTGAGGTGCCTCAAAAGAGGAATGCCGAAGGGATACACGCAATTTTTAAACACTAACGACGCATGTTTCAGATTTCACAATACAGAGAAAAATACCAATCGAGATTGTTTTTTTGCTGCGGTGGAGCCCCACATCAACCGTTAGCTTCCCACTTTACCACACAGATCATATTAGCCAATCTGTACTATTCGTGCGCTGAGTTGACAGAGACCGGTATCGAACCAGAAACCTTTCGATTCCAGCCGGGTGCTCTTATAGACTGAACTGACCTGGCTATATGAAGGGATCATTAAAGTACCCTACTGTGATATTTATGGTTGCTTGGTATTGCCCAACCCCTCTCGAAGTAAAATGAAGTGGGTAGCAATGTGTTATACGGGGTGATAAAATAAAAAAAAACAGACTTTAAAAAAAAATTCAGGCCTGTTTTTTTTTTTGGTCACCCTGCACACACACACACACACACACACACACACACCATATATATATATATATATATATATATATATAATATATATGGTGACCCCCCAAAAAAAACCCCAAAAAAACAAAAACAGGCCTGACTTAAAAAAATGTCTGCTTATTTTGGTCACCCCTCAATTTGTTTAGCCTTACATTTGAACATATATGCCCGCCTAAATTCATTAATTATTAACTAATTAATTTTCAAAAATTAGGTATGACTTCAATTAAGCACATATCCTCCAATATATATATATATATATATTATATATTATATATATATATATATATATATATATATACACTTACAAACTCCTCCGCACTAGCAGGATTCGACACAAGATCAATTTCTTAAGCGAGTTTAACAGGTTTGAATTCAGAGTGTTCCTTCTCCTAGACTGGTTACCTAGCCATGATTTAGTTTGTTGTTTGGATTTTAATACGAGGAACAAATCGTTGCCCTTCAGTAGTAATACCTGCTTACATAATTTGCAGCATTAATTGTAAAAACCTTGGCCCGATCGAAATTGAATGTACTATTGTTAGATTTCTTGTTTAGAAATCAATTTTCTCATTACTATTTACCTTGAGCTAGGACTTATCACTTAGACGAGATTACACCTACAACCTGTCTTAAAAATAAAACCTTGAATTCCACAACGTTCCATACGGATAAGGGCCGGGTTTAGCTCAGTCTGTAGAGCGTTCGGCTAGAAACCACAAGGTTCCTAGTTCGATACCGTCCCTCGCCAACTCAGCGTATGAGTAGCACAGGGATTTGGCATAGGAACCACAAGGTTCCTGGTTTGATACCGGATCTCACCAACTCAGAATAGCACAGATCTCTGTGTGGTAAAGTAAGGAGCTGATGGTAGGTGTGGCGCTCCACCTCAGACAATCTCCTTGGTCTAGCGCTAGTGAAAAGGCGATAGACTCCCTCGCTGATTGTCTGATACCGACTTTAGGCCACCCCGACGACTTTACTATTACTAACTAGCAGGACCTGTGGATATACCACAGTATGATAATTTGGTTATTACAACATTTAATATGTTTACTATTGCTAAATAGTTCAATATGTAGTAAAAGTAAAGTTGACGGAGTGGCCTATTGTCGGTATCAGCCAGACAGCGAGGGAGTCCATCCCCTTTTCCCTAACGCTAGACCAGAGATATTGTTTTTGCGTCTGGGGTGGAGCGCCACACCTACCATCAGTTCACTGTGCTACTCATACGCTGAGTTGGCGAGGGCCGGTATCGAACCCGGAACCTTGTGGTTCCGAGCCGGATTCTCTACCGACTGAGCTAAGTCGGCTCTTTATGTAAAAAAGTATAATAATCTTGATTTAACTCTCTCACTCTTTTTCTTTCTTTCCTTCTTTCTATCTTTTCATTATGTTCAATTGAAACAGATTAGCGTTATCGCTTCCGCGCGCTCATCCCCTCTCTGCCTATCTTTCCCCTACACTCTTTCTCTCTTTCTCATCATATTTTTTTTCTGTGTAGAATGTCTTTTTCCTTCACTTTCTTTTTTTTTATAATAAAAGCGGAAAGGTCCATTATTTAGCTGAGGTGACGACACTCATAAGAAATAAGAATTCGGCAGATAAGCGACACCAGATAATCCGGATTTACATTTTTGCCTTTCCTCTTGGACAATTTGGACGGTCTAACCTGAGGGTATATTTATTTATTGCAAGATGATAACGGTCGTACAAATAAGGAACACGAGTATTGATATATAGATATCTGCTTATATAATATGCAAAAGTAATGTGAAAACCTTGACCTGATCGAAATTGAGTGTACTATTGTTAGAGTTCTTATTTAAAAAATCAATTTTCTCATTATTTACTATTTACCTTGACTTAGACGAGATTACACCCACAACCTGTCTAAAAAATAAGCCTTGAATTCCACATTGTTCCAAGCGGATAATTCCATATTATTACAAACTAACAAATATATGCCCCCGCTCCCGGGTGCAAGTATTTAAGTTTCAATGTAATAAAATATTACATTAAATTAGAAAGACTAATGAAACCAAATAAGAATGCAAATATAAAGATTTGAAACAGAGGGGAGGGGTATAATCGAAAAAGAGAACAACTGAAACTTATTCTTCCATCACTCCCGTCTTTCATTGATAAATTTTCCTAATTTAACAATTTAGTTAAAATAGGAAGTAAAGAATAAAATTACACTTATTTCTTCTTGTTAATGGATTTCTTTTCAGATTTATCCCCGAGATTGTTGCTCATATTCATTAAGATAAAGCAAAACAATTAGAAATCAATAATACTAAGCACATTTTTATTAAAATCAAATTTTTAATATCAATATGCAAATTAGCCTTCCCGTTCCCACTGTAAACCGCTGTTTTGTTGTACATATAA
Organism: Doryteuthis pealeii; assembly: GCA_023376005.1. Taxonomy (NCBI): domain Eukaryota; kingdom Metazoa; phylum Mollusca; class Cephalopoda; order Myopsida; family Loliginidae; genus Doryteuthis; species Doryteuthis pealeii. The sequence goes on from CM042158.1 coordinate 44,646,908, forward strand.
ATACAATTTATTAGTATATAGATAAGGCCAACAGTATTTATAATGTAAAACAATTTTATCAATAATTGAGAATTAAATAAAAATTAAATCATGGAGAATGTGACGTAAATAACTAAGGGAATTGTGACTTCAGTTTTGGTTACAGAATAAGAAGTGGCAGTTGAATTAAATTTTCTTCTTGTACTGTCTCCTTTTTTTTTCTTTTTAACTACTCGTTCTGAACACCAATTATAATTGCTTGTACCGTCTAGCCTAAGAATAAGCCCTAGTTGAGAGCGGCAGACAGACGAAAGAAATAAGCATTCTTCGCACACACCATGCATGAGGATTTCTGTTACTATGTTTCCCCAAAAATAAGACCAACCTGCAAAATAAAACCTAGTGAAATTTTTCAGGATGATTTTGATATAAATTCTGATTTTAATTGTATTTTGATGGCAGTAATCCGCCCACAGCGGCTCTATCACCACTGCGATCCTACTGTAAACAGCTCGCTGCGGCTCTCGCACATTTCACTTGTTTGCACTGAAAAATCACCAAGACTACAGTAGTAATAATAATAATAGGATATTATTTGAATAAAATGAGTTCTGAGGTGAATAGATGTTGAACTTTAAAATAACCCATCATACAGGTAAGAATACCACGAAAATTTGCAACAGCCGTGAGGGAGATTTGGTAGGCAGAGAGTTAGACTATGTTGAAATTAGCGTATTTTTATTGAGGGATTCTAACATTAAAGATATAGAAAATATCTATCCAACCTATTCTAATTGATTTCAATATAAAATTATATAAGTTAAAAGAAAGGAAATGAATCCGACGGTATGAGTATATATAAAAAGATATGAAAACACTAGAAAATGCTGTTAAAGTGAAAACATTTTATAACTTAGTATTAATATCAGATTGAACAATATTTCGATTTTATGAAAATAACAAGCCCTGATAACGATTTTCATAAAATCGAAATATTGTTCAATATCAGCTAAGTTATAAAATGTTTTCACTTTAACAGCATTTTGTGGTGTTTTCATATCTTTTTATATATACTCATAAAATTATATATAGGATTGGTTTTAATACGTTTGAGATTAAAACAATAATATTAGAAATCAATAGAAATAAAAATACTAAGTAATTATTTATTAAACACGGTTTTGTTAAAACCAGTATGCAAATTATCCACACTATACACTATGTAAACATTTATTTCTTAATGATATATAACACACATGGCAGGATTTTAAACACATTAATAACATGGGCTGTTTTGAGGCAAATCTATCTTAGCTAGACCTTAATAGAGACATTGGGTATTAGTGCTATGTGAGATGCAAGCAGCCTAGTCCAGGATTTGAACTCGGGTCGATGAGTCCATTTCTACGACTCTAACCATTACATCATGCGCTTTTTTTTCTTCCGAACAAAACAAGCTTCTTACAGTAAAATCAACATTAGTAGACACATTTAAGGTTTTTATACTCTTAGGTATTGAATTTAGTGGCAAAATTTGGATTTATCTATTAACGAAAAACAAAATTAAATATTAAATGCAGTTTAGCTCAGTCGGTAGAGTACCCGCCTCGGAATCGCAAGGTTCTGAGTTCGATACCGGTGCCCACCAACTTAGCGTATGAGTAGCACAGATTGTATAATCTGATCTGTGCGGTAAAGTAGGGAGCTGATGGTAGGCAAAAACCTCAGCAAAAATACTCCCTCTGGTCTAGCGCCAGCGAAAAGGGTCCGCCTGATGAAAAGGCTGTCCGGTTGATACCGACAATAGGCCACTCCGACAACTATAATGGAGAATATGTGTGTGTCTGTAACCGAAACTACGTCACCACCCACGTCAGAATTCTCTTAGTCATTAACGTTATATTCTCAATGGTTATTAAATAATCATTATTTAGTCTTAATTAGCATTTTATTTATTAATATTATCTCTATTAAGGTCTAATTAAGATAGATTTGCTTAAAACAGCTAATTATTAATGTGTTTAAAATCCTACAATATGTGTGATATATCATTAAGAAATAAATGGTGTGAATAATTTGCATACCGGTTTTAACAAAACCGTGTTTAATAAACAATTACTTGGTGTTATTGGTTTCTAATATTATTGTTTTATTCTCAGACTATTAAAAGCAATATTATTTATAATTTTATATTGAAATCAATTAGAATAAAGCAAAATTAAGTAATCTTTTTTGTGTTCTTATTTAAGTTCATTAGTCTTTCTAATTCAATATAATATCTAATTATTTCTCTGATTTTTTTAGTTGAGGCTTGATAATTAGTATTATTTGTATTATTCAGACTATTGTCCTCATCTTCATTGTTATCTGTACAACATTTCGGCCGATGTACTCTCCGGACTTCTTCAGGTATTTCTTGTCGGACTCTGGAATCTTCTCGGACTCAGGAACCATGTCGGACTCGGGAACCTTCTATTCGAACTCGGGAACTTTCTTGTCGTAATCGGGAGTCATCTCTAGACCGCATGTTCAATCCTGGTCAGGGGCAGCAGTAACATAGAATAATAATTAACACAGCTTAACACCTGTACCCCAGCTATGGTTAGCGGAATGAGAACTGGATAGCATCGGGGACTGAATAAAGGGTTAGATTTAAAGTTCCGTTTTATATTAAAACTTAAACAGTTGTGCTCAGAGGGCAAATATTTTTCTAGTATAATTAACAACTAGAAATATGTGAGATTTTTTCTAACATGATGCTTTCTGGACGCCCCAAAACTTAGATTTTAGGACACCTATCTGTCAGCATTGAGCTTGGCTTCATCAGTCGTTTATTTGATCATTAAAGCATCATACACGTGTATTATAGAAGAGAAAGTGGACGGGGGAAGGGTGGATTTGGGGATGAAGTCAGGTGGATGGGATAGCGTTTGTGAGGATTTAATTGGTCAGAAGGAAATCTTTGGTGGATGGGGAGGGAGAAAAGATCAAAAGCGAGGAGAGAGTTAGAAAAGTTTTTTTTTTACGGCATATCAACCTCAGTGGGTCATTTAATGCCGATAAAGTTTTGAAATAAATCAATTCTTAATGGATAATACAATTTTTTAAATAAATACATTTTTCTATTTAACCCATAGATGGGACCCTAACAGGTACTACCACTCTGGGTCAAAGTGGACCAGGGAGCAATGGTGATGAAGGGGTGCTCCACATTCCGAAACCTCCAAAACTGGAACCTCACCATCAGATAGTTTAACGTCATTCCCAGGACATGTAGACCTGCAGCCACCGCCTTCTAGCAACCATATGATAAAAAGGGCTTGGGGCTTGCCATAAAGGCAATAGGGTTGGGGCAATCATATAGGTGCTAGGGCTTGACATGGCCAGCCGATTGATCGGAGGGGGTCTCTCCGACCGCTCGTCTAGCCCAAGAAAAGCCTAAAGTGGAATATTGAAAGTTATGGACTGCTCAGCCACCTGGGTATCCTTAAGCATCACGGGTCGCCACCCACGGCCAACAGGTGGCCCCATTGGGGGGAGTCTTACCCCTCTGCAGAGGTGCAGTCGATGCATTCTAACGCCCCAACCGACAGGGCGGGTATTATATATATTTGAACACCTGTACTCTTATAATGCATTAGGATAACCAAAAGAGGGTAACCTAACACATAATAATCAGTCGGGAAAAAGACAAGTCAATTAATACAATACAACATTTAATTACATAACATAAAAAAGAGATAACCTAGAAAAGATATGCAGAGTAAGGTGGTTGAGTGCAAAGGGAGGGGATCAAGATAGGGGAGAAAATGGGCCACCATTCTTGGAGAGAAATTTGATCTATTGAAGCAGAAGGGAAGAAGTGAAAGGTGAGTAAGCGAGGTGGAAGGGATGAGTAGATATTCATTAGTGGGATGGCGGAAGTTTTTTTTAGCGATTTTGGTCACTAGTTATGAGTAAAAAGTAACAGGACATGGAAAGAGGGTAGGTAAGAGGACGTTTAGCAAGTGTAGGGGTAGGGAAAGTGGTTAAGGGCAAGAGAAAGAGGAGCATGGTAGGAGGGGAATTAAGTTAACATTCTTAGGTTGAATTGAAGAGAATTTTGATACATAGGAATAGAGGGGAAGGTGTAGGAGGTAAGGAGAGTGAGTGGGATTTGGTTAGTCATAGCACACACGAAACGATAAACTTGGAATTTTTAACCTGGACTTATCTATCGCAAAAAACTATCACACATGAAAACAAAATCAGAATTGGTAATGGCTAAAACTACTATCCCATACAAAACTTTTGCCCCCAAAAGTTTACCTTCTCCTCCTCCCATACTAACCAAATCCCACCCACCTGACTTCATCCCCAAACCCACCCCTCTCCCGTCCACTTTCTCTTCTATAAAACACATGTATGATGCTTTAATGATCAAATAAACGACTGATGAAGCCGAGCTCAATGCACGGCGAAATATATCTTCTACATATACTTGTTTGAGTTTTGTTCCTTTGTACACATTTCTCCCTCTAATCTTTACTACATTATGTCGGATTTACTCCAATCCTCCTATCCTTATATATATATATATATATATATATATATATATATATATATATATATATTAGCAGGACATGTGGATATACTACAGTATGAATATTTTATTGTTACAACGTCTGATATGTTTACTTAAGAGCTATTGCTAAATCGTTCAATATGTAAAAAATATAATAATCTTGATTTAAATATCTCACACTCTTTTTTTCTTTCTTTCTTTCTTTTCTTCTTTTCAATATGTTTGATTGAAACAGATTAGCGTTATCTCTTCCGCGCACTCCCTCCCTCTTATATCTTCCCTTCTTTCTTTCTTTCTTATTATATTTTTATGTGTAGCATGTCCTTCGCTGAAAGGAATTAGGAAAATAAATCATTATCCAAGAGTTCTCTAAGTGTCTCGGTATAGGAAAAACTGTCTTCAGACGTACAATCTCTCAGAGAATTTAGTATTTCCATTTAGTTTTGTATATGAATACCTAAAACAATAGATTATTAAAAACACAAAAGAAAAGAAAAGAAAAAAAACTGTAGTATCATATGCAAATGAGGTAACGCTATAAAAGAGTACCGCCTCAGTAATAAGCATTTGGCTACTACATTTGATTAAGATAACGTCTATATCCTGAGACTGATTCACTTCATAACAAAACCCACAAAAAAACAAAAATAAACACCCCCCAAAAAAACAACAAAAAAACAAAAAAAACCCCAAAAACAAAACAACCCCCCCCGCCAAAAAAAAACAACAAAACCCAAAACCCAACAACAAAACCCCAATAAACAAACAAACAAAAACAAAAACCTGAAAACAAAAAACAAAGCAAAAAAAAAAAAAAAACAGATTAAATTAACCCCTCAAACAAAACAAAACAAAAATAAAATAAAGATAGTAATAGAATTCTGGAACAATTATTGCATAAGAGGGTAAAATCATAGGTTTTTCATGCCAAAAATGAAAGCGATCGGCAGAATTTCTTCGATCCCCGGATGTTGTTACCACTAGGAGTGGTCGGTCAGTTAGTTAGTTCGTTTTACGGTATGTCAACCTTTGTTTGATGAAATCTGTCTTTTTTCAAGCAATTATATGATTTCACCGAGAGTGATCAGAGCAAAATATTGATTGATTTTAAAGGCATTTCAATCCTGCTGCTCCGAAACTGTGTCGGCGGGGCTTAGAATAATCTGACTGCACCTCCTGCAGAGAGGTAATACCTCCTTCAAAAAGGGGATATTCTGGGTAGGACACTAAATCACATCTGATGATGAGGCTCTAGTACTGGAGATCTGGAGTGTGCAGCACCCTTTCATTGCCATTACTCCCAGATCCACTCTGACCCAGAGTGGTTATACCGGTTAGAGTCAAATAGATATGTTTAAAAATGATTTGTAGTCGAGGGTGATGCGTGCAACCCCCCAAAAAAACACAAAAAAAAAACAAACAAAAAACAAAACAAACAAAAAAACCCAGAAAAAACAAAACAAAAAACAAAAAAACAAAAAAACAAAACAAAACAAAAAAACAAACAAAAACTCTTAAGAAACAACTATACAAAGAGTGTAAATATGAACGTACAATGAACGCGATTCCTTAACCTTTAGGTATAAAATAACTGCGTGATGTCCACGTGGCGTAATGCTTGACATCGACATCATAGTAAGCGACTTCAAACTTCAGTCGCGCTATTACATTCACTTTCGGAATGGAACCCCCAGCATTACATAATACACGGAGGTTGATATGCTATTAAATAAAGGAACCAAACCAAACCATAGTATAACCCTAGACGGGTTGATATGCCTTTAAAATCAATCAATCTTTTGCCCTGATCACCGGAAGTGACCCCTAGTATCCTCTACGATTCCACCGAAGAATTTAGTCTTGAAATTCATTTCAGAACCCACAGATTTCAAAGACCACACGATCATTTAGTTATAATCCTCACCCAGAAGAGGACATTGACAATAATAAGGAGGGGGTGGGGGTGATGCAAATTAAATCTATAATCCATGAATCAATTTAATTTAAACCCGAAAGCTGGCATATTTAATTTGGTTTTTAATCATTTAATCAAACAACTATCTGTTTATATCTCTTTTCATTTTTGTTAGTGCCCCTGAGGACTGGGTGTAAACTTTTGCTAAAATTCACCTCGATTAAAAGGGACCCCCCGAAATACGATTAACGATTTAACACATGTTAACACATCTCCTCAACACTCCAGGATCTCTTCACGCTTGATAAAACAGCTCAATCATTTCAGAATCAGACGAGGAGTTAATCAGTCATCTATATAAATGATGGGTGGAGTAGGGAATACTCTAAGTAATAGATAGTAGAGAAACGTTGTTTTTTGTTTGTTTCTTTTTATTGTTTAATCATACCCCCCCCCACCGAGACAAATAAATCAAAATCAATTATTATTGACAATGATTCATAGCTTGAAGCGAAACAAAAGATAAGATGATTACTAAATGTTTTTTTGGCAGTTGTCATACTCGGTCTAATATAGATGTTAGCTCTATTGTTCCTGGTTGAATTAAAAAAAAATGACTTGTTGTCACCCAGACTCCATTGAAAAACCATCAGCTCACGCTGGTGTTAAAAATTCACAGGAGTGAAATAATAATAATAATCAGGACAAAAGTAGTAGCAATTGTGGTTGGTGTCGGTAGAACGGTTCCCAAGGGTTTGGAAAGGAGTCTGGAAGAATTGGAAATCAGAGGAAGAATCGAGACCATCTAAACAACAGCACTATACTCAGAAGTGTCCTGGAGAACTGAGGAGACTTGTCACTCAGACTCCAGTGAATGACCCTCAGCTTACGCTGATGTGAAAAACTTACAAGGGTTGAAATAATAATAAGAAAGGTAATACTAACTGTAGTTGGTACCTTTGTAACGGTCACCAAGGGTCTGGAAAAGAGACTGGTTGAATTGGAAACCAGGGAAAGAATCGAGACCATCCAAACAACAACATTGTTAAGATCGGCTAGAATACTCAGTAGAATCCTGAAGAACTGAGGAGACTTGTTGTCACTCAGCCTCCAGTGAAAGACCATCAGATCAGCAAGGAGTGCGACAATAATAATCGGAGGAAAGGTAGTGCCAATTGTAGTTGGTGTCCTTGGAACGGTTCTCAAGTGTCTGGAAAAGATGTCTGGATGAATTGGAAACCAGGGAAAGAATCGAGACCATCCAAACGACAACATTGTTAAGATCGGCTAAAATACTCAGAAAAGTCCTGGGGACCTGGGGAGACTTGCTGTCTCCAGTGAAAATACCACCAGTTAAGACTGGTGTGAAAAACTCGCAATGGAGCGTAACGTAAAACCGTCCGAGGTTATGAGGCCTCTCCCACCGAGACCCCCACCGGCAGCCATGGCCATACTTCAGGCCAAGAGAATGATGGTTGATAGGAATGCACACGTAATCGACCCCTTTCTTGAAGGATACATCACTGCATTTCTTGAACAAGGACATAATTATACACAGATATTGAATAAATGCGCAGCAAAAGGATATGAGATTTCTCGAAAGACAATTCAACAATTTATGAGCTCTGTTCAACAAAGGTGTAGTGTGAGTAGTCAAGGTAGTAATAAAAGTAGTAATAAGGATACTGATAGTGAAGATTCAAAACCTGGTAAGTATCTATCTATCATTATCTTTGTTATCTATCTATCTATCTATCTATCTATCTATCTATCTAATTATCTATGTATCTATCTATTATTGTCTTTGTCATCTATCTATCATTGTCTTTATCTATCTATCTATCTATCTATCTATCTATCTATCATTTTCTTTATCTATCTATCTATTATTTTCTTTATCTATCTATCTATCTATCTATCTATCTATCATTATCTTTGTTAATCTATCTATCTATCTATCTATCTATCTATCTATTATTGTCTTTGTCATCTATCTATCATTGTCTTTATCTATCTATCTATCTATCTACCTATCTATCTATCATTTTCTTTATCTATCTATCTATCTATCTATCTATCTATCTATCATTATCTTTGTTATCTATCTATCTATCTATCTATCTAATTATCTATGTATCTATGTATCTATCTATTATTGTCTTTGTCATCTATCTATCATTGTTTCTATCTATCTATCTATCTATCTATCTATCTATCTATCTATCTATCTATCTATCTATCTATCTATCATTATCTTTGTTATCTATCTATCTATCTAATTATCTATGTATCTATCTATTATTGTCTTTGGTCTATCATTGGTTTATCTATCTATCTATCTATCATTTTCTTTATCTATCTATCTATCTATCTATCTATCTATCTATCTATCATTAACTTTGTTATCTATCTATCTATCTATCTATCTAATTATCTATGTATCTATGTATCTATCTATTATTGTCTTTGTCATCTATCTATCATTGTCTTTATTATCTATCTATCTATCTATCTATCTATCTATCTATCTATCATTTTCTTTGTTATCTATCTATCTATCTATCTATCTATCTATCTATCATTTTCTTTATCTATCTATCTATCTATCTATCTATCTATCTATCTATCTTGTGTATGGTACTAAACTGAATGTGATGGTGAGGTTTCAGTTCTATATATCTAGTGTATTGAGTACCCATTCATTGTCATTACTCCCAGGTCAACTCTGAGCCGGAGTGGTAATACCTTTTAGTAGTAGTAGGACCCATAGGTCAAATTAATCTTTTTAAAACTATTCGTATAGCAAAAAAGAAAAAAGAAAGAAAAAAAAGACAAAAAAACAACAACAAAAAAAAAAAAAAATAAAAATAAACAAACAGAAAACAAAAAGCAAATTAAAACCAAAAAAACTCTTAAGGAATAACAAAAATGTAAATATGAACGTTCAATTAACGCAATCCCTTAACCTATAAGCATAAAATAATCCTTGACGGGTTGATCATCCGTTAAAATCTATCTATCTATATATCTATCTATCTATCTATCTTATTTTGTTCCTTCCTATTTATCTATCTATCTATCTATCTATCTATCTAACTTATTCTGTTCCTATCTATCTATCTATCTATCTATCAATCTATCTATCTTATTCTGTTCCTATCTATCTATCTATCTATCTATCCTATTCTGTTACTTACTATCTATCTATCTATCTTATTCTGTTCCTATCTATCTATCTATCTCATTCTGTTCATATCTATCTATCTATCTATCTATCTATCTTATTCTGTTCCTATCTATCTATCTATCTATCTATCTATCCTGACGCTTCTTATTCTCTCGTCTTTCTCTCTTTTTGAGATCTTTTGGTAAATGTTAATCTTTTATTTTACCCGTGTCCATTTAACTTACAGAATTAATAAGCTATGAACGTGAAGGATATCACTCAATAAACTACGTTACATTTGTTTGCTCTTTTTTCCTGACCTTGTGCCAAACTAATCTAAGCTGATCTAATCGCTCCACGAGTTTTCTCTCTTTATTCCTTAAACATTAATCGATATATGGACCATGTCCATTTTAATAGTGACGTCAAGAGATCCTGAATGTAAATCGTCCCATTTTATCTACTTTGGCACTCATCACGGAATGTATTTAGACACTTAAAAAAAATTGACACGTGATTAAAATATCTTTTTAATTTCCTGTATCTAATGGGAAAGTTCCAATTTTGAAGCTCTGGGTAGCGTGGAGTACCCCTTCATCACCATTACTCCCAGGTCCACTCTGACCCATATTAGTAGTACCTTTTAGGGTCTCATTTATAGTTTAAATAGAAAAAAATGAGTTAAAAAAACGTGTTAAGATATTTTTAATACCAATCAAGCATAAATATAACAAAACGTTTTCGGCATAAAATAATCCAACAAGGGTTTACATGCCATAAAATCCAACAAACCTAGAGCGTTCAAAATCAGTGAAAAAAAAAAAAAAAAAAAGAAAGAAAGAAAGAAAATTACCTTACCCTATTCCATGGCTGCCAAAATTTTTGATCTCTACTCCCTGGAGTTAAAATGTACCGCCGTATGTCAAAAAAGAAACTAATTTTTATCATCATCATCATCATCATCATCATCATCATCATCATCATCATGTCGCGCTAATAGCACGGATATCCATGACTCTCTCGCCAACCGTCCCTATCATTCATTGGGAGGTCCTCTGCGCAGCATCCAGTATCCGCACAGAGTTGGTCAATGTACGTCTTTGCTGGACGGCTTACTCTGGCGTGCCCAAATAATGGCTTCCACAGAAGAACGTCATCCTTGTTTCTCCAGCAGTGTCCAGCGTGTCTTGTTAATTTCTTCTTAATTTTCTTTATCTTTATCTTAGCTAAACTTATCACTCATCCTGATTTGTCACATGACCTGGTTAAGGTCGTGGTGGGAAGTGATTCTCATGTAGCGTGTCTTGGGCAGTAATAGTCTGGCAGAGCACATCCCTCTCCAGGTCCACAATTGGTTTGAATTCAGAGTTTTCCTTCTCCAAGATCGGTTGCCATATCAAGGTTAAAGAGCTCAGTCTGTCCTACTATTTATCCATAGCTGGAGGAGGAGGAAGAGAAAGAAGTTTCTTAAGAGTATTAGCTCTAAGTGAAATGCAGAATCGTTCAGGATTTGAATCCAAGTCTACGTTGTGTCTTGAGCAGGACTAATCTGGTGGAGCCTATACCTCTAGAACTGGTTTAAGTTATGAGATTTTCCTTCTATTAGACCGGTTGCCGTACCAAGGCTAAAGTGTTTAGTCTGCCCTATTATTTACCCATAGCTGGAGGGAGAACAGTTGTATTGATACCTTTCCCAAGTATATTAGCGCTATATGAATTGCAAACAGACCCGTTCAAGTGCTTATATTTCAAAAAGTAACGAACTGAATTTTGAGGATTTAAAAAACCAAAATCTATCAATTTATATTTATAAATACATTTGTTATAGCAAAATTTCATTGTTGATATAAGTTTAAACCAAATTACCAAAGCAAAAACAAATTTTATAAAAAATCTTTCATTGAATTTATTCGTTTACTCTCATCTTTTGTTTCAAGATTTTTATAGATTGATATTGTAGGTTTTAGTAATAGTAAGTTTTTTGGTGCTTTTGTAGGTTTTAGTAATAGTAAATTTTTTTTGTAGGTTTTAGTAATAGTAATTTTGTAGGTTTTAGTAATAGTAAGTTTTTTAGTGCTTTTTTAATGCTAAGGTCGTCGTGTTTAAGTCTTAGTGGTTGAGTAAATTGGCAATACAATTTTTATCATTTCTTTATTGATCTAATCAAAATATTAAAATCACCTGCGACATGAGAACAATTTCCTCTTCAGATAATTCTCTTTGGTTTTCCTATTTTTAACCAATATGAATCATTTCTGACTGTCCGTGCATTCCAAACGGAAGTCAGTAATCCATGACCTGATTAATCCATGACCTGATTCCAACATTAAAACAGCCCCCGTCATAATTTTGTTTTCCCTCATTTCTTAAAGATCCTTCATTGTTCGATTCGGAAAAGAAAGAGATAACCGTACAGAACTGCACATGTAACTCATGACTAACCAACGGGACATGATGCAGGCTTTTTTTTCTTTTTTTTCAAACAAAGTTCACGGTCACTTCGACATTGACATTGCAGTCGTAAATACGCTAAAATCTCTCATTGTAGTTATTCATTAGTTTTATTTGGTCAGAATTGATCTCACAAGCAATGGGTAGTCATTTGCTAAGCTTAGTTTAACACAAGATCAAAAGAAGGAGACACACAGTGAGAGTCGAACTCTCTTGCAATGGATAGCCATTTAATCAGCTTAGCTTAGTTGTGACACAATATCAGAAGTATAGGGCGCCCAGTGAAAATCGAACTTGCTAGATATCGGTAGTCATTTGCTAAGCTTAGTTTAGCACAAGATCAAAAGAAGGGGACACAGTGAGAGTCGAACTCTCTTGCAATGGGTAGTCATTTAATCAGCTTAGCTTAGTTGTGACACAATATCAGAAGTATAGGGCGCCCAGTGAAAATCGAACTCGCTAGATATCGGGAGTCATTTGCTAAGCTTAGTTTAGCACAAGATCACAAGAAGGAGACACACAGTGAGAGTCGAACTCTCTTGCAATGGATAGCCATTTAATCAGCTTAGCTTAGTTGTGGCACAATATCAGAAGTATAAGGCGCCCAGTGAGAATCGAACTCGCTAGATATCGGTAGTCATTTGCTAAGCTTAGTTTAGCACCAGATCACAAGAAGGAGACACACAGTGAGAGTCGAACTCTCTTGCAATGGGTAGTCATTTAATCAGCTTAGCTTAGTTGTGACACAATATCAGAAGTATAGGGCGCCCAGTGAGAATCGAACTCGCTAGATATCGGGAGTCATTTGGTAAGCTTAGTTTAGCACAAGATCAAAAGAAGGAGACACACAGTGAGAGTCGAACTCTCTTGTAATGGGTAGCCATTTAATCAGCTTAGCTTAGTTGTGGCACAATATCAGAAGTATAGGGCGCCCAGTGAGAATCGAACTCGCTAGATATCGGGAGCCATTTGCTAAGCTTAGTTTAGCACAAGATCACAAGAAGGGGACACACAGTGAGAGTCGAACTCTCTTGCAATGGGTAGCCATTTAATCAGCTTAGCTTAGTTGTGACACAATATCAGAAGTATAGGGCGCCCAGTGAAAATCGAACTCGCTAGATATCGGTAGTAATTTGCTAAGCTTAGTTTAGCACAAGATCACAAGAAGGGGACACACAGTGAGAGTCGAACTCTCTTGCAATGGATAGCCATTTAATCAGCTTAGCTTAGTTGTGGCACAATATCAGAAGTATAGGGCGCCCAGTGAAAATCGAACTTGCTAGATATCGGGAGTCATTTGCTAAGCTTAGTTTAGCATAATATCAAAAGTAGGGAACACACAGTGAGAATCGAACTCGCAATTTTGAGGTTTCAGAGTAAGAATCGATCTCACTGTTCGGTATGTATGTATTTACCAGCCCCTCCGCACGAGCAGGATGTGACACATGGTCAATTTCTTAAGCGGGGTTTAACAGGTTTGAATTCAGAGTTTTCTTTCTCCTAGACTGGTTACTTAGCCAATATCAAAGAGCCCAGTCTGCCCTACTATTTTACCCATAGCCGGAGGGAGAATAGTTGTATAGTTGTATGCATACCTTTTCCAACCCACTGTTCGGTAGCAGTGGTCCTGTGAGGCTAACTTGTTAACCATTACACCACAACGGATGTTTATAGTCTTTAAGATGCTGGTCTCATCGAAGCTCCTCAAATCTTTTTGGGGATTTTTCGGAATAAAGTTTTTCCTGAATATCCTGAATATGGTCCTGTGTTCTTTTTTCGGACAAAATATAAATTTTGATTGGGTTCGATCCGATGTCAACCCCTCAAACCAGGAAATGGAAGGGATTTAATTCCTTGTTTGCATTTACGCCCCACCCCACCACCAACTGCATCAGGGGCAGGATGTGACACAAGGTCAAATTTTTAGCGGAATTAAGTTGGTTTGAATTCAAAGTTTTCATTTTGATCTTTATTGCACTTAATTCACTGTTAAATAGGTCAGCAAGGCGAGCAGATGTTATTGAGTTCGATTCTCACTGGGTGTTTTATATTTCTGGCCTTGTACAAAAAACAAAAAAAAATAAAAAAAAAATAAAAAAAAAAAATAAAAAAAACGAAGTGTGATATAGTACCTAAATAAGGAGAATGGAATTGTTTTTTTCCCTATAGATAATGTCTAAAGAGAGAAATAATGAGAACTCACAGGACTTGTTAATTCAACCTATCAATTGCTAATTACTCTGTTCATCTTTGCATCTTAGTAAACCCTTTCCACTATCATTAATAGTTGTGTTTCTTCCTATTATTTCCGGGTTACAGCACTAAGCTAAGCTTAATAAATAACTTCCCGTCAGATATAGTGGCGCGGATTTGATGGACGTTTCTTTTCGGTTTCTAGAACATGAAAATGAAAATCCAGTGAAAATTGAAAAAACAAATGCCCGGATGTATTGACAGTTTGGTATCAGAAAAGACCAAGTCATATGCACCTTATGAAAATAATCAGATAGTACTATTGAAATGGCCAATTCTGTAAGAGATACCTAAGTTTAAAGTGCTCAATACAATATTAAAAACTGCTTAATACAAAAAGTAGAAATCCTGAAACGGTTGCGGGTTTCAGTTTTCGCATCATCTTGGCGGGGGGGGGGGGGGCATGACTGGGAAATTATTTAATCAAGTGGTGGTGATGTTAAAGGAAAGAAAGTATAGAATGGATAAAATAGGATTATTTTAATTTATTTAACTTACACGTGTTTCGGTCAGGAGTTTATCCACGAGTACATTGTTCTATCTATTATTATTTTTAAATAACAAAATGAAATGAAATAATAATAATAGAAAAAATGTAGAAATATTCCGCACACAAAGAAATATCGACCTTCCTCAGAGTAAATCTACATTTCTACATTTTTTCTATTATTATTATATCATTTCATTTTGTTATTTAAAAATAATAATAGATAGAATAATGTACACATGGATAAACTCCTGACCGAAACACGTGTAAGTTAAATTAATTAAAATAATCCTATATTATCCATACTATACTTTCTTTCCTTTATTTCTCTTTTGATATATATATATTATTAGTATTATTATTATTATAGTGTACAATACATTTAAGATGCGATTGTTACCATTGGTTTCCATGCAGCATGTTAGCCACCTTTCTTTAAGATAAAGCGCGTTGTCTTGAATAAAGTTGGCTAACATTCTCCAATACAAAAAATGGACTATATATATATATATATATATATATATATATATATATAAAGACAACACTCTCCTACAAGATATTATTCTTGATCGGTATTGAAAATTTTTCTAAACTAAATTTTTCAAACACATTTTTTGAACTCATTTTTTTTCTATTTAACCCATGTGTGGGACCCTAACAGATACTACCATTCTGGATAGGAGAGGACCTGGGAGTAATGGTGATGAAGGGGTACTCCACACTCCGCAGAGTTCCAGAATTGGAATTTCACCATTAGATGCAGTTTGATGTCATACTTAGGACAATTACTAACTATAATATACTTATTCCTTAATCTTCCGATCGTTTTCATCTTGCAGCACACTCTGGTTAAAAATGACACCGTCCAAATCGTCAGCTACCGCCTTCTAGCTCATATATGATAAGAAAGAAGAGTTGGGGGTCTGCCATAAGGGCAGTAGGGTTGGTACAATCATATAAGTGCTAGGGTTTGACGTGACCAGCCGATTGATCGGAGGGGGCCTCTCCGACCGTCCGTCTAAGCTAATTAAGGGCCAAAGGTTATGGTCTGTCCCCTTCGGCTTGAATGCAAAATCAAATTTATAGCATTTGGTCTGAACTAATATGAAAAAATAAAATCCCAAGAAAATGTCCGATTGGTTGATTGATTGGGTTTTAACGGCATATCAACACGTCTAGAGTTATCTTATGCCAAGAGGTTAGTGAATCACGTTCATTGTACACTAGCAGGACATGTGGATATACCACAGTATGATAATTTAACGATTACAACGTTTGATATGTTTACTTAAGAGCTATTGCGAAATAGTTCAATATGCATAAGTATCATAATTTTGATTTAACTCTCTCACTCTTTCTTTCTTTCTTTCTTTCTTTCTTTCCTTCTTTTCATCTTTTCATTCGATTAAAACAAATTAGCGTTATCGCTTCCGCGTTCTCACACCCCGTTTCTATCTTTCTACCACCTTCTTTCTTTCTTTCTTTCTTTCTAATAAAAACGAAATGGTCCATTATTTAGTTGAGGTGAACACACTCATAAGAAATAAGAATTTGACGGATAAGCAACACCAGATAATCAAAATTTGCATTTATGCATTGAATTTTGGACAATTTAGACGGTGTCATTTTTTAACCATAGGGTGTTGCAAGATGATAATGGTCGTACTTTTAGGGAACACGAGTATCGATATATAGATTGATATTTACATTTTTTGTATAGTTTTCTTAACGATTAATTGATTGCTTTTAACGGCATGTCAACTCGTCTAGAGTTATTTTATACCTAGAGGTTAGGTATATTCCTTAAGAGTTTTATTTTTGAATACGAGTAATTTTTAAACAGATCTATTGGACCTATAGTTGAGACCCTAACAGGTACTACCACTCCGGACATGGAAGTAATGTCAATGAAAGGGTACTCCATATTCCCCAATCTCCATAACTAGAGCCTCACCATCAGACGTGGTAATGTCATACCCAGCATAAACTCTTTCTTTTTTTTTGGGGGGGGGGTATTACTCCTCTGCAAGGGCAATTTTTAAGCGAAGTTTAAGAGGTTTGAATTTAGACTTTCCATTCTCTGGAACAGTTGCCAAGTTCGAAGAACCCAGTCTATCCTACACTATTTACTCTGCAGGGTTTAAAGTTCCAAATGCAAAACAAAGCCTTCACAAAACGTTTTCATCACGTCGGGGTCACCAGTTGTAAGATTCAAAGTGATAATACTTGAAGATAAAACTCCGACAAAGGTTGACAGACAAAAAATTCTATATACAGCACAATAATTAACAGGGTACATAATACATTGAGGTGTACATGAACATACATACATAGTTAATACAAAATTACATGTAAAAAAGGATAAACATAAAAGCAACAGACTTGAGACTAGGAATAGTCCATGCTGTACAAATCACTTACAGTAATGTAAGTGGGGGGGGGGGCAAAGCCCCAACAAGAAGGGGGTAGACCAGAGTCTAACCCATAGTGTCTCGTAGGTCGAGCAACAGGAAAAGAGAGCGAGAAGTTAAAATCAGCCTCTTAAATACACCCGAGGCCCTAGCGGGAACCAGCGAAACTAAACGGGCAGACAACTCTCCATGCAAATACGAAAATAACGCCACAACCCATAGCTGGAGGGAGAACAGTTGGATGCACAACTTTTCTAAGGATATTAGCACAATATAAAATGCAAACAGTCTCATCCACGGGTCGCCGTGTCTATTTTCTACGACGATAAACGTTACAATTCGAGTGCCTCCTTAAGAATAGCTCTTAAAATATTCGTTGATCCTTATATATATATTTACCAACCCCTCAGCAGGATGTGACACAAGGTCAATTTCTTAAGCAGAGTTTAAAAGGTTTGAATTCAGAGTTTTTCTTCTCCTAGACCGGATGCCTAACCAAGGTTAAAGAGCCCGGTCTGCCCTACTATTTACCCATAGCTAGAGGGAGAGTATGATTCATACCTTTCCCAACGCTAAGTGAAAATGCAGTTACCGCGTCCAGGATTTGAACTCGTGGCGACGAGTCCATTTCCCACGACTTTAACCATTACACCACACGCTTCCGTTGATCTTTATATATTTATTGAATTTCTTATTTATTTGTTTTTTTTCTTCTTCTTTTTCTTTTCAGAAAGAAAAGAAAATATTTTTGAAACGGCCTCACGATGGGCTATCACAGGACTCAACCTCTTATTTTTTGTAAGTACAATTTCTAATTGTTTTAAAAGTGTAGAGAAATATAAATCAATTTGATATATGTTGTTTCCTCTCAACAATAAATATAATAACAATTACGAACAATTAACAACACATTTTATTGTATGAGCAAACCTAATAGAAAGAATACAAAAAGATGGAACGGGGAGGTATATGCAGAAATATCATTATCATACATATGTGTATGTGAAATTCCCTGGAGATATGAAAGCTTTTGAGAGGCTTACATATTTGAGAAATATTCTTTAGTCGTTGGTTTGGTGTGATTAAATATGCCTGTGTGTAATTGTTTGAAATGTGTAGAGAAATATGATATGAAAGCTTTTGAGAGACTTACATATTTGAGAACTATTCTTTAGTTGTTGGTTTTGTGAATTAGATATGCCTGTGCGTAAGCAAGTAGACTTAGGAAACTGTATGTTGTATAAGAAAGAATGAAAGAAGAATGAAAGAAAGAAAGATAAAACGATTGTAAGAAAGAATGATAGAATAAGAAGAAAGAAAGAAAGAGGAAAGAGATGTTTTTGAAAAGAAAAAGAAAAAGAAGAAAAATAGAGAAAAATTTGTGTACTATTTTGTTGTGTTTAATGTGATATGAGATTTGATGGGTACGAAAACGTCCCTGTCCTTGCAGGACGAGACGAGCTTTGTTTCTAAAGACTTTCAATGCCATAGAGTTTGGTAATAAATAATACCTAATAATATAAATGTTGATTGTATATCATTCTACTAAAAATAATAAAATCTTTTAATCTTTGGATTAAAAGAAAATTTTTATAGATTTTTCTGAAAATTATTTTTTTTAATAGATTCTTAATCTCTCTCTCTCACTCCCTCTCTCTCTCTCTCTCTCTCTCTCTATATATATATATATATATATATATATATAGTAATAATTGTATTCAAGTCAAAGGATAAAGTTGATCCCTCAATTGATATCCAGAAAATATAAACAGCACTTGTAGTTCCTCACCAGAAGAAAATTGTTATTTACTGCCCTTGAAACATTTCAAATTGAAAGATGAACAGGACAATTGATTGAACCAAACAAAACACATCTCTCAGGTCCCAAAGCACAATACATATCTTTCCTTGTAAATTTGTCATCTCTCCAGGGTTTTGTGCACAAGTTTTTGATAAAGTTATCCATTTTAGCATGCTATCGTTTATTCATTGTCAGCTGGTAACAGAAGCTTTTATCCCTTGAGTTCTTCTCCTGTAGATACCACTTCCCCCCATTTGTCGTAAAAAGAGCATAAGATTTTCGTGCCTCTTTTTATATACTTCCTTAGCAACGACATCTAGTGGTCATTAACAGAAATTCTTTGGCAGACAAGAGAGGTAATCATACAAATTATAAAGTGTACACGCTTACAGAACCTTGGTGAGAGAGAGAAGAGAGAGAGGAGAGAGAGAGAGAGAAGAGAGAGAGAGAGAGAGAGAGAGAGAGAGAGAGAGAGAGGGTTAAAGGTGTATGACAAGGGGACCCAGAGGAAACAAAGAAACAAACAGTTCTAAACATAAAAAAATAAAGAAAAAGGCGATGTAAGAATATTTATGAAACTTATTTTGATAATGTTAAGTGTTTGTTTGGAAATATATTTCCTCTACAAGAAAGTTGAACTCGTCCAATGAAACATATAAATAATAGGGGCTACACAAGTGAGTGGTCGAGTAAATCAGAGAGAGAGAGAGAGAGAGAGAGAGAGAGAGAGAGAGGAGAGCGAGAGAGAGAGAGAGAGAGAGGGTTAAAGGTGTATGACAAGGGACCCAGAGGAAACAAAGAAACAAACAGTTCTAAACATAAAAAAATAAAAGAAAGGCGATGTAAGAATATTTATGAAACTTATATTTGATAATGTTAAGTGTTGTTTGGAAATTATATTTCCTCTACAAGAAAGTTGAACTCGTCCAATGAAACATATAAATAATAGGGGCTACACAAGTGAGTGTCGAGTAAATCAAGAGAGAGAGAGAGAGGAGAGAGAGGAGAGAGAGAGAGAAGAGAGAGAAGAGAGAGAGAGGAGAGGGTAAAGGTGTATGACAAGGGACCCAGAGGGAACAAAGAAAACAAACAGGTGTAAACATGAAAGAAATAAAAAGGGAAGGCATAATAAATCAGAGAGAGAGAGAGAGAGAGAGAGAGAGAGAGAGAGAGAGAGAGGAGAGAGAGAGAGAGAGAGAAGAGAGGAGAACTGGCAAATATAACGTTTGGACAAATGTATTCATTTTATATGAAGGATAATGAAAGAGATAACTCAGTCTCTATTTTTGCATATCTCAATGAACAATAAGCCCCCCCCCCAAAAAAAAAAAAAATGACTAAAAAACGAAAACAAAAAAAAAAAATCTCTTGGTAATAAAACAACCATTCAATCCATTAATAATCTATTAATTTTTTTTGTTGGGAAATAATTGAGAGAAATAAAACTCAATCGAAAAATTACGAAATCAGAATAAAATACATCACGAAATACATCCACCAAAAAAACACCTGTAAAGGAAGCCTTGGTATTAAACTTTTATCTCAGACTCTAACAGTTTTTGGCATTAAATTAACCCACAGGTTGATTATTACATAAACAAACCAAACCGAACCAAACCAAACCAATTAAGTTAATGAAAAATTCATTATACCAATTTGAAATATTTAAGAACTTAGAAACATAGGAAATTTGGACCATATTGACCTTATAGGCACCCCTTTTTTGATCTCGATTAAGGAAAGAACATGTTTTTCATTTACACCTTCAAATCTACGGTTGTTTTTAAACAGGAACGATTTTAGATTTAAAAAAATTATAAAACTAAACCCCTAACTAACCCTAACCCCTAAATCCTAACCCCAAACAAACAACCAGATAATTGACGGAATTAGATAATATGAAAAAACATGTTCTTTACTTAATCGAGACAAAAAGGGGCTGCCGAAAGTAATATGGGCCCAAAATTATATTTCAAAATGACTGTTTGGCATATTTGATGACATCCGAAAAAGGGTGTGATACTGCTCGTTCTAAAACAAACCGGAGAACTAAACCACATCTTGTTTGCTGGGCAGAAATTCAATTGAATTAAATTGTTCCTGAACCAATACACAATATGCCCAATACACCCCCCCCCCCAAAAAAAAGCTTTAAACCTATTATCTACAGAATCAAGAAGATATATTTTGTAATCCTTAATTCAGTTATGTTTTTATATTCTATGCTTTCTATGTAACAACCTTATAGTCCCACAGGATTTATTTACAGCGAGTCAACCCTTATGCCAAAGCGTTTGTTTTATTCATACTTTGGATGGGTATTCAATTTTCTGTTGTGGAGTTTGAGGGTCAAAATTAAGAACAAAACGACGGGATAACAAATATAGGAAAAGTTAAAAAAATTAAAACAAAAGGAGACAATTACAGAAGACAATGGGATTACGATCCAACAAATAGAGTTATGAGCTGACTCGCATTGGCTATCTCTTTAAGCCCATAAATTTCGCCTGTTATTATCAGTAAACAGTCGCGGCGCATATCCATTGGTCTATAGGGTAATATCACCTATAACATTTTCTAAAACTAATTAACTTTTAAAACACATTTTTCTATTATCTAACCCATATGATAGCATTCTAACAGGTACTACTTATTCCGGAGTCAGAGTGGACCTGGAAAGATAATGCGTGATAAAGGGTTTCTCCATACCCTTTATGAGCTCCGAAATTGGAACTTCACCATAGATGGCACATTTAAAGGTCATACCTAAGACAGTAAGATCCTCAGACCACGCACTATCCTAGCAGCATATCAATGATGAAAAGGGTTGGGGGTTGCCATAAGAAATGAATTGGGCTTGAGGTACAATCATCAATCAGGTGAGGACTGACGAGAGACCCCGAGTGATCGGAAGAGCCTCTCTGTTAGTCTAAAGAGAAGAGCCACAAGTATATATATTGTGCTCATATTTTTCCTTCATATGCCTGTTCTTGGGTGCATGAATAGGAATATGTCAAACACCGTCATGGTGGTTGGGCTAGTTAGTTTGTGAGGCAGTGAGAAGGCTGTTTTCTTTTTATGATGTGGATAGATAGTGATATATAATATATTATACTATATATATATATATAATATATATATATATTGAAAGATGAAAGCATGGTTGCTAGATTCTACGATTTTTCTTTCGTTTGTTTGTTAGCTGAATTCTAACTAAACAATTTGGTTATTCTTTTAAAATTGAACGCAATGGTTAGTTTCTGAGATGTGTTTTGTAAATGCGTTGTTCATTTGGCCATTTCTTGATATCTCTCCTTATGTTCTCTCGGATTCTGTTGGTCAATGTATCTTGGACGTCTTCCTATGTATTGTTGTTACAATCCAAACATTGGATGGTGTATACCACCAGCATCAGACCATGTATGAGTGTTGTTTTTTTAATTTATTATTAATGATATTTTTATTGCTTTACAGGATTTGATACCGTTTTTTATTCCTAAATTATTTTAGGTTTTTTTCGATAATGGTTGTAGCTGAGTTCTTGGGAAGGATGATGTATCTATTTACGATAGTTGTTGGTAGTAATTATTTGTTGGATTGATGGGGAGGTGTTTACTGGTTATTGAATTTTGATGGTTTTCTTTTGGCACATTGGAATGAAAAGGTTGAGGGTATTGTAAGCTGTGTTAAAAGAATTTATTACTATATATTTAAATTCTTCATCCAAAAATTCTTTCGTACAGATTCTAAGGGCTCTTAAATAAAAAACCTATAACTAAACCACTTTTGATTTTGGTGTTGTGATGTGAGTAGAAATGACATATGGTCATTTTTATTAATGGTTTGTGGTAGACTTTAAATTCTAAGTGATTGTTGTTATTTATTAATAATAAATCTAGGAAAGGTAAAAGTGTTTTTATGTTCTAATTCGATGTTGAAATTAATAGTTGGTTCAATTTTATTTAAACGGTCTATTATTAGTGTTAAGTTATGATTACATCAGCCACAACCATTATCGAAAAAGACCTAAATAATTTAGGAATAAAAAACACGGTAATCAAATTAGGGCGTCCCATGGGTGATGTAATGGTTAGCAAGCTAATCTCGCAGATCCATTTCTACTGAAATAGGAGATTTCGATCCTCACCCAATCTTCCATACTTGCAACTTGTGTCACAACTATATCCGTGGCGAACGGGTTGGGTTTTTAGGGAAGTCCCATCATTGGTATAATAGTTAGCAAGCTAGTCTTGCAGATCTATTACTTATGAATAGCGAGTCCGATCTTCGCTGGATGTGTCATCCTACCCGTTGCGAACGGGTTGAGGTAAATACATATTCAGATCAAACAAATGAACTTTTGGACATTATGATCGTAAATCTTGTTTAAACATTAGTAAATGATACCTCGATTATGATATTATACTAGCAGACCTGTGGATATGTAAACAGTATGATAATTTGATTATTACAACATCTGATATACCTACTTAACAGCTATTACAATAGTTCAATATGTAAAGAATATAATAATCTTGATTTAACTATCTCTCACTCATTTTTTCTCTTTCTTTCCTTCTTTTCATATTTTCCTTGTGTTCAATTGAAACAGATTGGCGTTATCCTTACCGCGCGCTCACCCCAATCTCTCTATTTTCCTCCTCTTTCTTTCTTTCTTTCTTTTTTCGTGTCAGCATGTTACTTTCCCCCCTTTTTTTTCTTTATAATAAAAACGAAATTGTTCATTATTCAGTTGAGGTAACGAGACTATAAGAAATAAAAATTTCAGCGGATAAGCGACACCGGATAATCAGGATTTACATTATTTGCATTTAATCTTGGATGATTTGGAAGGTCTCATTTTTTAACCCAGAGGGGTGTTGCAAGAACATGATAACGCGTCGGAAGATGAAGGAACAAGCGTAATTGATATATAGATATTTGGTGTTTTGGCTTCTAATAATAAAACCTAAAATCAATATCTATACATCTTGCTTTCAACCAACACACACACACACACACACACGCGACGGCAAATGACGCAATGTTCATAGAAACACCCACACCCATTCACGAGAGGGGGTGAGGAGGGTGAGAGATTATTAGTACAATACATGGGTTTCGTCATAGATTCAAATAATAAAACCAAGATTATTACATGCATCCACTCCTCAACATAAGTGCACTTCACCACACACAGTGTATGTGTGTGTTTGTATGTGTGATGTGTGTGTGTGTGTGTTGTGTGTGTGTGAGTGTGTGTGTGTGTTTACGCAGTATGTGGGTGTTACTCGGGCTATTAAATTGAAATCTTCCAATGATCACTGAACACTTTTCAGGGTCTCCACCCAAAAAAAATCAACTGACAATTAAGAAAATAAACTGATTAAAATCTTTTTTTTCCCTCGTGTTTCTGATCCGATTTAGCATTTATTTCAACAATTCAATGGGAAATCTCATCAATGAAACTTTTTGAGCCAGACAAGCTTCAGCTGAAAAAAAAACCCTAAAAAACAAAAACAAAAAAAAAAAAAAAAAAAAAAAACAACCAAAAAAAAACAAAAAAAGAAAAAAAAAACAACCCCCCCCAAAAAAAAAAAACAAAACAAAAAAATAGACAAGGATGATTGAGATAAAGATCAATTCAGTAGCTGTGCATGGGTTAATGTTTTATAAGTCATCTATTTATATATAAAGGGCAGCTTGGTATGTCCGGGGAAACTATGGAAATAAAACAAATAACGACAAAGTAAATAATATTTCTCTGAATGTTTGAGCTGAGGCTGAAAGATTAGTATTATCTGCGTTATTCGGACTATTGTTCCCATCTTTCATTGTTATTTGTACAACGTTTCGGCGATATACCTGAGAAGGCCGGAGGGTATATCGGCCGAAACGTTGTACAAATAACAATGAAGATGGGACAATAGTCCGAATAACGCCAGAAATACTAAAGTAAATATATATGAACATTCATTGAAGATAATTAAAAAATAAAATTTAAATGATAACAGCATGGATTTTTTTTCATTTAATATTTTAGATAGTAGACATTAACATTTCTTTTCAGAGTAGCTGGATCAATGCAAGGTCTATTTTTTTACATAGGGATTTAAATGGGGCATCCCAAGAGGATTTCAACTCACGCATCAGTATAATGGATCAGCAGGACTAACTTAAAAAATCCCCCTCAGACCCAGGCCGATGCCGGGTGGCCACTTCTAGTCTTATCATATAGAGATTGTGTTATTTTCTGTCTTGTAACCAATCTATATCACTACTCAAGTCACAATTCCCTTTAGTTATTTACGTCACATTCTCCAATGAATTTATATCTATTTAAACCTCATTTAAGCGCCGGTTTAGCTCAGTCGCTAGAGTTTTCGGTTAGGAATCGCAAGGTCTTGTTCGATACCGCCCTCGCCAACTCAGCGTATGAGTAGCACAAGGAATCCAGGCGGTAAAGTGGGGCAGCTGATGGAAGTGTGGCGCTCCACCTCAGACGCTAAAAACAATCTCTTTGATCTAGCGCTAGTAAAAAGGGGATAATAAATAGTTAAATTAGAAAAATTTCGCAAATGTTGAAAAAAAAAAAAAAAAAAATGATTTCCGGGTGTTGATATCCGGTACCTGAAACCGCGGTAAACAAAATCTCAGAAATTAGAGAATTTTCTTACGAACAGGTGAGAAAAAAATTGGGAGATTTTAAAAGGAAAACAAAATAATTCGTAGAACATGTACTCCACCTCACTGCGCCCTGTCGACTGGAGCATTAGAATACACCGACCACACCTCTGCAGCATGGGTAAGACTCCCTCAATGGGGCCACCTGTTAGCAGTAGGTGACAATGCGTGATGCTTAAGATAGAACCCAGGTGGCTGAGCAGTCCATGACATGCAACACTCCACTTAGGTCCTTGCTTAGGCTAGACGGCTTCACGTCGTCCTCTATCGACATATATGATGGCCCCAACCTCTTTGCTCTTGTAGGTGATAGCCCCAACCCTTTTTAACATATGATGCTAGTTAGGCCGGTGACTGCGAGAGCCTTCATGGTCACCTGGGAATGCGTTGAACTCTGATGGTGAAGTTCAGTTCTGGAGGGTCTGAGAAGTGGAGCGCCTCTTCATCACAAATTGCTCCCTGCGTCCACTTCTGACCCGGAATGGTTAAGTCCTTTTAGAGTCACATCTATGGTTAAATGAACCAAGTTAACTTTTAAGCACCCAGAGGGCGACCTGGATCAGAAGGACATGTTTCGCTTTGCACCGTCAACATCCGGTTGTTGTTAGGGTTCATCTTCTT
>CM042158.1:44673249-44748249 GCA_023376005.1 Doryteuthis pealeii
GGAGAGAGAGCATGAAACTTTTGTAACTTTGTTTCTATTAATCTCTGTTTATTCTTTAAATGTTCTAATCTGTTTTCTTTCTTTTTTTTCTATCTTTTTTCTTTCTTTTTTTCCTTTTTTCAGTACAGCTCTCTCTCAAGCAGGTTACTTCTTGCTATCCAACGTCACCGTTGTTATTTTGTTGGTTGTACATGCTAGGATCAGAGGGTAAGTCATAGTTCTATTGGAACACAACACTGTGGATAGTACTCCCCTCGACATTACATTCACGCCTGTAAGCTCAGTATACACCACACACACACACACACATGAGTCGAGTCGCGAGTTTGTTAGACATCTGCTACTGATCCGGGATATAACGGAGCAGTTTGAGTCTAGTCGCTGCCTGCAGCACACACCACACATGCCGAACACACATGATCAATATTTATATAGGTTACAATGTATATAGGTGTAATTAATATATAGGAGTGATTCCCAAAAAGCAGACGTTTTAAAAAATTTTTAAAGTCAGGCTGTTGGTATCGATTTTTGTTTTTTTTTGGGGGGTAACACTATATATTAAGTGTTATAATAGGTAGGTCCATCTTCAGACATCGTGTCAGTTCGAAGTATACGTATCTATCTTTAGTCTGGGCTAGACATTTGTAACTACCGTCGCGGGATAGAAACCTGATCGATTCAGCATCAGTCGCACAGTTTAAGTCGCTCGGCTATTCGTAATCGACCACATCTATAGAAATGAGAAAGTTGGAGATACTGCTCTAACCGTTTTGATATTTCTACAACATCTGTATAATATAAGTAGATATGATATAGTTCTACAGACGTATTATATAAATCGTGAGTCATATACATATAATATGCTAAATTAATGTTCATTGCCAGACACGTGTCGATTCGGAGTGTGTTTTACCGCTTTCACATGAGCTAGTGTGGCTGTTAGTCGATCTGGTCATCACACACGGATTAACCAGCTTAATCCTCTAGGCGATGCGGGCGTTTTGGAGACTGAATGTGACTGAGTGCTCGTCTGTCGCTCTACAAAGCCTTTAACCCGTACGGCGAAGGCAGTGTCAATATAGAGAATACTCTAATGCTCAATTTCTAAGCGGAATGAACTTCACTAGGTCGCCTCAACATATGTAAACATGCGAGGGTAGCTTAGACCCAGAACGGTGAATCTGCCATTAAATCCCTATTCAGAGAACTCAACCAAAGTGGTGGAGTATATATTTATTAACTAAGATACGGTTAAGTATGCCACAGACCACGTGGTTTCGAGTTTCACGCTTCATCAGTGTGGCTATACGCGTGAACACGCTACCGCTGGCCGGGTTTTGAGACCGAATGAACTTTCGTTCACCATACCCTGTATCTATATTTATTATATATATGTATGGTATATATATGTGTGTGTGTGTGTCTGTGTGTGTGTATACTATTACTATTATTATTAGAGGAAAAAATAAAGGGTCTACCATGTGGTTTCAATCAAATTGAAATGATTTCTTCAGAACCCTACCTTACATTAACTAAGTCGATGTAATTCCTTAGTTAAATTAAATATATTTTTCGGATAATAATGGTTGAACGCTTCATTATTTTTCTCTCAATCTTTGTGTGCGGCCTGCACGAAAATTGAGAAAAAACAATATATCGTTCCACACATGTATTCATTTCTTAATTCTCATTTCTATATTGTTATCAATTTAAATTCTAATTACTATATATATATATATATATATATATATATATATATATATATATATATATACAGGGTAACCCAAAGAAAACAGGCCTTACTATATATATATATATATATATATATATATATATATATATATATATATATATATAATATATATATATAATTAGAAAAACGTTATCCGTTGGGTCACATATTGTGCTCTGGGTAGATAATTTTAATCAGGAAGAAAGTTAGTTTGTAAAACGAATTAAATTAAAAAATAGATACGACCGGAAATAATTTACCCCACCCCCAACCAAAAAAAAACAACAAAAAAACAAAAAACAAACTAACATTAAAATCATTTTACTAAAATTGTCAATTAAGTCAAAAACTGACCCGTCTTATATATAAGCTATTAGCTGCTGAAAATGAACATACGAATGGTTCAATCTACCACTCACACTCTCCAATCTCTTCTCTTTACCCACTGAGAAAACTAACATATACAAGGAGAAGTCAATCAAGATATATATAGAGAGGGTGAAAGTGACAGGCATAAAGTGAAGTAAGAGTATATTTGTCGCATACCCCACTTCTATGGACTGGGCACAAGGCCTCATTTTAACGTGGGCCCACCCACAAGCCGAAGCTCATGGGTGGGAAAGAACAAAAATTGCGTCGATCCCTTCGGCATTCCCCCACAAGGGGGCGCCTCAGGAATCGACGCTATTATTAAACTCTCGACGAGTCTAAAGTTAACCGGAAAACCGAATGTGCAATGAGTTTATAATAATAATAAAAAAAGATTCAATATTCAAAATAAAGTGAAGTAAGAGACGGGTGAGTTTTTAACTTAATTGCAAATAACGACTTATTAGAACCAATTAAAATGGAAATTTTTTTCAAACATAACTCAATCCCAGAACTAAGGAATATTTTGGTATGTATTTTGTGTCATTAAACTAAACAGACCAAACGATCATTGATTCACTCAGCTGTAGTATAATAATAGATTAACTGTTTTCAAAAATATTCTAAAAATTAAAGTTGAAATTATTTAAGAACAATTAAAGAAATAACTACAAATAAATATTTCTATTTGTCTTGTCATTTTTGTTCATCTCCCTTTGTCTTTCTTATTGTTTCAGATTGATATTGCAGTGAAGAAACCATGGAAGGAAACATTGAAACATTACTACAAAGGAATAGAAGGACAGGATTCTCTCAGTGTTTCATGGAATTACATCATGAATTCAGTAAGTTATTACTTCGAGAAGAAGAAATTTTTATGGTGAATTAACCTTCCATAAAAACAGTTTGCCCCGAAACAATAACTTTTTTCAATTAATTTATAGCAACTTATATCCAACGAAATATCGCATTTTGACCAGAAAGAAAAAATTGTTTGAAGATGTGATATAAGTAAGTAAAGTTAGAGGAGTAGTCTGTTGTATATAGTTTCGGTTACAGACAGAAAAACACACAATCTCTATTATGATAAGATGTATTTATGTATGTATTTATTTATTTAAATTTTTGCACACCGGCATCTTCCATAATCAATCTGATGTCTTGAACGACTCATAAAAGATTTAATAACGTACCTCATCCCACCAAAAACAAAGAAAAAACTGTTATGACCTGTTAAAGGGTCAATAAATAGTAACTCAACACTGGTATAAAAATGTAGGGAACAGATTGTATTCAGCAATATATATCACATACAATGGAAGGGTTTCCTTGTTCAGCATACACGAAGACTGTTTCTAGAACTACTCCTATTTACATGTGTCCCACTTTCACACGATATGGCACAAGGCCGTTTTATGTGGGCACCACCCACAAGCCGAGACTCATGAGGTGGTAGGTAGAAAAATTGCGTCGATCTCAGCCCTGCCCCTTTAAGTGCAATGAGGCAAGCATCTGGGATCGACGCTATTAATTTAGCAGCTCAGTGGACCCCGTCCCGAAGGACAGGTGTTTCTAGAACTACTCAACTGAGTAGCTTTACTCTGTTACATATGTACCCTTTGGGTAAGTCCATGTTCGTGTCATAGGTGAGTCACCTACAACAAAAACAAAACAAAAAACCCCAAAAAACAACCAACAAAACCTTAAAGATACCCAATTTTCCTTTGCTGTAATTTTTTTCGAATTTAAAACCAAAATTCTTGAAATTATCTGGAATATTTTTTTCGTGTTTTTCAGTTGGAATGCTGTGGCGTTGATGGATATGAAGATTTCGACAAAAGTCGCAGTTGGGACCGAATTTATCATGACCCTCATACAATGAGATCAGTTCATCTGGCAATTCCTTTGGTTTGTTGCAGGAATTTGGGAGAATATCCAAACGTTCAGCCACCAAAGAATTTCTCATGTGCAGTCGCACCAGACAGATGGAATTCGAATTACAGAGTAGTGAGTAGTTTTAATTTATTTTATTATTGTTTTATTTGATGCGGCTACCAAGCCATTGGACGCAGGGTCCAAAGGCCCAAATCAGGTAAGTATATATACAGAATATACCAGGCGTGTAAAAAAGTACAAAAAATCTCGATACTTTTTTTACACACCTTGTATATTCTGAAAAATTAACGTTTCATTCATTGTTCATTTCTATCTTGGTAAATACAGCTTCAAACTCGGCACTTTTATGACAACCTTGTATTCTGTAAAAAAATTAACGTTCCATTCATTGTTCATTTCTATCTTGGTAAATACAGCTTCAAACTCGGCACTTTTATACATACCTTGTATTCTGAAAAAAAAAATAACGTTCCATTCATTGTTCATTTCTATCTTGGTAAATATAGCTTCAATCTCAATACTTTTATAACACACCTTGTATTCTGAAAAAAAATTAACGTTCCATTCATTGTTCATTTCTATCCTGGTAAATACGCTTCAAATTCGGCACTTTTATAACACACTTGTATTCTGAAAAAAAAAAATTAACGTTCCATTCATTGTTCATTTCTATGTTGGTAATATAACTTCAATCTCGATACTTTTATAACACACCTTGCTAAGTATTATTTTTCCCCACCCGTTTTGTCTTCCACAATTTATCCTGCCTTTATTCATTCTTATTTGTATCATTTTAATGTTTCATTTTGTCGGGTTGAATTTAAAAATTCTTCATTCTATTGCACAGAAATATTAAACATATGTAATGAATCTATTGAATATGTTTCAAAACTTTTCATCTCATAATTAGCAAAAAACAAAAACAAAAAAAACTACATTCTTATATTTGTTTATACAATTTTTGTCATATTTTTGTGCCTTATGTTGTATATGCATGAGCTGAATAACTCAGTTTAGTTTTAGATTTACAAATCAGTACTTTAAAATTACAAAAATTGTTTATTATCAAATTATTGTACCATCAATCATTCGGAGTTGTGGGTTTGGATCCCACCGCTACCACCATGTCAATATATTTAAATTAAACTGAGTATACTTGGAAGACGTGTTAAGGGTTAGAAGCCATCTTGATTCTCTGTATAGTTTGTGCACAGTTTGTGGGCAGTAACTTTAAGGGTTCATATCATCACACATTACAGAATCATGTTATATTTTTATTTTATTTGTACATAATTGTTGGTGAAAATCTTGGACCATATGACCTTTAACCCCTTTTTGATCTCGATTAAGAAAGTACGTTTTTCATTTACACTGTCAATATCCGGTTGTTAACAGACGATTTTTAAATTAAAAATTTTTTTTATAAAACTAACCCCTAACCCTAATCCTAACCCTAACCCCTTAAAAACAACCGGATATTGACGGTGTAAATGATAAACATGTCCTTTCTTAATCGAGATAAAAAAGGGGTGCCTAAAGGTAATATGGTCCAAAATCTTTGATTTTCTTTTTTTTTTTTTTTTTTTTTAAATCTGGAAGTATATGTATATTAATTGTTGTTGTTGTATTCCCCAGGGTTGCTATAATGAGATTTGGAATTATGTGAGTCGAGCAGAACTGACGTTGGCCTGTATTATGATGATAGCCACAATTATTCAGGTACGGAAACAGATTTTATTAAAGAAATTATTTGACATCTTTTATTTTGCATCTACATAAAATAATTGGTGGAACAATTTATCAGGACCGGGTTAGCTCAGTCGGTAGAGCATTCGGCTAGAAACCACAATGTTTCTAGTTCGAAACCGGCCCTCGCCAACTCAGCGTATGAGTAGCACAGGGATCTGTGGTTGAGTAAGGAGCTGATGGAAGTACCGAGTTAGCTCAGTCGGTAGAGCATTCGGCTAGAAACCACAAAGTTTCTTGTTCGAAACCGGCCCTCGCCAACTCAGCGTATGAATAGCACAGTGATCTGTGCGGTAAAGTGAGGAACTGATGGTAGGTGTGGCGGTGCACCTCAGACGCAAAAACCTTCTCCTTGGTCTAGCGCTAGTGAAAAGGGGACAGACTCCCTCGCTGATAGGCTGATACCGACTTTAGGCCACCCCGACGACTTTACTTTTTTTTACTTCAACATTACGAGGATCGACTGGAAAGTTCATAGGCTGACCAAAATACTCTCATGGAATGCGACTAAGTGAGGTTTATTTTTCAACATAGTAGTCTCCCTCTTCCATCCAATTGGTACAGTTGATATGACATCATTATATGAACTTTTTAGCCCACTCTCGTATACACACACACACACACACACACACACACACACATATATATATATATATATATATATATATATATATACGAGTAATAATAAAAAAGTAATGCCATTTTTGTTTAGGACAGGTATAATTACCAACACAGGAACAAGTATCATATATCAAAATGAAGCTGGTTCTCTGTGGATCACATTCCTACTTTTCCACATAGTCACCGTTTCTCTCAATAGCGATGTTCCACCTTCGAATGAGAGCATGTATCCCTGCCCCGTAAAAAAAGTAATGCTATTTTGTTTAGGACAGGTATAATTACCAACACAGGAACATGTATTAGATTTCAAAATAATATCAATTTTTCAAAAACTCGCTGTGTTATAATCATCCTAGCAAATTGGAAAACCTATAATATCGCTGTAGCATTATTATCCACTCTCTACTGAATGGCTTTTCCATACCTGATAAGAAAAAAACAAAAAAACAAACATTAAACAGAATTTTGAATTGTTTCTACACATGCTGTTAAAATTTAAGATCATTTCAGCAAGACTTGGTCAAGTTATTACGAGGGCGATTCAAAAAGTAATGCCATTTTGTTTAGGACATGTATAATTACCAACACAGGAACATACATCATATATCAAAATGAAGCTGGTCCTCTGTGGATCACATCCCTACTTTTCTACATATCATTGTTTCTCTCAAAAGCAATGTTCTACCCTCGAATGAAAACATGTACTTTTGGATGACGGTAAATTCGAGATAAAAATTAAAAAAAAAAATTAATTGTAAAGTTTTGTAGAATAATGTATGAGTGTATTTAAAAAAAAAAAAAGTTGTCGTAAAGCAAAACAAACTTAGGTAATTTAAAAAAAATTTTTTTTTAATACTGCCCAGAGGGTGTTTTTTTTGCTAGTACGAATAATATATGTTTTTATAAATTCTCTTTTTCAGATGCTGTTAATTTTCGCTTCTGTTTATCTGATTGCAAGAATCAGCACACGTTCAAAATACGACGAAGAAGAAGAATGAGAAAGTACGTTTATATATTTATTTTTTAATTTATTTACTAATCTTTATTTAATCTGTCACACTGGCCTCAGGTTGCTTATTAATAGAAGCAATAGAAATAAGATAGCTTTTCTATCAAAATTTACTGGCAGATCACCTCAACTTACCCATTACAAATAGATAAAGACGTTTTTCTTCGTGTTTCTTTGATGACCTGACAAAAATAGTAATAAGATAAGCTTAAATATCAATGCAATACTTAAATACAGCGATTAATTTTAAGTTCTTCAGTAGTTTATTGGGTAATACTTGCAAATCATACTCAAAATCCCGATATTACAGGGTGACCCGGAAAAAACAGAACCTAAATTATTTATTTTCCCATTAAACTAACCCTAAACACAACCATAACCCTAACCCTAACCCTAACCTAAAGCCCCCTAGTTAAAATTAACAGTTTTATTACAAAATTTGTGGGTTCTGTTTTTTTCTGGGTCATGGGATTTTGAGTATGATTTGCAAGTTTTACCGTTTATTGTTGCTTGTCACATAGCTATCTGTACTGATCCCGTAATGAGAAAATCAAAATTGTTATTTATCATGCAGCTTTGCAATAAGTTCCAAATGGAAAAATTATATCATCGTTTTGATGAAAACTGTTGTTCGAAAAATATTATTCAAGTCTGATAAAATTTAATAAGCCTCAATGCATGAAAGCCGAATCAGACGTATCGTGAGTTTAAATTCATTAGTGTTTACTCGAGTTCTCCGAAAGGGGAAGTAATCGTAAATAGGGGAGATAACTCTTAATTACTTATTACATATTTTTCTTTTCTTCTCATTGCAGTTAAACTGAGTGCCTTGCAGAAGATCACTGAACAAAACATAGCTGATAAAACCTGCTCAACACCAACGAACCAAACAAGAACAAATTTACCCATGTAAAAAAAACACAAAAAACAAAACAAAAAACAACAACAGATAAATCATAACAAAAAAGAAAAGTAACAATTTCTTTCTTTTTATAAAATTATATAATCTTATATAATTCACTATTGATCAAAGTTTTTTTTTCAATTCTTTTTCATTGTCCATAAATAAACCTTGTTTTTCTCCACTTGTCTCCCAAACCCCGGAAATTGTAACGCTAAAAAAATCTGTAGTATCTGCCTTCACCACCTTCTGTATGGATTCAAAAGTATGATTCCTTCCGGGAGGAGTGTCCGCCATCTTGTATGTCTGTCTGTTCGTCCATCAGTTCGTTTATTAATCAGGAATTATAAAAATTCGGCAAAAGGGCAAATTTTGAATTCATTTCAAACCCGTTAGAAATTCATCAACAAATAAATTATCGATTTTCCTTCAGAATAAAATTTAAAAAAAAAATGTTTTTATCGAATACTTTTTTCATCATGATTTTTTTTCAAGATGGTGGAAGTTTTCGAGGCGTAGTGACTAACGCGCTGAACTGCGATATCGTAGTAAGCGAGTTCACAACAACCAGTCACACAATTACGTTCACATTCGTACTAATACCTTTGGGAAAGGTATGAACCCTCCTTATCCTTCCAGCTATGGGTTAAATAGTATCACTACTGGTCTTCTACAAGGATGACTTTAGCATTAAATAACCACGAAGGTTGTTATGCCATTAAACAAAGAAACCAAACCAAATATGAGAAGTGAAAAAAATAGAAAATTCATTTTCACAGAGAAACCAAAAAATCATTATTATTATTATTGAAGTCATACGTACACGCACACCACATACATATACACACATGGAATGCACACATAGAAATTCATATACATATGCAAGTTCATCAATACATATGCAAAAAACATATACAAATAAACACATAAATATATTATTATGTGTATACATTACTTGCTGTCCATCGTTCTGATGATTAAACCACGTGAATCTGTTTTCTCCAATATGTTCGGTCTCTGGTTGCGTCTTGCCAACTGCCTATGGGATGTTAAGGCCCTCTAGGTTTCTCTCTTGATGTTGTCTTTGTACCTGAGCTTTGGTTACCGATTCCACGTGATCCCTCTCAGTTGAGAGTACAGAATCTGCTTTGGCAGTCTGTCATCCCCAAGTCTGTTAAAGTGGCCAGCCTATTTTAGGTTGCGCTGGAAAAGTATGTGCATGCCAGGGAGTCCAGTTCTCTTCAGGATGGTCCTGTTTGAAACATGCTGCCACCACTTGACATTTAATATACTGCGCAAGTGACGCATGTAGTAGACATGTAGTCTGTGGGCATCCGTTTTGTATACCGTCCAGACTTCCGCACCGTACAGGCGGGTTGAGAGAACTATGGCACGGTATACTGGTTATATATAAATACATACGCACTACTAAACAGATAAAATTGTATACCCACAAAACACACATAATTGTACACAAAATACTCGCACATAGATAAAGAGGTACACACGTAAATTTAGAGATGACTGAATATCAAATTAAAAAAAAAGCTTAATAGAAAGGAATGAATAATCTAAAGTAAAAAAATAAAAAATAAAAAATAAATAAAACAATGAAAATCTGTGTCTTTTGTAAATGTGTTGATCATTATTTTGAAATTGTCATTTATGTGTGAAATTTGAGAAAAATAAAAAAAAATGTTTCATTTCAAAATTGTGTTTTGATCATTTAAAAGCTGAGTTTATTCTTAACGGTGAAGTCGACGTTACAACGTTTCGGTTTTTGCAACATTCATCAGGATATGAAATGTTGTGTGGTGATAGTGGATGGCTAAGGTGCTGGATGACCCCTCCAGCGAGATTCAAACTCACTAATCAGTAGTAATAGAACTGCGAGACTAGCTTGCTAACCATTACACCACGATAGGACGCCCTCTTTAATTTTGTATGTATACAAAATAAATTGGTTAAAAATTTATCAAAAATATATAATAATAATATAATATATATATATATTACTGACAAAATATATTACTGACACTCGCGATACAGAAGTTTTGTTGAGAAACAGTTGAAGATTACATGCTGGCAGTGTGAAAGAGCAAGGACGAACTTATAAGTAACATTCTTCTATGAACCCCTACACATGGACGCACCAGTGTAGACCAATAAGCCGATCTACATCAACAAGCACCGTACGTATTCTGGATACCCAGCGGAAGACCTACCAGGGCGATGACCAATAGGGACGGGTAGCGAGAAAGAGTCATGGGAATCCGTGCTGTCAACACGACCTGATGATGGTCAGTGCAACATACAATGGTCGGCTGAAAAGTTCCTGAAATGTTACCAATTGAGGTTTATTTTCAATATAGTCTCTCTTGCAGTTCACACAGTTCGTCAATCAGTGTTGCAGTATTTGGATCCCATAGTAAGTCATCAACAACAGATATGACGTCATCATAGAACTTTTGAGCCCCCCCCCCGTATAGAAAATGTGAAAATTAGACACTTCTGCAGCAGCAGCAGATAAAAATGATTGAAGCTGCAGGTAAGGGTATTTGCCTCATATCCCACTTGTATGGGGTGGGCACAAGGCCTCTTTTTAACGTGGGCCACCCACAAGCTCAAGCTCATGGGTGGGAAAGAACAAAAATTGCGTCGATCCCTTCGGCATTCCCCCTCAAGGAGGGCGCCTCAGGCGCTGGGCAATAAACCCAGCCCTGCCCCTTTAAGTCAAGGGGCAGGTATTGCCTGGGGGAAGCCCCCTAGGATCGACGCTATTAATTGTACTTTACCGGTCCAGTGGCCGAAGCACACTGGACCCCCGCCGAAGACAAGTGCAGTAGGTAAGTAGCTTGGAACGTAAATTGACGAAGAGTTAAATGCTGATCACGTGATCAGCGACAGAAAAAATATGGCCGAACGGACTGGGTAAATGTTAAATTTTATAATATATTAATAATTTGAAGGCAATTACAATGCGTATAAAAATAAAAACAAAAAGATGTTATTTTTGTCTTATCGATTTCGAAGTATAAACTTCATCATCAGAGGTGCATATCAGAAATGGACGTGCTTACGTTTTCTTTGTGTGGTTATAATTTCTCTTCTTATTTCTTTTTCTCTCCTTTTTTCTTTCTTCTTCTCCTCCTTTCTTTTTTTCTTCATGTTATGAATGAAAATTTTTTTTTGAATGTCTGTTGAGAACAAATGCTTGAACCCTGTATCCAATATTGTCTGTCATCCGGTGAATATTGCAACAATGTAGCCTTGTCAAATTCAAAATAAAAACCTTAGAAAACATGCAAAGTGAAAAATCGATTTAAATACCTACTAAATAAAAAAATATTATTTTAATTTTATTTTAATCCCCACAACAATCCATGGAGTAGAAAAAACACTGACTCGCCGGACGCAGCGGTCAGTAAAGAAGGTTATGCGGACAGTTTTCTAATATATGAAAATACCCATCATTATTGATTTCATTGAAAGATATGCAACTGTAAACAGAACTTCTTCCTATTGCTAATTCTTAGCAATAATTCTTTGTTTATTGAATGACCCTTGTACATTGACGGAAAAATAAAACTGCAACACCTAATAATACAAAGAGGGATATTTCTTTTATGTTATTTATTTTTCAATTGTTCTCAACTAGTTTCGATCTTAGGTCTTCACCAGGAGAAACTCATGCGTTTATTTGAAGAAATCGCCGAGAAAATCATTCGTCCATCATAAAAATCTTAAGGAAAGGATTTCTTTTTTAAAAAAAATATTCTTTCCTTTTTGATCACCTAAGATTATTAAATTGCGATGACAGCAGAACCAGTAAAAGTTTTTTTTTAAATAATTAATTGCAATTTCATTGAACAGTTCATAACGAGATCGAGGCTGGTAAATGATGGTGACGTCATAGCCAAATGTTGGACGCCATTTTGACTTGAATTAAATTTCTCTCTCTTGTCTGCATGAACTGTAAGAAAATAAACGAAGAAAAAAATTGGTTTATAACAAAAATTATTTCAATCTCGCAAATTATTTGTTTTAAGGCTATTCAAAATGGTAGCAAATCTGTGTGTTCTATTTGAACAGAGGTCTGCCATCAAATTTTGGTGGCTAAGAAGTATAAAGCATGAGAAATTTACAGAAGAGTGTGTGGTGTATGGAGAAGTTTTATAGTTAGCTTGAAGCATTGTGTATATATTTGATTAGTAGATTCATTTTGAAGGTTATCACAATACGAAGGAAGAAAAGGTAACGAGTATGTTGTTAATTTGCCTGTATTTTCATTTTCTTTATGTTTCCTTAATATTTTAGGATTAAAATCTCACCCCTGAAGACTTCGGATAAAGATAGTTTAAAGAAAGATCTGTTTACTGACAATGCTTATGTGAGAACAGAAGACCAAACAAATTTTTTTGTTAGGCCTCCTCTAACCCCTGATGGTTAGAGTGGT
The DNA here is from genome assembly GCA_023376005.1 of Doryteuthis pealeii. Taxonomy (NCBI): domain Eukaryota; kingdom Metazoa; phylum Mollusca; class Cephalopoda; order Myopsida; family Loliginidae; genus Doryteuthis; species Doryteuthis pealeii. Next base: position 44,685,983 of record CM042158.1, read on the forward strand.
TCAGACAGCGAGGAGGGATTAATGCCAAGGCAGTTTCTTTTGGTGGGGAATTACTGTTATATCTGGAAGAATCAGTTTTCCGTGGAGATTTTACTGACAATGTTTATGTGAGAACAGAAGACCAAACAATATTTTTAAAAAATCACTCACTAAAAAAGACAAAAAGCTAGTTATATCCCTCAGAAACTATTACAGATTCGGACTACATAGATGATCTAGCACTTCTTGCAAATACACCTGCACAAGCTGAATCACAGTTGCATAGCCTAGATAAGCCAGCAAGAGACATTGTTTTCTATGTGAACTCAGATAAAACAGAGTTCATGAGTTTTAAACAAAAGTTTTATACAAAATTTCTTTTTACCTTAAGCATGATTCCATATTGTTGTAATTGTTTGTATTTCCTCCACATCCGCCATAAATGAAAGAATGGCAATTGTTTGTTTGTGGATTGTAAAAGAATCGATTCATTTCTGCCATGCATGGTCCAGGGTCAGGATCTGAATGACACTCCACTTTTTCTAACTCGACTGGTGCCGGTTGAACACACTTCCTGAAAAACAATGGCAATTTCTTATCTTCTTGTATATAAAACACAACATGACATCACACACACACACACACACACACACACACACACACACACACACACACACATATATATACTAATCCTATTAGTAAACCCTTACGCAAGAAAAAAAACCGGCAAATAGTTTGTTAGTAAAAAATATACTAGCAAACTTCAGCTGGGTAAAAAATGAAAACAGGAAAAAAACCCAGAGAGTCGCAATAACCGAAAATAATCGATTAACACGATAACACTTGTCAAAAGAATATATATAATATATATATATATATATATATATATATATATATATATATATATTATGTAAACGCTAGGATTGTCTAAAGCTAAATGGTAAAAAGTGCTCGATAAGTAGAGCAAATAGTTAGGTAGGTTTTTCTAAATTCTTTTATTTTACTTCACGTGTTTCGGATATTTTAGTATTTTTCATAACCTCTTTCTGATTCCGTATACAAATATGTTCATGTATATGTACATACATATATATATATATATATATATTATATATTATATAGTTATCTCCTTCTTCTGTTCAATCCTTTGATGGGAGTTCCTTTTGATTACCAGAGATAGCCAATCCATAAATCTGTGTCTGATTAAAAAAAATCTTCATACCCTATTGCTTTATTTTTTGTACGTTATTGGATTATTTCGGTATATAAGGTGTGCTGAAAAGCCACAAACTTATAGACTTGGCGGGCAATGGATAAAAAAGCCAATCAAAATTAGGTAAATAAACCTTTATTCATACTTAATTAGTTATGTCAATTTATAAGAATAATTATAAGTTTATAAGTTTTCAAATTGCATCGCAAAAATATAATCAAGTATGTGTATATTTTTCTTTATTATTTTTTTCAGAAGTAGCAAACTACAAATGAAAAGAATAAAAAAATACTTAATTCAATTTTAAAGCCACACATTGGTCAACTTTGACCTTTCACAAAGTGAAGTTTGTGAACCTGCACTTACAGAAGGTTTTTCAAGGAATGAATAAACTAGAATGTCTACTGAATGGAACAGAATTGAAATTTCCAAATTTCCCTGCCCACTCACAAAGTGTGGAAAGAGCTGTTAAATTAACGATGGAATCTTCACAGATTATGTATGGACAGAAACAAGGCACAAGCATATTATAACCAAATCATTGTGCCACCAGATAAGACCTGCATTTTATCAAAGGTAAATACACTTAACAATTTAGTTCTGTTGTCACATAATCTTATATAGTGCAGGATTTTCTAGTGCAATATTCAATGAACAATGCAAATTTAAAACATTGAATATGTTTTCCATTTATTGTATCTAATGAAAAATATCAATTTTATTTGGATTTATTATTGAAATGATGAAATTTTGAAGTCAGTTTGTCTGCAAAATCCTGCGGAAATGAGGTATTTGTGTATATTTTTGCATTAAAATTAAATGCTCAAATGAGTTTTAAAGTTAGGAATCTAATTTTTGATGTCAGTTCTTATAACACCAAACTCCAGTTTTCGCCACGAAAGCAATATTGAATTTCCCCCCAAAAGTGAAAAATCAACCTGATCTAGTGGGCAGTCCAGGAAGAACCTTCAATGGACAGTTCTGCGCAGATGCTGCGAAGAGGACCTCCCGTGGGACGGTTGGCGAGAGATTGTCATGGTTATCCGCGCTACTAGCATGACATGATGATGAGGATGATGATGAAAGAGAAAATAGAAAATAAGACTCGAACCTTTCGCATTCCTGTAGGGTCGAAAATTGTTCTGGTTACCGCCACATCCACCATAACTGAACTCTTCACAATTTCCAGTGTTCGAGTTAAAATAAAACCGCTGAAAAGTCCCCGAACATGGTCCTTGCATTTCCGGCAAATCACACTCTCTGGATTTGTCTGTAGACTCTTTTCTGCATTCTTCCAGGTGACGGAATTTATTGCCATTATCTTCGCCATTTATGAAATCTACACACTTTGAAGGATTTTGGTTGGATGGATGGTATTTTTCCGCCGCTTTCACTTGGAGATCTTCGGAGGAAAAAAAAAATGAAATAAAACTATTTGTTTGCATTTTTTAGATGAGACTCGAAAATTTGTATTATTTGCAGAGATGCTGATATGTATCCTGCGTCCCTGTTTCAGAAAAATCTAAAAGGACGCAGTAAAATCGTGTTAGTGTGTCCCAGTGTTCTTTCTTTTTTTTCCTCACTATTTCAAGCTAACTGTAAATACATTTCAAGAGTTTCTTAAAACGAATTACACAGGATAGATTACAAGGTAGGAGTTAGACAGCTTTAGTTGGAACCCATACATTTTTCCGGACTCATTCAAAGCAAATATGTGCATCCCAGGAGAGAGAGAGAGATAGATAGATAGAGATAGAGAGAGAGAGAGAGAGAGAGAGAGAGAGAGAGAGAGAGAGAGAGAGAGAGATTGACAGACAGATAGACATAGATAGAGACAGAAACAGAAATCTAGAGATAGATAGATAGATAGATAGATAGATAGATAGAGAGAGAGAGAGAGAGAGAGAGAGACAGACAGACATAGATAGAGACAGAAACAGAAATCTAGAGAGAGAGAGAGAGAGAGAGAGAGAGAGAGAGAGAGAGAGAGAGAGAGAGAGAGGGAAACAATATCCAACCAACTATCGCTCTTCTACAAAATCAAACCTTTTTTACTTGAGTTCGAATCCCGATCACTGGTATTAGGCAGAAAAGAAACTTACCTTCTTTTTTTGAAACGGCAACAGGGGATAATAACAGCAGGAGCAAGAGAGGAAAAACTTGACTCATAGTTTCTGTGAAAAAAGAAATGAATGAAGAAGGCGCGAAAAATCTTTAAGGGATAAATCATTTTGAAATACTGAGTAGAGTAATTGTCATTTACTAAACTTAGCTTAATTTTTTCACAGGGATTCTCTGAAAGTGGTCCATTATAATTAACCGCCAAAAAATGGTCCATTATACATTTAACCCCCTAAAAGTTGTCAATTATACATTTGACCCCAAAAAAGTGTCACATTATACATTAAACCAAACGTGATCCATTATACATTAATCCCCCTAAAAGTGGTTCATTATACATTTAACCCCCAAGATGTGGTTCATTACCTGTTAGGGTCCAATCTATGGATTAAATATAAAAAAGGATTTAAAATAATTGAGTTTTAAAAAATGAATACACATCAAGTATAAATAACAAAAAGTATTTGGCATAAAAATTACCCAACAAGGGTTGACATGCTGTAAAATCCACCACCAACAAACCAACAACCCAATTATGTGGTCCATTATACATCCACCATTAACCCTCCTAAACGTGGTTCATTATACATTTATCCCCCTCCAAGTGGTCCATTATACATTCATCCCTAAAAGTGGTCATATGCATTTATCCCCCTAAAAGTGGTCATTATACATTTATCCCCCTCCAAGTGGCATTATCCCCTAAAAGTGGTCCATTATGCATTTATCCCCCTAAAAGTGGTTCATTATACATTTATCCCCCTCCAAGTGGTCCAATATACATTCATCCCCCTAAAAGTGGTCCATTATGCATTTATCCCCCTAAAAGTGGTTCATTATACATTTAACCCCGCAAAAGTTGTCAATTATACATTTAACGCCCCCAAAGTGTCCCATTATACATTTACCCCCTCCAACAACACAAAAAGTGGCCCATTATATAATTACCCCCCCCAAAAAAAGAGGTCCATTATACATTTAACCCCACAAAATATAAATTTACATTAATTCGTTAAGTATGATTCTGAAAGTTGTCCATTATACATTTAATTGAGAATTAATTTTCTGCCATATAAAAAACATTAAAGTGGTCCATATACAGGGCCGTGGCAGAGATGAATCTTTTATTTTTTCAGGGTGTGGGTTAGAATTTGGCCTAAGTAAAAATCTTCCTGGAGCCCGCAGACAGGAAGAACCCTCTGGGTATGTGCAGAGAAAAGGCCCCACTTTCTACCGCTAAGAAGATCCCTCGGCCATTCCAACTCACCCCTTGACTGGGATCAGATGCTATGACTGGCACAGGAAGAAATTTCCTCTCCGGGAAATAGCTATGAACATAGAATAAAAATGTTCTCTTTCAGAAAAGAGAATATATATATATATATATATATATATATATATATATATATATATATATATATATATAAGTAAAGTAAAGTCGACGGGACGGCTTAAAGTCGATATCAGCCAGTCAGCGAGGGAGTCTATCCCTTTTCAATAGCGCTAGACCAAGGAGATTGTTTTAGCGTCCGAGGTGGAGCGCCACACCTACCACAGCTCCTTACTTTACCGCACAGATCCCTGTGCTACTCATACGCTGAGTTGGCGGGGACCGGTATCGATCTAGGAGAAAAGAGATAGAGAGAGGAGAGAGATAGAGAGAAGAGAGATAGAGAGAGAGAGAGAGAGAGAGAGAGAGAGAGAGAAGAGAGTGTGTGTGTGTGTGTGTGTGTGTTTGTGTGTGTGTGTGTGTCATGGGTATCCGTGCTGCCAGCGCGACATGATGATGATGATGATGATGATGATGATGATGATAAAAGTTTAAAGAAGGGGGGGAGGTGCTGTCGGGCGGAAATTTAGCCCGCGTCTTATAATATTCAATCGATCACACTTAAGAGGGAAGCCAGCTTTATTAATTGCGTGTCATCGGCGTAGCTTTGTTGGTGGGGCGAGGGGACTGACCCCCCCCCGTAATTATTTCTTTTTAAGGGACATTTAATGATTCAGAAGTAGTCTGTAAGTTATAATTTGCACATCTCTCTACATAATGTTGTGTTGACTCATTTTATTTTTATATGTGACTAGAAGCAGCTACCCAGCGTCGACTGAGTAGGGGAAGGAGGCAAAACATATCTGGTGTATTGATTTGTTTACTTTTAAGATTTACAAATTCTGGACATTTTTAAGTTGAACTTCAATGCGATTTCTATGTATATTTTGACTTTTAAATATTTTCGAATATAAATAAAATCTTAATAAATTTTACACAAAACGTAAGAACCGGTGATATTTATTGTGTATGTAAGTTTAATTTGTCGTCAATTGTTTTATTTTTGCAGTTTCATCAGGACATACATACATATATACATACATACATACATACAAGGTGTGCCAAAAAATATCGAGTTTTTTGTACTTTTTGATACACCTTGTATTCTAAAAAATAACATTTCATTCATTATTTTTTTTTAGAATACAAGGTGTGTCAAAAAGGTACCAAGTTTAAAACTGTATTTACCAAGATAGAAATGAAGAATGAATGGAACGTTATTTTTTTTTCAGCGTACAAGGTGTGTCAAAAAGTACTAAAAATGTCGATACTTTTTTGACACACTTTGTACATACACACCAACTGCCCTTTATATATGTGTAGATAATTGCATTACTGAATCTTATCGAGAATCAGGTCTGAGATTCAACAACACAGTAACAAAAATGTAAATATGAACGCACAACGAACGCAATTCCCTAACTCCTTGCATAAAATAATCCCTGTTGACATGCTGTTAAAATCAATCAATCGGCAAAATAATAGCTTTTGATACAATGTTAAAGTTTCTATATTATATAATAAGAAAGAAAGACAGACAGAAAGAAAGAAAGAAAGAAAGAGAATATGGGAAAGATAGAAAAAGGCGGTAACCGAACGGAATAGATAACGCTAATCTCTTTCAGGAACGAAAGAAAAAAAAAGAGTGAGAGAGAGCTAAATTAAGATTATTATACTTTTACATATTGAACTATTTTTCAATAGTTATTAAGAAAACATATCAAACGTTGTAATAATTAAATTATCATACTGTGGTATTTCTACAAGTCCTGCTAGTATATTTTATTTCATATATGAGAAAAAGAAAGGTTTATTGCGGTTTCTTGGAGTTTGTAAAATTCCTTAGAATTCTCAAGAATTCTTGTAGGAATTAGAAATAATGTCTTCTAGAGGTGTAGGGATTAAAAAAATTAAATAAAAAAAACAACAACCACAAACTACCATGGACCTTCACCGGAAGAAACCTATGCACATGTGCGAGAAAAAGGACCGACTTCCGACTCCCAAGATAAAATCTCGGCCATTCTAGTTTAGGTTGTAACTGGGTCTAGTCACTTCTACTGGTCAGGGAGATATTCCCTTGCTACAAGCGACTATGACCGGGAATAAAGCCTAAGTCATAAAACCCCCTCTGCCCCTTTCTCTTTCATTTTCGTTCCTTAAACTCCTTCCTTTTCAGCGCGACCACCAAATGAGATGGGGTTAAAAGTGAGAACTCTAAGAACACGCACCGAGAATATCCAGCCACCTTTAAAACACCCCAAACCTCTTACCACCCCATAGAGGTAAAAATTTATAGATAAGTGTGCATAAAAAATAAATCAGCTTTACTTACTGGTGGTGGTGTTTAAGTCTTGATCTTTCTTAAAAGTTCTCTCATGTTTTCAGCCCACCATTTTTTTTAGTAAAACTACTGCATAAATTTGAGGTCCTTCATATTTTTTCAAAGCGGCAATTCGCGCACACGACCGTGTGTTTCAACTATTTGTACCACGGCAATTGTCTTCAACTATACCGAAATCAATTCAATAATTTCTTACATCAAAACGTCAAGAAAGGGAGGATTAGTGTATCACGCTTCGGCTTTTTATATCTGAATGACTTTTAATCATAACAAACTTCCTTGTCAAACAAGTTCAACCCCTAGCGTTAAAACTAAACAAAGGGAGACAACGGAGTAGTTTCATGTGTCCACTCTAAAAAGATATTTTGCTATTAGGACTCTTTAACATAATTAGTTTTTGTGGCTGTCATATCAGCAGCAGTTTACTATGTACGTGTTAAAGAAAAGCCATGAAATTTCAATGTCGTAAGGTGCAGCCAAGCATTAAGAGGAAGAAAGAGACGTCGCGCTAGTAATATAAAATACAATTTGGAGGTGCGTGGTGTAATGGTTAGAGTTGTATGAAATGGACTCGTCAACCCAAGTTCAAATCCTGGACGAAGCTACAGTTCACACAGCGCTAATACCCTTGGGAAAGGTATGAATCCAACTAGTCTCCCCCCAGTTCTGAGTAAATAGTAGGGCAGATTGGGCTCTTTAACCTTGGTTAAGCAATCGGTCTAGGATAAGAAAACTCTGAATTAAAACCTATTATATCCGCTTGTGGTGATCACTATTAGAATAGGCTCAGTCCCAATTAATGATCTATTTCATTCGTTTTAGCTTTATAGGGCCGGTTTAGCTCAGTCGGTAGAGCGTCCGCCTAGGAACCACAAGGTCCCTGGTTCGATACCGACCCTCGCCATCTCAACGTATGAGTAGCACAGAGAGCTGTGCGGTAAAGTAAGGAGCTGATAGTAGGTATGGCGCTCCACCTCCACTTTAACTTAAGCGAGGTAACCTGTCTATTTGAAGGAAAACTCTGAATTTAAACAAAAAAATGACCTTGTGTCGCATCCTGCTCGTGTGGAGGGTTGGTAAATATATATACACAAATACGGTATCACATTTTCAAATATTTTGATGATCGGTGACGATCCATGTTGCTTAAGGATTGAATCCTGGTGGTTGATCAGTCCATGACATGCAACACTCCACTTTGGCCCTTACTTAGGCTAGACGGGTGATTGAAGAGGCCCCCTTCGATCAATCAGCTGGTCACACCAAACACTAACACCTATATGATTATCCCACCCATATTGTTCTTATGGCAAGCACCAACCGTTTTTATCATGTATGTGATAGAAAGCAGTGACTGAGGGTCTTCATGTCCTGGATATGACGTTAAACTGCATCTAATTGTGAAGTTCCAATTTTGGAGCTCTGGGGAGTGTGGAATACCCCTACATCAGCATTACTCCCGGGTTCACTCTGACCCAGAGTGGTAGTACTGGTTAGGGTCCCATCTATGGGTGAAAAAAAAAAGAGTTTTAAAAAAAGAGTTTTAAAAAAAGAGTTTTAAAAAAAGAGTTTTAAAAAAGAGTTAAAAAAAGTGCTATGCAGAGTTATTCCCCTTTAATTTAAAGAAACGTCTGTGCTATCACTCGGACTGTGTTATCACTACTACTACTACTACTACTACTACTACTACTACTGTGATAATGGAGATTATGTAACTGTCTGTTTCTAACTAAAACTACGTCACCACTGACATCACTATTTCCTTAGTTATTTAAATTATATTCTCAACGATTATGAAATTGTCATTAGTTAATCTTAATTAGGATCTTATTTAATAACGATGTATTCTATTCAAGTCTAGCCGCAAAACTGCCCATATTATTAATGCATTTAAAATCCTTAAATGTGTGTTATATATCTCTAAGAAATAAATATTTCCATAGTATATGGTGGGAATAATTTGCATTGTGATTTTAACAAAACTGGGTTTAATAAATGATTATTTGCTTTTACTGATTTTTAATACTATCATGTTATTCTCAAACATATTAAAGGCAACCCTATATATAGGCTATATATATAAATCAACCAAAATAACATTAAAATAAGTGTAATGTTTTTATATTCGTTCTTATTTAGTTTTGTTAGTCTTTTTAATTCAGTATAATATTTTATTAGATTAAGACTTAAATACTTGCGCCCAGAAGGCGCATATTTTTGCTAATAATAATAATAATAATAATAATAATAATAATAATAATAACAATGGGTAGACATTTCGATTTAGACTTAAAAGTCGAATATAAATTTTCTAATGGAACCAATATATATATAATATACTAAAAGATTAGATGTCAGAGTTATCCCCCTTTAACTGTTTCTGCGGTATTTTACTTTAGTGATTTTAAACATAAAAACAGGCTAAGACGAATCTATAACTACTGAATAGTGAGTTCAATTCTCGCTGGATGCCCAATACTTACTGCCAGGGTGGAGTGCCCCACATACCATCAGATCCTCACTTTACACGTGTTACTCATACACTGAGTTAGCGAGGGCCGGCATCGAACCCGGGACCTTGTGGTTCCTAGACGGAAGCTCTACAGACTGAGCTAAAATATAATAAAAAAATGAAATGAGAATGTTCGAAAAATTAAAATGAATTCCAGCTTTCCTAAAATAACCAAAAAATCAATGATGTAATGGAATATTTCACATTCTCTCTCACCCATGTGGTCTGACTATATATAGCATTATGCTGGTCTGTCTTCGAGGATTAGTAGCACACCTCACTATTCCTTTGACTCTGTCCTTGACTGGTCCTTCCACTCGACTACCCATGTGGTCTGACTATATATATATATAGTAAGTACGGCATTATGTTGGGCTGGCTTCAAGGATTAGTAGCGTACTCACTATTTTTATAGTATCTCTCTGCAATAAAACCTATCTTAAATCTACGAACATGTTGATTGGTCCTTCCATTCGACTACCCATGTGGTCTGACTATATATAGTAAGCACGACATTATATTGTGGATATTGTGGATATTCGAGGATTATTAGCCTGCCTCTCTATTCCTTGTCTATCTTATTGTATCTCTCTGTAATGAGACCCTCTATCTTAAATCAATGAACGTGTTGACTGGTTCTTCCACCCGGCTACCCCTGTGGTGTGACTATATATATATATATATATATATATATATATATAGTGAGTATGGCATTATACTTGGCTGGCTTCGAGGATTAGTAGGGTGCCTCACTATTTTTTGTCTATCTTATTGTATCTCTCTGCAATAAAACCCTCTATCTCAAATCAACGAACGTGTTGACTGGTTCTTCCATCCGACTACAACCTTGTCTGATTGTATCCCTTTTAAGGACACAACAATCAATAAAAATTGAATTAGTGGCATTCATTAGACTCTGGATACACCATGGAGCTGTGCCTGAATCTAGGTTCTATGCTTGAACAAGCTTGTATGAAAGGCCAGTACTTGCCTATGCAACATGTCTCCTCTCTCCCTGTCACCGATATTGTTAAAGGAAAGGACAAGGATTGATGCAGTTTGGCATCAATGACGTCAGAGAAGTTTTCAAAACGAGGACCAAGAGAACATAGGACTGCCTTAGAAACTTGAACTTCTCCTTGACTAGATGCCTACCAAGACAAGATAATCGAATTTGGTATCCTATTTTACTCATAAGAATAAACTACATAAATTGTACAAGTTGTGATACAATCAAATTTTCGCATCGAGATTAACAGGGCTGCTGAGCGGCAATGTCTTCGTCGTCATGAAACACCAAACGCAGATGGGAATTTTCCTTGCAATGTGTGTGAGCGCATCTGCAAGTCCAGAATTGGACTAATTAGCCAACAGAGGGTCCACAACTGTTGAAGACATGGAGTGACGTCATCGTCGTCTCCGACGGACTTCTAAAAGGAAAGGAAAAAAGGAGCAATGAACAGACATAGATTGATAGATAGAAAAAAAATGAGATACCTATGAACAAACTGGAATAGATAGATAGATAGATAGTAAACTGGTATATCTATAAACAGACTGAGAAAGATAGATTGACTGAAAGAAAAAAAACTGGGATAGCTATGAACAGAGATAGGCCGATAGATAAATAGATAAGCAAGTTGGGGAAAAAAAAAAGAATCTTCCTGCTAAAGTTAAATCTAGGCTGAAAATCTGGTTAGATTTTTCACAATTTTAACGATTGTGTCTTGGTTGGTTGTGTTTTACGGCATGTCAACACTTGTTGCGGTATTTTAAGCTGAAGACGTTTTGTTTTATTCATTCTTTCAAAACACTAAAATTCTGAAGATGCCTCTTAAATCACAGAGGCGAAATATTAATTGAATGTAATATATATATATATATATATATATATATTATTATATATATATATATATATATATAATCAATGTTATTCAGTTGAGCCTTTAGTTTCAAACGCAAGTATTGACATTTTATCAAATTTGAGACATTCAGACGATCTTTCTGATGATCACGAAAAGGAAAATAATTTCGATATATTCCAATATAAACACATATTTAACACAAACATACTGAATGAAAAACAGTTTGAAAATTTGGAAATAAAAAGTAAGAAAACAAAGTTGAAACTCATGTGTTTATTTGAAGAAATCGTCGTGAAAATCATTCGTCCATAATGAAAATTTTAAGGAAAGGATTTCTTTAAAAAAAAATTCTTTCCTTTTTGATCGCCTGAGATGATTAAATTGCGATGACACAGAGCAAGTAAAAGTTTTTTTAAAATAATGAATTGCGTTTTCATTGAAAAGTTCATAACGAGATCGAGGCTGGTAAATGATGGTGACGTCATAGTCAAATGTTGGACGCCATTTTGACTTGAATTAAATTTCCTCCTCTTGTCTGCATGAACTGTAAGAAAATAAACGGAGAACAAATCAAAATGAAAACAAAGAAAGAAAAACAAACAAAACTACAAACTACAAAATGGAAGAAAGAAACGGTTATAAATGCTTAAATAGAAAAGTTATTGTAATGAACACGCACATGGCTGAGCTGAGAAAGCTTTATTCTACTTAAATTACAGTTGCAGTTTCTTGGGGGTTTATATACTTTCAGAAATCTAAAGAGTTACACAAAGTAATAATAAAACAGGGGAGGTAACTCTCAATTACTTATTACAGTTATATTAAAAAAATGTTATTCATTCAAATAGAAGTGACTTAAAGGTATTAGGTTTAAACGTAAAAATAATCTTATGTGACACCTTGTTGCATCTATTTCTGTTTGTATCAGTTAACAAAGTGTGTTAAAAAAGAAAGGAAACTGAAGTTGCACTTACCGAGTCAGAAATAAACAATGAATAAAACGTTAAGTTTCTTCAAAATACATGGTGTGTGTAAAAAGTATCGAGACTGAAGTTGTATTTACCAATTTGGAAATGGGCAATGAATGAAAGCAGGTTTTGTTTAAGTAATATATACACAGATGTATGTATTTAAACAGTTAAAAAACCGCACCTTAATGGCAGCTCTCGAAGTTAACGAATCGGGCTGCTGAAAACTCAGTCGGGTTAGTTGGTGTGTCTAGCCACACTGATGAGACGTGAAACGTCGAAACACGGTGTCTGTGGGATACACACACACACACACAACACACACACACACACACACACACATATATATATATATATATATATATATATATATATATATATATATATATATATATATACTGATATCTTTCTATCTTTTTCTCAACATAATTTAAAGATTTCCCACCCGATTAATAAAGGGAGCTTTTTTGTTTTAATTTTGATGAGTGTGATCAAATGTTTGCATAAAAAAAACCCATTACCAAGCACATTTCAACTATGTTTAATGGTTTCTCCAAGTTCTTTCCCTTATGTCTGAATTTATCATTCATGTATAAGTCGATGTCATTTTTGCCTAAAAATTATTATTATTTTTAGATTCGACCTATACACGAATAAATAGGCATATAAACGCTATTTTCTGTGTTATGCTTGCATAACTTAGAGAACCACAGATAATCTTTTTCGCCTTGATTTATAATGCATTACTGTCGGAAAAATCATTAACAGTAAAATCAATCTCAGTTTGATTACATCTATCTATCTATCTATCTATCTTACTTTGTTATTATCTATCTATTAATCAATTTATCCCCCCACACACACTTATATGTATAAATAAATATATATATATGTATATATATGCACACATATATATCTATAGATGTATAGATGTATATCTATCTTTCTATACACATCTAATTCTATCTATCTATATATTTACCTAACTCTCCCTCTCCCCATCTCTCTCTCTTTCTCTCTCTCTCTCTCTCTCTCTCTCTCTCTCTCTCTCTATATATATATATATATATATATATATATATATATAATTGCTCTGTTTATAAAAATTGAACATCGAGGTCTCAAATTGTACCTGAACTCTAACATTTTACCATTGGAAGAAAGGATCAGCTTAGAATCATCCTAATACCAAATTACCTGGTAACCTACCTACGAATATATATATATATATATATATATATATATATATATATATATAGGACTTATAGGGGTCAGGTACTATTTACCTAGGTTTCATCCGAATGGCTCTTCAGGATAATTCTGACTGAAGGAGGCTGTCACAAACGTCTTTTATTTCTATGTTTAGTATCTGGTTGGTTAAAAATTAGCATAAGTGTTAAAAAATTAAAAATTACCAAATAAAAGAATTAAAATACTATATATATATATATATAATATATATATATATATATATATATATATATATATAATCCAAAAGTCCAGAGAAGAAATCTTCCTTACGACACAAGTGTTTTATTTAAAAAAACTAGCTCCCTGAAATAGACTATAATGCTAAATCTCTAAGTCTTTTGTTATTTCTTTACTTATATATATATATATATATATATATATATATATATATATATATATATATATGAGAAGTAAATACACAAGCGATGTGTTTATGATATGGCTTTTATTTTAGCCGACAATTTTTGGGTGAATATGTGCTTAATTGAAGTCGTACCTCATCAGCAGAACTATAGGTGGCTATAGATAGCTCTGCTGATGAGGCCTAATAGGCCAAAATGTACATACAGAGATTGATTTTTTTCGATTTGTTTAGCCTTACATTTAAATAGGTATGCCCGCCTAATTCCTTTATTATTAATTAATTAACTTTCAAAATTAGGTACGACTTCAATTAAGCACATATTCTCCCAATATATATATATATATATATATATATATATATATATATATATCAGTTTGTTCAAATTGATTTTTCCTTTTTGAAAGAAACGCCATTCCCTTTAAAAGAAGGACCATGTAACGTAAGACATATTTTCTCTTTACCTGAGGCATGAATCCATATCGTTGTAATTGTTTGTATTTCCACCACAACCACCATAAGTGAAAGAAAAACAATCTTTTGTCTGTGGACTAAAGTAGAATCTTTTTATTTCTGCCATGCATGGTCCAGGGTCAGGATCCGAATGACACCTCACCCTTTCCAATTCTCCCGGTGTTGGTAGAACACATCTCCTGCAAAATAAAAAATACATTTTTAATTTTATATAAAAATATGTAGACATAAAGGCAATAATCTCTCATGTCACTCTGAAGTTTCAAATAATATCTCTTTCTTTCTTTTTTGGATTTTACGGCATGTCAACCCTTGTTGGGTTATTTTATGTAGAAGACGTTTTGTTCTATTCATTGTTGATAGGTATTGAAAATTCATTTATTTCCTATAAATCTAACATAAACAAAGGGGAACCACTCTTGACTGATAAATTATTTATTTATTCATTGATCTACTAGGAAAAAAGAAACGGGGTTAGGGTTAGGGTTTAAGGTTAGGGTTTAGGGTTAGTTTAATGGGAAAATAAATAGATAATTTGTCAATCAAGAGTGATTCCCCTTTGTTTATGTTTAGACTTTATAGGAAATAACCGAAAATTCTTTTCTTGAAGTCAATTTTTAAAACTCATTTTCTTCTATTCGACCCACAGGTGGGACCCTAACAAAAACTACTATCTGAGTCAGGGTGAACCTGGGAAAAATAGTGATGAAGGGGTACTCCACACTCTTCAGAGCTCCAAAATTGCAACTTCACCATTTGATGCAGTTTAACATCATACCCTCAGCCACCGCCTTCTAGCATGTATATGATAAAATGGGTTGGGGGTTGTCATAAAGGCAGTCATATATAGGCAGGTGCTTGACGTGCCCGGCCGATTGATCAGAAGGGCTTCTTCGACCACCCGCTTACCCTAAGGGCCAAAGTGGAAAGTTGCAACTCATGGACTGCTAAGCTACTAAGATTCCACCCTTAAGCATCACGGGTCGTCACCCATGGCCAACAGGTTGCTCCATTAGATTGGTCTTACCTCTCTACAGAGGTGCAGTCGGTGTATTCTACAGCCCCAGTCGACAGGGCGGAAGAAATATCTCGATAAAGAGCATTTATTGATATACGTAACAAAAAAGTGTCCATATATCTATCTACTAGTGTAACAGACATCATATTTTATGGCTTATAAATGAAACTGATGGAGGCGCCTGGTGTAATGGTTATCATCGTAGGAAATGGACACGGCGAGACGAGTTCAAACCCTGGACGAGTCTATTTGCATTTCACATAGCGCTAATAACCTTGGGAAACGCATGATTTCAACTATTCTCCTTCCAGAAAATAGTAAGGCAGACTTGGCTCTTTGACCTTGGTTAGGCAACCAGTCGAGGAGAAGGAAAAAGTATGCATTTATCCAACCCTTCCATCACGAGCAAGATGCGTGTTGTAAGGGAATATATTTCCCCTACAAGATAGTTGGACTCGTCCAACGGAATACTTATATGTATTCCGTTGTAGGAAGTGCGTGGTGTAATGGTTAAAGTCATGGGAAATGGACTCGTCGCTCCGAGTTCAAATCCTGGACGGGGTATTAGCGCTAATACCCTTGGGAAAGGTATGAATCCTACTCTCCCTCCAGCTATTGGCAAATAGTAGGGCAGACTGGACTCTTCAGCCTTGGTTAGGCAACTGGTCTAGGAGAAGGAAAACTCTGAATTCAAACCTGTTAAACTCCGCTTAAGAAATTGACCTTGTGTCGCATCCTGCTCGTGCGGAGGGGTTGGTAAATATATATATGTATTTCGTTGGACGAGTGCAACTATCTTGATACGAATACGCGAGGTTGACTCTATTATTTATATTCCTGTACAAAAAGTAATGAACTTTTCTTCTGAAATTTTAATGTTGTATTTAATATATTCATTCACAACATTTTGGCGACGATGTATTGTCTGATTTTGGACCCACAATATTTTTCACGACTAGTGTTTTCATTTTGACGGCACCACAACATTTTGGAAACACAATAATTTTCAAGACGTTCTTTTAAAAAAGTGACTAAAAAAAGTTCCCAAAAGAAAGAGGTATGATTTTCCAGAGGAAGTGAAATATCAAAATGGGGAGATATTTCCCCTACAAGATAGTTGAACTCGTCCAACGGAACGCATATAAAGATACAAATACGCGAGGTTATTCGTAGTCGAGTTAAGTAGTATTATTCGTAGTCGAGTCACTAGTCATACTGTTGGAGAACTGCGCGTTGGTTCTGTTATTTATATTCCTGTACAAGGGAAGACATTTCCCTAAAAGATAGCTGGACTCGTCCAACGGAACACATATAAATGTACGATTACGCGAGGTTATTCGAGTAGCTATCTATACTGTTGAAGAACTGCGCGTTGACTATTATCTATATGCCTGTTCAAAAAGTAATAAACCTTTTCCGGAGTTTCAATATTGTTAATTGATTGATTCAGTCACACAATGTGACGCAAGGTAATTTTTAAAGCGGACTTTTAATTCAGAGTTTTCCTTCTCCTAGACCAGTTGTCATACCAAGTTTAAATAGCCCAGTTTGCGATATTATTTACCCATAGATAAAGGGAATATAGTTGGGTGTATGCCTCGTCCTTGGATTTGAAATCGGATCACCGATTTGTTTGTTTTGTTTTGTTTTACGGCATATCAACTTCAGTGGGTCATTTAATGCCGATAAAGTTTTGAAATAAATCAATTCTTAATGGATAATACAATTTTTTATAAATACATTTTTCTATTTAACCCATAGATGGGACCCTAACAGGTACTACCACTCCGGGTCAGAGTGGACCAGGGAGCAATGGTGATTAAGGGGTGCTCCACATTCCCCAAACCTCCAGAACTGGAACCTCACCATCAGATAGAGTTTAACGTCATTCACAGGACATGTAGACCCTCAGCCACCGCCTTCTAGCACCCATATGATAAAAAGGGGTTGGGGCTTGCCATGAGGGCAATAGGGTTGGGAAAATCATATAGGTGCTAGGGCTTGACGTGACCAGCCGATTGATCGGAGAGGGCCTCTCCGACCGCCCGTCTAGCTCAAGATAGGGCCAAAGTGGAGTATTGCAAGTCATGAACTGCTCATCCACCTGGGTTCTATCCTTAAGCATCACGGGTCGCCACCCACGGCCAACAGGTGGCCCCATTGGGGGAGCCTTACCCCTCTGCAGAGGTGCAGTCGGTGCATTCTAACGCCCCAGCCGACAGGGCGGTCGGATCACCGAGTCCATTTCTCTAGACAATAACCGTTATATACAGTGCGCCCCTCCCAAAAGCATTAAAAGTAGAACTCGAACCTTTCGCATGTTTCATAGTTGAGGAAATTGTTCAAGTTGCCATTACATCCCCCATAAAGGAACTTTTCGCATTTGCCTGTGAAAGCGTTGAAATAATATCTCGGTAACGATGAACCACAACCCCCTTTCACCAGGGTTGGTGACACTGTTTCATCCGGTTCAGGTAGGCTTTCATACACGTTTCGTGACACACTTTCTCGGTAGGGAAATTATTTCTGTTGCCATTGCAACCTCCGTATGTGAATTTCTCGCAGTGACCAGTGTCAGTATTGAAGAAGAATCTTGGGGAGAACCGACGGCACGTTCCTTTGTCTTTCGGCTGAAAACAATCTAGAAAAGACAATAAAACAAAGAATATTATTATAATTAGTTTGTTTAGTTGGTTTTGAAGGCTATCACAATGCAAGTGTAAAGAAAAAAGAAGGTAACTGTGGTGTTGTTTGTTAACCTGGGATTTATTCTCAATTCTTAACATTTCGGGATAAAAAATCCCTTCTTCAGAAGATTACTAGAACTGAAGTGGTTGCTAATGGCTGTTCATTTGTTCTGTGTCATCTCTTTCAAATTCTCTGTGTGTGTGTGTGTGTGTGTTGGGGGTGGGTTGCTTGTTTATGTGTGTGTTTGTGTGTGTAAGTGTATTATAATTACTAGCAAATATATGCACCCTTCGGGTGCAAGTATTTAGGTTTTGATGTTATAAAATATTGTATCAAATTATAAACTATTTAGAAAATGATAAACTGAGGGGTATAATCGAAAAATAGAACAGCTTTAGATTTAACTCTTCTATCATTTTCTTTCACTCCCGTCTTTCATTTTTCCTATTTTATCTATTTAGTTAGATTATGAAGTATTTAATAAAATTACAGTTCTTTCGTCTTGTTTATGGATTTCTTTTAAGATGTATCCCCGAGATCTTTGCTCAGATTCGTTAAGAGAAAACCAAACAATTAGAAATCAATAATACTAAGCATATATCTATTAAAATCAAATTTTAAATATCAATATGCAAATTAGCCTTCTCGTTCACACTGTAAACCGCTATTTTGTTGTATATATAAATACAATTACATGCTATTAGTAGGTAGATATGGTCAACAGTATTAATAAAGTATAACAATTTTATCAATAATTGAGGTTTAAATAAAAATAAATTCATGGTAAATGTGACGTCAATAACTAAGGGAATTATGACTTGAATAGTGATTTAGTTTCGGTTACAGACAGACAAACACACAATCTCCATTATAATAAGATTATTTAACTAGCTGTCTGTAATCGAAATTACGTCACCACTGACGTTACGATTTCTTGAGTAATTTAAGTTATATTCTCAACGATTATGAAATCGTCATTATTTAATGTTAATTAGCATCTTATTCATTAAGAATGTCTCTATTAAAATCTAGCTAGGCTAGATTTGCCGTAAAACCACCCATATTGTTAATGCATTTAAAATCCTGATATATATATATATATATATATATATATATATATATATATATATATGAGAAATAAAGATTTACATAGAATATGTTTGCACAGCGATTTAAAAAAACTGGTTTAATAAATAATTATTTGCTGTTACTGGTTTCTAATACTAATCATGTTATTCTCAAACGTATTAAAAGTAACCCTACATACAATTTCATATAGAAATCAAGGTTAAATCGATCTTAACGGACCTAAATCCCACCATCGTATGTCACCCCGCCGAAAGAAAAAAATACTAAAAATCAGGGAATTAACCGAATTTAATGAAATTTTCAGTGTTGATATCTTAATGAATAAAATATATAATGCACCAGTTATTTTATTTAAAGGCTTTTACATTTTCCTGGTCAGTTGACTTTGAACCACGTGTCTTTGAGAATCTGTGTTACGCCTCAAGGTATTATTAATAAACTAATAGGACCCGTGGACGTAAACAGTATGATAATTTTGATTATTACAACGTTTGATATGTTTATTTAAGAACTATTGTAAAATATTTCAACATATAAAAAATATAATAATTTGATTTAACTCTCTCTCACTCTTTTATTTCTTTCGTTCCTTCTTTTCATTTTTTCATTATTTTTGATTGAAATAGATTAGCGTTATCGCTTCGGTGCGCCCAATTCCCCTTTCTATCTTCTCCTACTCAGTTTCTTTCTTTCTTTTTAAAAAATCTATCTATATATTAATACTCGTGATACTTAATTGTACGACCGTTATCCTCTTGTAACACCCTTTGGCTAAAAATGAGACCGTCCAAATCGTCCAAGATGAAAGGCAAATATGTAAATCCTGATCATCTGGTGTTGCTTATCCGCTGAATTTCTAATTTCTTACGAGTGACTGCTAGTCAAACATTATTCCACAATCAGGTGCTTGTCTAAACGGATGTAAAACTAAACAGTTTCGATTAGTCAGGCTAAAGAATCCTAGTGGTTTGATTGATTTTAACGGTACATCAAAACGTCTAGGGTTATTTCATGCCTATAGTTTAGGGAATCTCCTCCATTGTACGTTAATATGTGGGGATTAAAATAAAATTCAAATAAAAATTAACAAATTCCCATGAGCCTTCACTGGAAGAACCCTCCGAGCATGTGTGGGAAAAAGGACTCACTTCCGACCCTCAAGAGAATCTCTCGGTCATTCGAACTTAGGCCTTATCTGGGACAAGACACTACTACTGGCCAGGGATATATTTCTTTGCCACGTGGTGGCTATGACCCGTAAATAAAGCCTAAATCATGAAACTACCTTTTGTCTTTGTTGCTTCCTTTTCGTTCCTTACTTTTCAGCGCGACCACCAAATATGATGGGGTCAAAAGCAAAACCTAGGAACACGCACCATGAATATCTAGCAACCTTTTTAACCTAAAACATTAGACCCCTTGATACCCTATAAATATTTACATTTTTCTGTAGTTGTTTTTGTTCTTGTTTCATATGGTCTACTTCAATACTAATAAATTTTGAGAGTTCTATTTGACCCATAGATGGAACCCTAACAGGTACTACCATTCCGAATAAGATTGGACATGGGATTAATGGCAATGAAGGAGTACTAAACACTCCATAGTTCTCTAGAACTGCAGTATTATCCTCAGATGCTATTTATATTAGTGTGTGTGGGGGGTAGGGGTAAATGTTTTTGTGTTGACCAAAGTTATAGGTGTCCCGGGTTAAACTGCATCTCGTGGCGAAGTTCCAATCCTGGAACTCTGGAGAATGTGGAGTACCGTAAATCCTCGAGTATAGTCCGCTCTTGAGTATAATACGCAGGGGATTTGTAGGGTGCTGTACCTCTGAAAAACCTAAACATTGTGTATAATACGCACTCCTTCTCTAACTTGAGTCAAGGAGGTCTATATAACGTCCATGGTTTGTAAAAATGTATACGTGTTGCATACTCATACACATATACCCATGTTGGGTACATACACAAGTGTTCTTTTACTGGAGAGGGGGGGGAGAGATAGACACAGTTAGATAGAGAGATGCATAACTTACTTCTTTGGCCATTCGTGATCTCTAGTCGCTTCTATTCTTTCTCTATGAATTCTATTTCTCTGTTCTTGCTGGTTGGTCGTCCTTGATTCATTTCTTCTTCTAGGTCAGTCTTGTTGCCAAGACATTCATCAACCACAAAACCATATTATTTATGTAAACTTTTATTTACTTAAGTAAACATATTCCTCTAACTAAACACAACACGCGTGTGCAAGTGAGCCCCAGCTAAAGCAGATACATCTTCTCTGCCTGACGTCCAAGCTGAAAACTAACGGGTTAACTTGGTTCCACGTGACTTCACGTATTTCGCGGGCTTTCTGTAATATTCCATGGAAAGTCCCGCCCGTGATATGAAATACAGGGGGTTGACAATAATCTATCCATAGATTATGTAACATACGGTAACGTCCTTTATTATTATTGTATATATAACATAATGGAAACGTGTAGCTTGTTGTGCCTTTTGTTTGCAGAAACTAAAGAAATAACAGTAATAACGTCAGTGAAAAATAAAAAGTTAAACTTGCAAATCGGTCGGAAAATTAGGGTGACCCAGAAAAAACAGAACCCACAAATTTTGTAATAAACTGTTAGTTTTAACTTCGGGGGTTTAGGGTTAGGGTTAGGATTTAGGGTTAGAGTTAGGGTTAGGGTTGGGGTTGGGGTTTGTTTTAGGGTTAGTTTAATGGGAAAATAAATGGGTTCTGTTTTTTCTGGGTCGCCCTGTAATATGTTTTAATTTTCCGACCGATTTACAAGTTCAGCCATATTAAGTAAATTGCCTTTACATATTTATCACTATCAGTTACAAAAGCAGAAGCAAAAACATTTATTCAAATCCTTCAAATTCAACGTCACATTCAGCATCAAATAACTGTTTCATTTGTTCCTCCGTAAACATGTCAGCATCATTGTACCCCTTTATTGCCTTTAATCCCAGATCCACTCTGACCCGGAGTGTAAGTACCTGTTAAGGACCTCATCTATGGGTTAAATAGAAAAAAAGAGTGTAAAAATATGTTTAAAAAATTGAGTTTTAAATCAAGCAAAATGTTTCGGGTTGACATGTCGTTAAATCCAACCAACCAACCAGCTTAAGGGATAGAGTAAAAGTAAACAGGTTGCAAGGCGTGGGGGTCTCTTTTCAGTCGTTTCTACTATTACTATCGATTCCGTAAAGCAGTTGAATGAAAATGGCTAAAACAAAGAGCCCGTTATGTGGGTGATCAGTCTAGTGTTTGTACTTTTATGGGTATTTATTGCTAATAACTTACTAGTTGTTTGGGTCAATTAATCGCATCAGTTTTTTTTTATCTCTAAAGCATTAAAGGTCATGACCTATTTTTGGGTTGGGTTGGGGCTGTGGAGACGAATTAGGATAAATATGGCCGCCTTAGTAATTATCTCGAAAGCCGTTATTGTTGATATTCACTTATTTGAGTTTTCTTTTTACAATCACCAAATACTTTGTTGTTCAAAACTTTAATTAAATGAAAGCTTGTTTGCAACAAAAAAATTGAGAGAGAGAGAGAGAGAGAGAGAGAGAGAGAGAGAGAGAGAGAGAGAGAGAGAGAGAGAGAGAGGGGGATAAGAAGAGAGAGAGAGAGAGAGAGAGGTAAGAAGAAAGAGATAGATGGAGGGAAAGAAGAGAGAGAGAGAGAGAGAGAGAAAGAGAAAGACGAGGGGAGAAGAGAGAGAAAGAGAGAGAAATCAAGGGAGAGGGGAATAGGGAATAAAGGCAAGAAAAGTCGAAGAGATAGAGAGAGAGAGGAGAGAGAGAGAGAGAGAGAGAGAGAGAGACAGACAGACAGACAGACAGACAGAAAGAGAGGAAAGGAAAGAGATAGAGAGAGGGACAAGAAGAGAAAGAGAGATATAGAGGATTGAAAAGAAGAGAGACTGAGAGAAATGGAGGGAGGGGAGAAGAGCGAATAAAGGCAAGAAAAGTCAAAGAGAGTGAGAGAGAGAGAGAGAGAGGGAGGGGGGAAAGAGATAGAGAGAGGGACAAGAAGAGAGAGAGAGAGAGATATAGAGGGGTGAAAAGAAGAGAGACTGAAAGAAATGGAGGGAGAGGAGAAGAGCGAATAAAGGCAAGAAAAGTCAAAGAGAGAGAGAGAGAGAGAGAGAGAGAGAGAGAGAGAGAGAGAGAGAGAGAGAGAGAGAGAGAGAGATTAATAGACCTACCTTCTTTTATGACACTTATTGCTGGCATGAGAAGTAGAATCGGTAAATTCATGATTCCTGAAAACCAATGTATAAATAGATTAATAACAGATTTATTTTAAAAGAGAAAATCATTTTAACTGAAAACACATGTAAACCCCAACGTTTCAACCGCAGTATCCTCCAGTCTACTTCATGAGTTCCCTGTCAATCCGAGCATACCAATGACCCAACCTGGTAAATCTGTATGTCCGGAGGAAACTTTGAAAATAAAACAATTAACGACAAAGTAAATATATATACATATTAAATATCACCAGGGCTTGGTTTTTGAGCAAAAATAATGAAGATTTGATTTATATTTGGGAAGATATTTAAAAATTCAAATTTGAAAAGGGAAAGTCATTTGCATGTTATTTTGTTTATCTTTTTTTTTGATGTTTTTTTTTCGCTTTGAAATATAATATTGATTGATTGAATTAATTGCATCATTTATATCTTTTTTTTAATTGTAAATCATTGAATGGAAATTTCTTACTATATTGTTATATATTTCCGTGGGGATTTTTATGGGGCAACCAGTGAGGATCTCACTCGTGATAATTAATAATGGATCTGTGAGACTAACTTAAAAAAATCCCCTTTCTACCCAGGCGACGCCGGGTAGCCACTTCTAGTTTGATATATTTCATTACATTAAAACTTAAATACCTACACCCTAGAGGGTGCATATTCTTGCTAGTGTGAATAATAGAAGAACAACTTTATAACATAAATATTTAATTACAAAACGAAATTAGATACATTAAAGAACAGAACTAAAGATAAAGGAAAGATTATTACTTATTCTTTAGGGCCGGTTTAGCTCAGTCGGCAGAGCGTTGGGCTAGGAATCACAAGGTTCCTGCTCCGACACCGACCCTCGCCAACTCAGCGTATGAGTAGCACAGGGATCTGTGCGGTAAAGTGAGGAGCTGATGGTAAATGTGGCGCTCCACCTCAGACGCTGAAAATAATCTCCTTGGCCCAGCGCTAGTGAAAAGGAGATATACTCCCTCGCTGTCTGGCTGATACCGACATTAGGCCGCCCCGACGACGTCGACTTTATTCTATGAAAAATACGGAGTCGCCCGAAACACACTGTGTGCACCCGGCCAATCTATGATTGTAAGTTCTTCAATCCAAGCAACACGGTGCATCAAACTAGAAGCGGCCACCCGGCATCGCCAGGGTAGAGAGTTTAAAAAAAAAAAAAAGTTAGTCCCACGGATCCATTATTACTCAATCGTGAGTTGGATCCTCGTCGGATGCCCCATTAAAATCCCCATGTAAAAATAGACCTTGCATCGATCCAGCCACTCTGAAAATAAACGCTAATGTCTACTATTCAAAATATTAAATGCAAAAAAAAAAAAAATCCCATTCTGTCATCATTTAAATTTTATTTTTTAATTATCTTCACGAATATAAATAAAATCTTTATTATTTTTACTCAAAAACCAAACCCTGGTGATATTTAATGTGTATATATATATTTACTTTGTCGTTAATTGTTTTATTTTCGAAGTTTCCTCCGGACACACAGATTCACGCAACTGCCCTTTATATATGTATAGATAGAGCTCGGACATTTTCATTCTCTGGCAATCAGTGTTTCCAACTTGAGTTTCGGGAGTGACATTTTATTCATATATGACAGCCTACCTTCCAACCAATGACTGTGAAATATGTGCTGGAGGGGAAATGATATTCATATATCCATAAACGAGATGCGTTGTGTTGTGATTATCATTGTAGGAAATTTGCTCGAAGGGAAACGCATACAACCTCATCCAGTAATATATATATATATATATATATATATATATATATAATATTTTTGCTTGAAGGCAATTACAATGCGTATATCGTATAAAATTCGATAATTATAGAAAATAACCATGACAAGTGAATTTGGCAAACGATTATGCGATGCTAGAACATCGTTCAGTCTGTTTCAACCTTATTAAGTCTAATCATGTTGAAACAGACTGTACGATGTTCTAACATCGCATAATCATTTGCCAAATTCACTTGTCAAGGTTATTTTCTATAATTATCGAATTTTATACGATATACGCATTGTAATTGCCTTCAAGTAAAATATAAATAATAATATATACTTTGTTCAACAATGCTTCTAAAAACAAACATCCACAAATCTTATATATATATATATATATATATATATATATATATATATATACACTTCTCTCGTTTATATACATTGATATTTATAAGGAATACGTCACACCTTTGCAACATCTACTCGTGGACCAATTACGTGTGGCTTTTCGATTTCACGTGTTCCTATCATTAATTTTCGCTTTCGCATGCAGTAATCACGTCATCAACATTCAACTACAAACGCCACTCAACTAATGGTAACTAACCTTTTTTCCACACATTTTTCTAATTCATCGCATACAAAACACCCATCATCTTTTATCTACATAAATCCTTGTTTTCTTCTCATTTTCACAGTCCTGATGAAGATTTTCATTGTAAACCGAAATGCTCGAGTATCAACTATAAATTTCCATCCATCATAACATCACGTGTTTGTTTCTGAATTTTCTCTCTCTCTCTCTCTCTCTCTCTCTCTCTCTCTCTCTCTCTCTCTCTCTCTCTCTCTCTCTATATATATATATATATATATATATATTATATATATATAAGGTTTGTTTAGAATGGCTTTTTGCCGATAATTTTGGGAGAATAAGTGCTTAATTGGAGTCGTACCTAATTTTGAAAATTAATTAATTAATAATGAATTAGGCGGGAATACCTATTAAATGTAAGGCTGAACAAATCGAGAAAAATCAATCTCTGTATGTACATTTCGGCCTATTAGGCCTCATCAGCAGAGCTATAGATCGGAAGACCGCCCTGTGCGTGATTTGAAACCGGACTGCCAAGCTGACAGGCCGATCTCATAACCCCTACACTAAACGAACTTCTTAGATTTTATGATTTGTTTAGAGTAGGTTAATATTCCTCTTCTAGTGACTTTTATTACACGACGATATGATAAGTTGTAAACAAGGTTTGTTTAGAATGGCTTTTTGCGATATATATATATATATTGTCGTTAATTGTTTTACTTTCGCAGTTTCATCCGGACATACATACATACATACATTGATCGCAACGTCTTGTCAAGCGACTGCCAGTCCTTCATTCATTTTTCGTTTGTGAGTTCGTTCATGACTTTTCAATCCTGCCAGCGACTTGCATAACTTAAAACATATCTAGCACACATAACCATCGGTGTTGACTGAGTCGACAGGCGTTGTATACGCATCACTGTGAACTTTCATGTGAAGTTTGAGACCACCGGTTGTTCGGCACAATTTTTGTGCAGCAAGAACATAAAAAAGTCCTCATACGGGGGATCATGCTGGGAATCAGAGTGTGGCATGGGAGAGGCAACAATTGCAGTCTCATGTGATTGACATTGTTTTATTTTCATAGTTTCATCCGGATATACATACATACATACATACATACACATCAACTGCCCATTATATATGTTTAGATAGATTGCAATTTTTTATTAAACGAAGTGCCATCTTCGCTTGAAATGAATAAACCTATTATAAGAAAAATACACTTCCAGTCATAAAATATTGACTCTTTCTTTCTCTCTTTCTTTCTTTCTTTCTTTCTTAATTCTCTCTCTCTCTCTCTCTCTCTCTCTCTCTCTCTCTCTCTCTCTCTCTCTCTCTCTCTATCTATCTATCTATCTATTGTAACCTAACAAAGGTTACTAAATGAGAAATAACCAAAAGGAGGTTGGGAATGAAATGGAATCTTTATAACATTAACAAAATACAATACTCGCCAGCGGCGTGAAAGGGGTAAACCACTGCTAGTGGTATGAGACTACTCAGTCAGCATAATACTTCCGTATTTATGAGGATTGGGACATAACCCATTAATATACATTGGTAGGGTATATAACACTATCTATCTGTCTATTTCTCTCTTTTTGATGGTGTCCGTAGAAATGATTGCCACTGAGGTCACTTTATTGTGGGCCAAGAGCACACTGCTTATTCGACATTTGTATTAGAGGATTATTGGGGTTTAATTACTTGACAGTATATTGAGATTGTTTAGTATACTCTTTGAATTCTGATTGGACAATTCAGTTTCTAATTGTAAAAGACATTTTGGAGGATTGGAGGAATCAAACAAATAAGAAAATATGAAAAAGAAAGACGTACCCACATTATTATTTCGAGCAAAAATATGCACCCTCTGGTGCAAGTATCTAAGTTTTAATGTAATCATGAATTATTAGATTAGATTAAAAAGACTGACGAAACTAAATAAGAACACATATAAAAAGATTACACTTATTCTTGTGTTATTTTATTCTATTTCTATATAAAATTATACATAGGATTGCTTTTAATACATTTGAGATTAAAACTCTAATATCAGAAATCAACAACACCAGGTAATAATGTATTAAATCTGCTTTTCTTAAAACCGGTATGAAAGGATCTCTGGGTGCAAGTATTTAAGTTTTTATGTAATAAAATATTAGATTAGATTAAAAAGACTGAAGAAACTAAATATGAACGCATATTAAAAGATTACACTTATTTTAAAATTATTCTGATTGATTTCTATATAAAATTATATATATGATAGCTTTTAATACATCTGAAAATAAAACATTAATATTAGAAATCAATAACAACACGTAAGAATTTATTAAATCTAGTTTTCTTAAAACTGGTATGAAAATTATTCACACCTTATACTATGTAAACCTTTTTTACTTTGTGATATATAATACACTTTGCAGGATTCTAAACTCGTTTATAACATATGCTGTTTTAGGCAAGACTTTAATAGAGACATCGTTAATAGACCTGATGGGTTTCGTAGAAATCTAGTCACTTCTCAGTTTCTGACTATTTGTTGAATCGTAGAAGGAGTACGGGCAAAAAGTCTCAAGGCAACACTTTTATTTGTAGATTTCTCCCATGTATTTGACTCGACATACAAAGGAAACCCCCGTGGACTGAATAAAGGGTTAGGTTCAAAGTTCCGTAATGGCTCCCGATTACGACAAGAAAGTTCCCGATTACGTCAAGAAAGTTCCCGAGTTTGAAAAGAAGGTTTCCGAGTCTGAGAAGGTTTCCGAGTCCGATAAGAAATAATTAAAGAAGGACGGAGGGCATATCGACCGAAACGTTGTACAGATAACAATGAAGATGAGGACAATAGTCCGAATAACGCAGATAATACTAATACAAAGGAAAGATGGAGCAAATACTGCTAGTATATGA
Organism: Doryteuthis pealeii; assembly: GCA_023376005.1. Taxonomy (NCBI): domain Eukaryota; kingdom Metazoa; phylum Mollusca; class Cephalopoda; order Myopsida; family Loliginidae; genus Doryteuthis; species Doryteuthis pealeii. Next base: position 44,714,742 of record CM042158.1, read on the forward strand.
TATTCCTAAAGAAACTGTTACCGTTGTAATGTTGCTCTACAAAGATACGAAATCAATGGTTCGTTCACCTGATTATGGCAAAAATTTCTTGTCGCTGGAGTCCTACAAGGAGATATAATAGCTATATTGTTATTTATAATAGGAAGAGACTACGTATTACGAATGTCATTAAATCTAATGAAAGAAAAAGGTTTCACGCTGAAAAGGCAAGAAGCCGGCGATACTCCGTCGAAAATATTACAGATGCGGACTGTGCAGATGATCAAGCGCTTCTCTTAAATATCTGCCCAAACCGAATCTCTGCCAGTTTGAATTTAGTGCTTTTCTTTCTCCTAGATTGATTGCTTAAGAGAGACACAACAACAACAACAACAACAACAACAACAATCTTATTTGATAATATTTTGTATTATTATAATCAACATAATGATACTTCGATCCTTACAAGAGGCTTCGTATTTCTGATCTGCCATACAAATATAAACTGCGTAAACACCTATAGAATGTGTTACCTTTTAGCAATGGCTCACAAATTAGTTTCGTAGATTATTCCTATTGTAGCGAGCGCATCATTCTTGTAGCCTTGTGCCAAACTAAATCCATGAAGAACACCCCTAAGTACAAGCTAGTCTGTGAGATACAATTATTGTGATATGTTCGATGTTCACTAGTAGCAGACTAAAATATGTTTTGTAAGTACCTATAATCAGAGCAACCAACAGGTAATTTTTATTTGTCTAGATTAAGAGGATATATATGTAAAGAGCAGCAAGTTTACTGACTTCATTATTTTTCCCGCCTTAAAGCAAATCACCTCGTAGTTTTAACTCGAAGGTCAGCCATTGATTGACTTTTTCATTAACCTTGGTTCAATTGGACTCCTTCCAAATAATAATCGCGAATCTTTAACCTAAAATCAAATTGGTGATGCAATTAGCGGATTTTCTTTCTACATAACTTTTGCCACAGATGTATCGCACACTTTTTTTATTATCATTCATCATCTGATAAAACTTGCCCAGCAGTCTATTTTAAGGCAGAAGATCTTGGAATTGGTTTTGATGACACGGACCATATACCTTAAGACACCCCTTTTGCGATTTCGATTCGTGGGGACATTTTTTCCATTTACACCATCAAAATCCGGTTAATTGTTAACAGACGATTTTTAGAGTTTTTTTAAAATTATAAAACTAACGCGTAACCCTAACCCTAACCCCTAACAAACAACCGGATTTTGACGGTGTAAATGAGAAAAGAGTCCCCACGAGTCGAAATCGCAAAACGGGTGCCTTAAGGTCATATGGTCCGTTTCATCAAAGCCAATTCCAAGATCCAAGATTTAAGCTCATATGGTCCGATGAAACCATTACATGAAATACAGTACACAGTAAAATACGATTAGTCGTATTTTACCGTGTATTGTATTTCTTCTCGAAAATAACCCTTCTTGTTACATCAACATGTGTGTTGAACTTCCCTGATTCTACGACACAAGAAATTAATGTATTCTTGATTAAACAAACAAATAAAAGACCCCCCCCAAAAAAAACCCCAAACAAAAACAAACAAATACTTATCTTCAAAATCTTAAACAGGAAATGAAAAATTATTTATTTTGGGGTTTTATGCGATCTTTTTCGATCTTTTTTTTAATTTTTTGTTATAAAAGATAAGCGAACGTATTTTAATTAGAAATCTTGTTGACGCCTTTTATTTCTTCAAAATATGAAATGATATATTAAGGATGTGTCTGTTTTATTCTTATTTTAGATATGTTATTCTTGTCACATCTACATTAGGGCAGGTTGATTTGCCACTTTTGCCACAGATGTATCCTATACATTTTTGTTATCTATCATCTGATAAACCTTGTCTTGCAGACATTTTAAGGTATAAGATCTTGGGGTTGGTTTTGATGAAACTAGATCTAAATTTGAAAGTAAAGACAGGGCAGCAAAATATTACCATGTGCGTCCTGGGACGCACATATTTACTTTGAATGAGTCCCCGGAAAATTTGATGGGTCCCAACTAAAGTTTCTTAATAGATTGTAGGGTTTTTATTTATGATTTGAGGAAACAACTAAAGCCGTCTAACTCCTACATTGTAACCTATCTTGTGTAATTCGTTTCTAAAAGAAATATTAAAATGTATTCAGTTAGCTTGAAATGGTTAGAGAAGTAAAAAGAAAACACTGGGATGCATGTATATGATTTTACTGCGTCCATTTATATTTTTATGCGTCAGGGACTCAGGACACGTACCTATCAGCATCTGTTACCATGGCATCGATGCTTTATGAAAATGCATTAAACATGTTCATACAAATGTGCTGTGATGCTGATAGCTTTTTGAATTAGTGCGTCCGGGGGTTGACATGCCGTAAATTCCAATCAACCAACCAACCAAAAAAACTAAATTTAAATTATAAAGGAGGCGGAAAATGTAACCATGTCAAAGATGCTATACGAAAATACATATGACATGAAACATATACATATGACATGAAACATATACATATGACAAAAGTGGATAATAGAAAGGTTTGAAAAGGGTTAAGATATTAACGAAAACCATAGATGTAAACTACTACATATTGGATCCCAAAATCCAAGTTGAATAAATCTGATCTCGCTGCTAAGTTAAAGCAACAATTCTTCCTAGCCGTATAAGGGCTACTATACGGCTGCACTACTTGGATCCAAACGAAGATACCCTAACTATAACAAATTATAGTGAATTTTGTTTATCAGCAACAGCTCAGAGTTAACACAGACTGAGAGAGAGAGAGAGAGAGAGAGAGAGAGAGAGAGAGAGAGAGAGAGAGAGAGAGAGAGAGAGAGGGGTGGTGGTGGTGGAGAGATGGGGTCAACAAATTGTAAGCAAAATGTAGTCATAGCATTGATGCTATACGAAAATGCATATGACATGATCCCAGAAACGTGGATAATAGAATGGTCTGAAAAGGGTCAAGATATTAACGAAAATCGTAGATGTAGTTATTTATAAGCTTAGCTTAGATGTGGCACAAGGCTAGAAGTATGGGGCGCCCAGTGAGAATCGAACTCACTAACAATGGTCTGCGAATATAGCTTCCTGGCCATTACACCACATGAGGTGCCCAAAAAATCGTCGATGTAAAGTACTACATATTGGATCCAAAAATCCAAGTTGAATATAAATCAACCAACCGATGAAATAGTAAATGAGGAATGCATTTGTGTAAAGATTTATTTTCTCAGTTTTGCAACGACTGCACCTCTGCAGAGGGGTAAGACTCCCCCAATGGGGCCACCTGGTGACCCGTGATACTTAAGGATATAACCCAGGTGGATGAGCAGTTCATGACTTGCAATACTCCACTTTGGCCCTATCTTGGGCTAGACGGGCGGTCGGAGAGGCCCGCTCCGATCAATCGGCTGGTCACGTCAAGCCCTAGCACCTATATGATTTTCCCAACCCTATTGCCCTTATGACAAACCCCAACCCCTTTTTATCATATGGGTGCTAGAAGGCTGTGACTGGGGGTCTACATGTCCTGGGAATGACGTTATAGTCTATCTGATGGTGAGGTTCCAGTTTTGGATGTTTGGGGAATTTTTTAGATGAAGCTTGATAATTAGTATTATTTGTATTATTCGGACTATTGTCCTCATCTTCATTGTTATCTGTACCACGTTTCAGCCAATATACCCTCCGGCATTCTTCAGGTATTTCTTGTCGGGCTCGGGAAGGTTCAAAGTTCCGTGATGGCTCCCGATTACAACAAGAAGGTTCCCGAGTCCAAGAAGGTTCCCGAGTCCGACAATACATACCCGAAGAAGGCCGGAGGGCACATCGGCCAAAACGTTGTACAAGGAAGAACAACATTTGACTATGTTACCAAATTTCATCATATTTTAATGGGATTTTTATTTGAAAAATGGTTGGAATAAAAAATGTACGGATGTCCCAATGTGTTATTAATGGTTGGTTGGCATCCGTCCGTCTACAGAAGACAATGGCGTAGTGTCCACTTTTTTCTCATTATTATTTATCTGCAACTGCGTGAGTGGTTGATCAGACCAATTTTTGAATGGCAATCTTTGGTGTAGTGATTGCAAACAAACAGTGATGCTTGCTGGGGTTCCTGTTATCTCTCTTTCCTTTTAGCTCTCTTTTCTGCAGTGGCTTCTTTCCTCTCTTTTTCACTCCTTTTCGTTCCTTGTTTTGACGAGGAGTCGCCAGGTCGCACACTCTTCTGCACAAGCCTCCTATGTGTTGGTGTTGATGGGGCATGTCTTCATGTCCCTATTGCAGACATCTTAAAGACGCAAGCATCTTCGGCGTAGACCAGCTATGTATGCAATTATTATTAATTTTTTAAAATAAAATAATAGGAAGTACGATGTGTAATGGTTCTCGTCGTAGGAAATACACATGGCGAGACGAGAGTTCGAATCCTGGATGAGGCTGTTTGTATTTCGCTTATACCCTTGGGAAGGGTGTGCTTCCAGCTATGGGTAAATAGTAGGGCAAACTGTTTTTTTTAAACCATTGTATGGCAACCGGACTTGGAGAAGGAAAACCCTGAATTTAACCCTTTTAAAGTCTGGTTTAGAAATTGACCTCGTGTCACATCCTACTCATGCGGAGTGATTGTTAAATATGCATATGTAAAGTAATAAAATTGTTTATCCGCCTTGTCAGCTGGGGCGTTAGAATGAAACGACTGCACCTCTGCAGAGGGGTAACACTCCCCGAAATGGGGCCACCTGTTGGCCGTGGGTGGCGACTTGTGATGCTTAAGGAGTGAGTCTTGGTGGATGAGCAGTCCAAGACTCCACTTAGACCCTTAAATAGGCTAGACGGGCGGTCGATCAATCGGCTGGTCACGTCAAGCCCTAGTTCCTATATGATTGCCCCAACCCAATTGCCCTTATGGCAAGCCCCAACCTCTTTTATCATATGGGTGCTAGAAGGCGGTGGCTGAGGGTCTACATGTCCTGGGAATGACGTTAAACTCTATCTAATGGTGAGGTTCCAGTTCTGTAGGTTTAGGGAATGTGGAGCACCCCTTCCTCACCATTGCTCCCTAGTCCACTCTGACCCGGAGTGGTAGTACCTGTTAGGGTCCCATCTATGGGTTAAATAGAAAAATGTATTTATAAAAAAAAGTTGTGTATCCATTAAGAATGGCTTTATTTCAAAACTTAATCGGCATTAAATGACCCACTGAGGTTGATATGCCGTAAAACAAAACAAACCAAACGAAAATTGTTTATATTCATTTAAGATGTAATTACAGCTATTACCTTTTAATAATATTTATTTTCATTTATTTGAAAAGAGAGAGAGAGAGAGAGAGAGAGAGAGAGAGAGAGAGAGAGAGAGAGAGAGAGAGAGCCTGCAAGCCTTAATGATTTCCTGTATGTATTTATCCAAATACTACTCACAAGCAGGATGTGACACAAAGTTAACATTGGTATGCAAACCGGTCTAGAAGAAGGAAAACTTTGAATTAAACTCCGCTTAAAAATTAACCTTCAGTTGCATCTTGCTCGTGGCAGATGGGTTGGTTATATATATATATATATATATATATATATTATATATATATATATATTTTGATTTACCATCTGATGAGACTGAATTTTGGGGAGCTTTACTAAATCAACTTAGATAACGGTGTTATAATAGATATTGCTCTGTATATAATCTAAAAAGTTTATCATACATTGAGCTCTCTTTAGTGATTTAAAGATTCACTGTATTTATACATACTGGATCATACAATAATAATACAGTGTGTCTTAGATATCACATATAGAATCATCCCTTACTACCAAGTTTTGGATACCTCTCATCTCTCTCTCTCTCTCTCTCTCTCTATATATATAATATATATATATATATATATATATATATATATACTCAGTAGAGTCACCTCGTGTCTTAATCTAAAAGAAGAATCTTTTGAAATGTATACCTATCAGGTTTGTGCGGATACTGGATGGCGTGAAGAAGACTTGCCAGGAACGATGAGAGAGAGAGAGAGAGAGAGAGAGAGAGAGAGAGAGAGAGAGAGAGAGAGAGAGAATAATAGGAATCCGTGCTGTCAGCGCGATGTGATGATGATGATGATGATGATGATTATAGAGATTTCAGTTGTTGACCATTAGTCTTGCTTCCAATCCCACACTACATTGTGTCCTAGGCATGACGTTAAACTGCATCTAATGGTGAAGTTCCAATTCTTGAACTCTGGGAAATGTGGATAACCCTTCATCGCCACTACGCACAGGTTCACTCTGACCCAGAGTGGTATTACTTGTTTGGCTCCCATCTATAGGTTAAATAGATAAAGAAATGAGTTTATAAGAAATGTGTTTTATAAGAAATGTGGAGTACCCCTTCATCGCCATTACTGCCAGATTCACTCTCAACCGGAGTGGTGGTACCTGTTAGAGTCCCATAAATGGGGTAAATAAAAAAATGAGTTCTAAAAATGTGTTTAAAAATTGAGTTTGAGAAAAGAAAATGAATACCCAACAAGAATGAATAAAATAAAATGTCTTCGGCATGAAATAACCCAACAAGGGTTGACATGCCATAAACCCAACCGACCGACCAACCAGCCAGCCAATCAACCAACCAGCACTACCTTACCTAGCTCGGCTCAGTCGGGGGTCCAGTGAGCTTCGGCCACTGGATCGGTAAAATTAATTAATAGCGTCGATCCTAAGGGGCTATCCCCCAGGCAATACCTACCCCCTTGATTTAAAGGGGCAGGGCAGGGTTTATAGCCAAGCGCCCGAGGCGCCCCCTTGAGGGGGAATGCCGACAGGATCGACGCTATTTTTATGCGCCCCCGTTAAAACGAGACCTTGTGTCCAGCGCTCATAAGTGGGATGAGAGGCAAATACCCCTACCTTACGTAGCGAGGTAGGGGTCCAAGTTTAGGTACCAGACATATGTGCCGAAGGGGGGGGGGTTCTTAATGAAAAATTGTGATATTGTGAAAAGTACCTGGTACTTAATACTTTAGCATATCATTTATTATCTAGATGTAGATGTAATATCAAAGACTGTCACTCAAGAATTGGCCTGCAGAGTCACTTGCGCAGATAATTTTTTTTACACTACGCCATCGTCCTTAGTGGATGGAAAGGATCCAATATAGATATAATATGATTAATTCATTTATATATTTAGATGATAAATCAAAATAACTTATAATAAACCATTTCCTTTTTTTTAACTGCAAGTCTTCGTTTCTATTAATTTGAACTTTTAACTTAACTAATAAAGTCATTTTATAATTTAATAAAGATATACAGCTCATTCAACTGTGGCATATGGAAATCTAATATATTGAATAATAATTGATTAGAATTATTATTATCTATTGTATTATTGCCAAAAACAACTACAATGGTTAAATTACAAAAATACTAATAGTCCCATGTACTCGCTTGGTTATCTCATTTCAGGAATGAAGCTGCCACCCTTAGAGGTACCAGATACATTTTACAATATCACTATTTTTTCGGTATACATGTCCAGTATCTGAACTTTGACCCGCTCTGACGTAGTAAGCCTATCCAGTCAGCACATACACATATGCTAATTAATGGTAACATTATACAATCCCCAACCAATGAAGAAATGAGAACATTTTCGGTTAAGTGGCCAAACGATTTACCTGTATTTGTTAAAGAGTAAAACACACGAACGTCTCTAATATGACCTGAATTCCCCTCAACATTTAAATGAATTAACGTTAAGTGACATCACACAACAAGAACTTAACATTGAGTCTCATTACTAAGAATTACAATTAAACATCTGCATTAATTCCTGACCACTGACAATCTCTTTCATCTTAATGTTCTGTTTTCTATCTATATATATTTACCTACGTACGTACATGATGTGACACAATGTAAATTTCCTAAGCGGAGTTTAACAGGTTTGAATTCAGAGTTTTCCATCTCCTAGACCAGTTGCCTAACCAAGGTTAAAGAGCTCGGTCTGTCCTACTATTTATCCATAGCTAGAGGGAGAGTAGAATTCATACCTTTCCCAAGGGTATTAGTGCTAAGTGAAATGCAATTATCACGTCCAAGATTTTAACAAGGGTCGACGAGCCCATTTCTCATGACTTTAACCATTACAACACGCGCCTCCTGTTTTCTATCTATAGATTAATACTCGTGTTCCTTAATTGTAAGACCGTTATCAACGTGCAACACACTCTGGTTAAAAATGATACCATCCAAATCGTCCAAGCTGAAATGCAAAAATGTAAATCATATTGTCCGGTGTTGCTTATAAGCCAAATTATGATTTCATATGAGTGTCGTCAGCTCAGTTATCTATTGTATTATTAATAGACCATTCCGTTTTTATTATAAAGAAACAAAGGGAAGAAAAAGTACATGCTACACAGAAAAATATAATAGAAAGAAAGAAAGAAAGAGTGTAGGAGAAAGATGTAGAGACGGGTGAGCGCGTGGAAGATGCCGAGCTCGACTGCTGCTCTCTGAGTGCTACTCACTGGATTTGATTTTACGGCTGGGGCACGGCCTCGGAATCAACTGTCTTAAACCAACCCGTCACAACTTGATTTTTGAGTTTCTTGCAAGCTGAGCAAAATTTATTAAATCATTTGGTTACTGTACTGTGATCAACTGCGCCTCTACCTTTCGCACGACAAATGCTTTTGGTTTTCCCCTTTTTTCATTGTAAGGATGGCACATTTTTCAATCCTAAATTCCATTCCTACACTCTGGCTGGACATTCTAATAGTTTGTTCAATGGTTTCTTTTTCTTTATTGGTAAACTAGAAGCGGCTACCCCGCATCGTCTGGGTAGAGGGGGGATTTTCTTTTAAAATTTAGTCTCATAGATCCATTATTACTGAATCATTAGTTGGTTTCCCGCATGATGTCCCATTTAAATCCCCACGTAAAAAAAGACTTTGTGCTGATCCAGCCACTCTGAAAAGAAAAATGAATGTCTACTATTTACAACATTAAATACCAAAAATAAATTCCATACTGTTATCATTTAAATTTCATTTTTTAATTATCTTCACGAATATAAATCGAATCTTCATTATTTTTGCCCCAAAACAAAGATATGATGATAGTGAATGTTTATATATATTTACTTTGTCGTTAATTGGGGAATCTTCATATTCGAGGTCACGGTAATCTAGGGTATTCTCTCAGTGGCCTCCTTAGATGGTGTGGGAGTGGCTACATGTCTGTGTTGTTATATATATATATATATATATATATATATATATATATATATATACATATTATATATTAAATTTTTACTTGAAGGCACTTACAACGCATGTATCGCATAAAATTCGATACTTTTTCTTATAGAAAATGAACTTGACAAGTGTAATCCCGGCAAAGGATGGCTCGGTGTGTAGATATATATATATATATATATATATATATATATATATATATATATATATATATATATATACATAGGTTCATCTTGTTCTGTTTCGACCTCCTTTCCGTTCTTCGAATAGATCTATTTGATCCATAGATAGAACCATAACAGGTACTGCCACTCCGAGTCAGAGTGGATCTGGGAGTTTTAGCAATGAAGGTGTACTCCTCACTCCCCAGAGCTAAAGAACTGGAACCTCACCACTAGACGTAGTTTAGTGTCCTACACTGAACACTATGGAACATGGTGGGATCGAAGCCAGACTGGCGCCCCAAAAGTAGAGCTTCTTACTTCTGTACCACCGTATTTTTTCGAAGCAACACCGTCAGATGCAGGTTAGCGTCATATCCAGGACACCGCTTTTTTGGGGGGTGGGTGGGGTCTTTTCTATCTGCAGAGGATACAATCGGCATATTCTAAGCCCCGCCGACAGAATTATTGAAGACAAAAATATATTGTACACAGCTGCGGCAAACAATGTAGTTTTCATAATTTTAAAGATTATTATTTCCCGACATAGATTACTTTGGCCCGTTCTTGGGCAAGACGAGCGGTCGGAGAGGCCCCCTCCGACCAATCGTCTGGTCACGTCAAGCCCTAGCACCTATATGATTGCGCCAACCCTATTGCTCTGATGGCAAGTCCCAACCCTTTTTATCATATGGGTGCTAGAAGGTGGTGGCTGAGGGTCTTCATGTCCTGGGAATGACATTAAACTCTATCTGGTGGTGATGTTCCAGTTCTGGGGGTTTGGAGAATGTGAAGCACCCCTTCATCACTATTGCTCCCTGGTTCACTCTGACCCGGTGTGTGTGTGTGGAGAGGGTAGTACCTGTTAGGGTCCCATTTATGGGTTAAATCATCATCATCATCATCATCATCATCATCATCATCATCATGATGTCACGCTGTTGGCACGGATATCCATGACAATCTCTCTTCATCCGTCCCTATCGCTCATCATTCTCGGGAGGTCCTCTGTGCAGCATCCTGTATCCGCACAGAGCTGATCAATGTACATCTTTGCTGGTCGGTTTACACTGGCGTGCCCATGTGCCTGCTTCCACAGGAGGACGTCGCTTATGAGTTCGTCCTTGCTTCTCCAGCAGTGTCCCGCGTGTCTTATCCGTCTTATTCGGATGGTTTGGGTGATATGTGGCAGGTGGCCGTACAGCTGCTTTCTCGTGGGGTGCTGTTTCCACGTCTTGTTCAGGATCACCCGCAGCATCCTTGTGCAGCTCTCATCTAGTTTATTCTCTAGTCGCTTCGTTAGAGTTCAGGTGGTGTAGCCATACAGCAGCACTAGCACGACAACGGCCTGGAAGAACTGTCTCTTTAACTTGTCTGTGGGATTGGATTTCCATATGACCGATATGGGTTAAATAGAAAAATGTATTTATAAAAAAAATTGAGTATCCATTAAGAATTACTTTATTTCAAAACTTTATCGGCATTAAATGACCCACTGAGGTTGATATGCCGTAAAACAAAACAAACCAAACTAAACCGACATAGATTGCTACTTTTAGGTTTTAACAGGTGCAAAATAAAGTGTAATATAGTTATTTATTAAGATTATCTTGGCACAAAGCCAGAAATATGTGGTACTCATTGAGTACCTAACTCATTAGTAATGAGTATTATTTGGATTATTCGGGCTATTGTCCTCATCTTTATTGTTATATGTACAACGTTTCGGCCAGTGTGCCCTCTGGTCTTCTTCAGGTATTTCTTATCGGACTCTGGAACCTTCTCGAACTCAGGAACCTTCCTTTCAAACTCGGGAACCTTCTTGTCGTAATCGGGAGCCATCACGGAACTTCGAACACAACCCTTTATTTTGTCAGTCGTTGTAATAATTAAATTATCACACTGTGGTTTATCCACAGGTCATGCTAGCAAATAAAGAATACATTTACTGAATAATCACTGAATCATTAAAAAGATTATTATTTCTCTGAATGTTTGAGATGGTCAAGGGCAGCAGTAACATAGAATAATAATTAACACAGCTTAACGCCTCTACCCCAGCTATGGTTAGCGGAATGAGAACAAGATACCCTCGGGGATTGAATAAAAGGTTGGGTTCAAAGTCCGGTGATGGCTTCCGATTACGACAAGAAGTTTCCCGAGTTCGAAAAGATTTGAACTCGGGTCGACAAGTCCATTTCCTATGACTCTAAACATTTGACCACGCGCCTCCAACTATCTATTAATAATGGAGATTCGCTTCCGGTTTTTGTCTGTAACCTACGCCTTTATCCACTATGCTAACTGTGACATCACCGGCGGGCTGCGAGGCCTCTTTGCACACTTCTGCATCTCTCCTGCATTCTGCTTTTTTGCTGGACTGCTTCTTTCTGGCCGTGATTATATCGTGTCGTCTGCTAGCTATTTCTAGGACCAGTCCACGTTGCACATATGTGCTCAAAACATCTTGCAGGGGCCCCCCGCCAAAGGGGTGCACAAACAAACAAGTATCACAAAGAGAAAGAGAGAATAAACAACGAAGACAAAATCAATCAGGTGAACTTCAGATGGCAGAGAGGTATATAATTCGCATTGCTTCTATCTATCGGTTACAGTTCTATCTGCTCCCATCGCTTGTCGAGATGGGGGACACCCCCGTTCCTTTTGGGGACCTCTGTTAGGGCTGGTCTCTAGTGGACAACTAACATCTTAACTTCTTCAGCATCCAAAGCTCATCTGCTCTCTTCGGCTCTCAGAGACTGACTGACTAAACTTTTAAAAAAATTCCCAAAATCCCCAAATCTCCTATCAATTCTCATTCCCCGGGATTCCGCACGAGATTTCAAAATCCTTTGTTTTAAGATTGAACTCTATGCGGGTGGTCATATATTTTTATGACTGATCCTATCTTCTCCTTCTTTTGCCTAAATCCAGACATTTGTCTGCTACTGGCCTTTATCACCTTTTTCATCTAGCCTAAATCCTCTTCTTAATTTTTATGGTTTCTCTGACTGACCATTCACATGCCTTTCCTTACACATACAATATATGGGCATACACACACACACACGTGTGTGTATACATGCGCACATATGTATCTATCTATCTATACATATATATACCCCCATTATTCACACTAGAACACACACACATATTTATACATATATGTGGTTTGACTTACTATTTATTCATTCAATATAACTAACTACTACGTATCTATATAACTAACTGTGCAGCCACATATGCATGCACAATGCATAGTATTATATAACTGTCCAATTGGACAATTCAGTGTGAATTTTGGGAACTTATAAATGTTTTGTTTTGCATAGAATATCTACCTTTTTACTTATGTATGATTTTTTACCTTGACTCATGTTGCGTTTTTTGGGGGGAGGGGGGACTGAATAACGGGTTGGGTTCGAAGTTTAAGGATGACTCCCGATTACGACAAGAAGGTTCCCGAGTCCGAAAAGAAATACCCGAATAAGGCCGGAGGAGGGCATATCGCCCGAAACGTTGTACAGATAACAATGAAGGTGAGGACAATAGTCCGAATAATTCAATAATACAAATTACCCTGTTGGCCAAATATTTGGAGAAACGAATGGAATCAAAGAGGCTGAGGAAAGTCCAGGCTTTCTTCCATAATAACTGAAGTTGAGATTTCACGAACAATAGGGAGTCAGAGAAGAAAGTGATTTCATCTCTTAAAAATGCACGTATATATATATATATATATATATATATATATATATATATATATATATCATAAGCAGCTTGGTTGAATAAGGCCGGAGGGCATATCGGCCGAAATGTTGTACAGATAACAATGAAGATGATGACAATAGCCCGAATAATGCAGATAATACTAAAAAGATTATTAATTGCAATTTTGCCTGTGATTAGTGTGTAGTATCTGTGCGCTCTGCCTTGGATCAAAGTGTTCATTGATTGGTTGATTGATTTTAACAGTATGTCGACCCACTACCCCTTGAGGTTAGGGAATCACATTCATAGTACATCTATATTTACTTTTTCATGTTGTTACTTCTTAAGAGATTTTTGCACACTGTTATATGGTTTCAAGTATTCCGATCTAACAAAAATAATTGTATGGTTTAAAGTAATCATCTCCACACTTGACAGTAAACCTCTTAAGCCAGTGGAACAGTTCACATACCTAGGTAGTAATATCTCATCCACAGAAAGCGATGTTAATACACGTATAGGAAAGGCATGGGCGGCCACAAACAGATTATCAGTAATATGGAGATCCGATCTCACAGACAAGCTAAAGCGACAATTCTTCCAGGCTGTGGTTATATCAATACTGCTGTATGGCTGCACAACCTGGACCCTAACAAAGCGCCTCGAGAATAAACTAAATGGGACCTGCACACGAATGTTGCGAGCAGTCCTGAACAAATCGTGGGAGCAGCACTCCACAAAGAAGCAACTATATGGTCACCTGCCCCCCCCCCATCTCACAGACCATCCGGGTGAGACGGACTAGGCATGCAGGACACTGCTGGAGAAGCGAGGACGAACTCATAAGCGACGTTCTCCTGTGGAAGCCAACACATGGACATGCTAACGTAGGACGTCCACTAAGGACCTACATTGACCAACTATGCGAGGACTCGGAATGCTGCACCCTCCGAATGTGTCCAAATGAGGTTTGTTTTTTAACATACTACCCCTTGCCATCCATATACTTCTTCCATCGGCATTACAGTGCTTGGACCCCATTGGTAAAAAGCAGCAGATATGACGTTATCATATGAACTTTTCAGCCTATGAATTTTTCAGCCCGCCTCCGTATGTATATATTACAGTGCTTGGACCCCATTGGTAAAAAGCTAAACCGGCCATATAATATATATATATATATATATATATATATATATATATACTCACACGCACACATATAGTACATATATGTGCTCCATAATATATGTGTATAATATATATATCTGTGTGTGTATATATATATGTGTGTGTGTGTGTGTGTGTGTGAATGTCTTTCTGCCTGTATGTTTGAAATTTATATATATATATATATATATATATATATATATATATATATATATATGAATGATAGATGTATATACTAATATCCATACAAATAGGAAATACACAACTGATCAAACTAAGTGTTGGCAGAAATATTCGTAAAACAAAAAGGTTGTTGCTATTATGTTGATGTCAAAGAACACGTGTAGCTCTTATGAAAATAATTTTCCACCGCTTGTATGCGTTACTGGAGCAGACGAATTTTTCCACGCGCAAAGTAAGTCAAGATAAAAAAACAAATAAAAATACAAATCAAAACATAAAAAAAACAACCAGATTAAAAATTAATAATAAACACCCGATAAAACAAAACAAAGGTAAGTAATTATATATCAAAAAATAGAAAAGAAAACATTATTTACCTGATCACTACCGAACAGCTTAGACGACCGAACGGGATGTTGTTTTTTTCTTTTTTCCTTTTTAAAGCAAGCGATCTTTCTTTCCCTCTCTGAACAAATATGTGTTGAATTTTTTTCTCCCTACCCTCTCTTTTCTTGCTGGACTCTAACGCTGGTCGATTTGGGCAAATTGAATTGACAATGGGTTGATGGGCGAAAGAAATGCAAGCATCTCCAACATGTATTTAAAAAATAACTCCGTACACTGAAAGTCGGAATTGGGTAGACAGTCGAACACGCAGGTGGGTGGGTGGTAGAGCGGTAGGAAAGTCAACACAACGACCTTGCCGACTGATAAACATTTTATACTCTACATATATTTATTGATTTATATATATTCTTATAGTTACTTATCTAAGCTATTTATATACATGTATTACTTACTTACTAAGTATCTACCTATATACCTAAGACTCTCCGTATTTAATTCTCTTTTCTTTGTACACTTGTTAAGTACTCATGTGCCTGTGAAGGTGACGGTTATCAACGTTGAAAATGGACTCAGCGAGAAATAATAAGAATTAGCGGGGTATTAGTTCGAAGCTAACACCCGCATTCCTTATAATGCATTCCAGGGGTCACCAAACTACGGTCCGCGGCCCGTCGACGGTACTTGAATTTGTAATGTTTTTGATATTTTGAAAATAAATAAGTTGGTTAAATTTGTTTTTGTGCCACTCATCCATGGAAAGATAAATTTTATTTTAAATCTTTTTCTCAGAGATTTCGTTCTGGCTAGCAAGTATTGAACACAATAATAATGTGGCCCGCGCTCGTTATTTAAAAAAAAAATATCCGGCCCACCGTGAAAAAAATTTGGTGATCCCTTCATTAGGCTATCGAAATGATAATCTGTTACGATTCTACTTGCCATTGTAGGTGTTTAGTTATAAAATAACCCAACAAGGGTTGAGATGCCGGAAAATCTAACTGACCAACCATCATCATCATCATAATCATCATCATCATGTCGTGCTGACAGCACGGATTCCTATGACTCTGCCCCCTCTCTCTCTATTTTGCCACTCGTTCCTATCGCACATCGCTACTGGCAGGTTCTCCTCACGGCATCTAGTATACGCACAGAACTGATCAATGTAGGTTTTTGATGGTCGTTCAAATGAGTAGTTCCTTTCTTCGCTTGAACATGGAGTCTACCACTGCCTCCGTAAAGTTAAGGCCAGTTCACTGAAATATGACGTCACAACATGTAGGCCTACCATCCAGATCTACCAAATTGGGATACCGCCGTCAACCTCGTAAAGACAGCATTAAAGTAAATAAACAAAACATCACGTTACGTTTCCTCAAAATTTAATAACTGAAATTCATTCATAATTTTATTTGTTTCAAATTTGAAAACTATCTTTTATAAATTATAACCAGCATTGTTTTGATTTGCATGTTTTTTTTTTATTTTAACTAGTACAAAATAAAAAAACACCCTCCGGGCGATGTAAAAATAGATTTTTGAAACATATTGCCTGAGAGTTGGGAGTAAAAAATTCAAGGCCAGCGAGTTTGTACCCTAAGTAAGTAAAATCATCAAATTCATTAAAGGATTAAAAAATAAAACAATTTGAAATGTAAACTTTAAATATGTATTAAAATAAAACAAACTATATATATATTATATATATATATATATATATATATATATACTACCAGTCATGTATTTATTAAAACTTGTTTTAAAAAACAATGAGGACTGTCTAATGTTGCATGTTCAAACATTCTATGTTATGACGATTTTGGGTAATGTGACGTAAGCAGTGACGTAATTTTTGTTACAGACAAAAACCGGAAGCGAATCTCCATTATTAATAGATTAAAAAAAAAAAAACTAGTAAAGACAACGTTAAAGTAAATAATATTTCGTAGGTCTCAAGTCTACTCCATTTCAGTTCAGCATACCATATATGGTATGGCATTTCTTAACTAAACAAAACATATTTATTCTGTGCACAGATGTCAGATTAATCTGACCATAAATGGGTTAATTTCAAATCCCAAGAAAAAAGACAAATAATAATTGCTAAAAAGCAAATATAGCACTCTATGTTACTTCATTAGATGATTCACTAGCAGGACCTATGGATATACCACAGTATGATAATCTAATTATTACAACGTTTGATATGTTTACTTAAGCAAAATACTTTAATATGCAAAAAGTATAATAATATTGATTTAACTCGCTCTCAATCTTTTTTTTCTTCTTTTTTTCCTTCTTTTAATCTTTTCATTATGTTCGATTGAAACAGATTAGTGTAAACGCTTCCACGCGCTCACATCCTCTCTGTATCTTTTCCCTAATTTCTTTCTTTCTTTCTTTCTTATTATATTTTTCTGTATAGCATTTCTTTTTTCTTCCCTTTCTTTATAAAACAAACGGAATAGTCCATTATTTAGCTGAGGTCACGAAACTCATAAGAAATAAGAATTCGGCGGATAAGCAACACCAGAAAATCAGGATCCATATTTTTGCATTTCAACTTGGTCGATTTGGATGGTCTCCTTTTTAACGAGATGGTGTTGCAAGATGATAACGGCCGTATTTCTTGGGGAACAACAGTAGTTTATGTGATTTATTTACTTACCATATAAAAAAAGGAATCATTTAATATTCAATTTGTCTAAAACTTGGAATACATTTTTTCTTTACACTTGCATTGTGATAGCCTTCAAAACCAACCATCAAAAATATCACGTGGGATAGAGGTAAGTAAAGCATGTAAAGTCGTCGGGGTGGCCTAATGTCGGTATCAGCCAATCAGCGAGGGAGTCTATCCCCTTTTCACTAGCGCTAGACCAAGGAGATTGTTTTTGCGCCTGAGATGGAGCGCCACACCTACCATCAGCTCCTTACTTTGCCGCACAGACCCCTGTGCTACTAATAAGCTGAGTTGGCGAGGGCCAGTATCGAACTAGGAACCTTATTGTTTCTAGCCTAACGCTCTACCGACTGAGCTAACTCGGCCCTTAGATGTGAGGTAAATACCCACAATACCTTGTGTATGTAAAAGAGTTTTATAATTTGCTTGAAGCATTGTGTCTATATTGGTTTGGTGGTTGGTTTTGAATGCTATCACAATGCAAGTGTAAAGAGAAATGAGGTAACTATGGTCTTGTTTGTTTACCTTCTTCTGATGAAGAGATCTTTATCTCGAACTATTAAGAATAAATCAAAGGTAAACGAACAACATCATAGTTACCCTATAGTTTTCTTTACACTAGCATTGTGTAAATCATTGCCTTCAAAACCAACCACCAAAAATATCACTTGTTTTTTGTCAACTAATTTATTCGAAAAGAATCTTAATAAATACTCTACTGTGTCAATCCCAAATGTACCAGGGGCAAATTTAACTGTCAGGAAATCCTGTAGTTTCATCATTTGATTTAAACAGCCAATAATTAACTCAGTCGCGAATTAAATAGTTTGTAATTTGTGCTAGGAAGAGGAGGAGGAGGAGTTAGAGAAGGAGGAGAAGGAGGAAGAATAAAATACTTGTTTATTAAACACTTGATAATAAGAGGGCTGAATATATCCAGTTTAATGAAAATTCTAAAGCAAACTAAGTTAACCTATGTGAACTGTGGCTTCGTCCAGGAGTCGACCCGAGTTCAATTCCAGGACGAAGCCACAGTTCACATAGCGCTAATACCCTTGGGAAAGGTATGAATCCAACTATTCTCCCTCCAGCATCTGGTAAATAGTAAGGAAAACTAGGCTCTTAAACCCTGGTTAGGAAACCAGTCTGGAGAGAGAGTAGTTAGTCATACCGTTCCCAATGGTATTAGCGCTATGTGAACTGCTAAGGTTCCCGAGTCCGACAAGAAATACACGAAGAAGGCCAGAGGGCACATTGGCCGAAACGTTGTACGTATTATTATTATTATTATTATTACTGCTCTATGTTTTTAATATATTGAGCACTTTTGGATTATATACTGATGCCATTGCTTAACAGAAAGGTTAAAGCGGCAATTGGATGTTATATGCACACACACACACACACACACACACACACACACACACACACACACATATATATATATATATTATATAATATATATAGTATCCAATTGCCGCTTTAACCTTTTCGTTGCAGAGGCTTCAGTAAATAATCTAAAAGTGCTCAATATATTACAAACATAGAACAATAATAATAATAATAATAATAATAATAATAATAATAATGATGATGATGATGATGATGATGATAATAATAATAATAATAATAATAATAATAATAATAATAATAATGATAATAATAGAGGAAAAGAGTTAGGGTTCTATCATGGTTTCAATCCAAATGATTCCATCAGGACCCAACCCTACACTTAACTAATTCGATATAATTCCTTAAACTCAGATATATTTCGGATATACATCGACTTAGTTAATTGTAGGGTTGGGTCCTGATGAAATCATTTAGATTGAAACCATGGTAGACACCTAACTCTTTTCCTCTACTAATATTATTATCATCATTATATATATATATATATATATATATTATAATATATATATATATATATTTGAAAGGAAAGAAAAACTCAATAAACCGCCATTCTGTAGTAAATTTATTTCGACCAAAACTTAAAAGGCTTTTAGAAATTTAAATAAATTCCTAAAATTCCCTAGAAGTTCAGTCTCATCGGACAGAAGGCAAGATGAGCCTGAACTTCTAGGGAGTTTTAGGAATTTATTTAAATTTCTAAAAGCCTTTTAAGTTTTGGTCGAAATAAATTTACTACAGAATGGTGGTTTATTGAGTTTCCAAAGGCAAATATTGCTCTGTATTTAATCTAAATAGATTATTATACATTGAGTTCTCTAGGGATTTATATAAAAATCCTTAATTTGCACCTACTAAAACATGCAATAATTATACAGTGAGATTTTGAAGATCCCATGTAGAATCATCCCTTACTACCAGTTTTGAATACCTTACACACACACACACACACACACACACACACACATATATATATATATATATATATTGTGACGTATCACTGGTATATCAACTAGTATATATATGTTAGAATTAGAAGAAAACTGTATTTGGAAAAAAATAAAAAAATAAACCCAAAGATGCGTAAGCGAGCAAAGAAAGTAAGATTCAGTAGGTTTTGTATTTTTACGAAAGAATGTTAACGTGGTCGCTACTACCCATGTACCTAGAAAACAGTTGTACTCTTCCTCCCAACCAACCTCAGGTGATAGGGGAAATATGCATATAGATTTCAACTGTGACTCCGTAACTCTAAAAGTACACTTTACCCCAGGACGTTGCTATGACGACGACTAAGAAGGATTTTTCGCGCGAAAAACGCGCAACCAACACATAGTTGATGGGATCGTCCCGATAGATAACGTCAGACGACGACCGCTCCGTAAAAATATCGATATTTGGATCGAAAGTCAGGAGAACGGAAGAATTAAAGACATTTTATCGTAAATTAAAGTTAATTCATTTGGAAGAATGGAACGAATCACCGTTGAAAAAAAGGAAATGAACAATTTAACAAAAGGACATTCTTTCGGGTTACAACGTCGCAGTGAGTTAACAAAAAACGTATAAAATTTTGTATTCTGTAAAATCCCATTTTGTGTATTGTTAATATGGTTTATATGTTCAATTGCTCGTCCACTCATTTAATAACACGAATCATATATTCACTTTACCCCTGTGATTACATGTATATTTGTATATATGTATTTACCTTTTTTTTTTATAATAATTTGTATTTAAATGTTAATAAATGTTCATGTGTTTATTAGAAATCCTGTCTGCTCTTCGTCATTCAGCATTGTCGTCATTCACCGGTCTTCTACCCTTTTTACGGGAGTAGAGAGAAAAGTCTTGAATCCCATCCTTTTTGCACTATTTATTTTTTACATCTGGGACCTTTTGCATTTTTTTTGTTATTTCATGTTGCGGAGGTGCACTGGTCGTCCCTAACGAGAGTGCCTGCGTAACAATATATATATATATATATATATATATATATATATATATATATATATATATATATCAACAAGGACTTTTCTCTTAATCCATCAGTGAATGTTAATCACAAACACCGAACATTATACAATGAAAATGACAGAGAAAAATCCAGCCAACAAATACGTGTTAGGTTACGAACTTATTGATTCTCCGTCTTAGGCGTAATTTCATGCTTGTATGTATTTGCTATGTGCGTGTATATGTATTTACCCAACACCGGCTCCACGAGTTGGATGTGACACAAGGTCAATTTTAAGCGGAGTTTAACAGGTTTGAATTCAGTGTTTTCCATCTTCTAGAACGGTTGCCATACCAAGGTTAAAGAGCTCATTCTGTGCTACTATCTTACCCATAGATGGAGGGAGAATATTTGGATTCATACCTTTTCCAAGAGTATCAATGCTATGTGAAAAGCAAACAGGCTCGTCCAAGATTTGAACGCGTGTCTCCGTGTTCATTTCCTTACAATGATAACCATTACTCTACGGGCGTCTGTATAGGTGTGAGTATTGGTGTGCATGCTATGCGAGGGTGTATATACTTGTGAGTGTGTATGTGTGATTATGTGTATGTGTATTTGTGTGTATGCATATTTGTGTTTGTGTGTTTATATGGAAAGGCTGCAGTGCGAAATCGCGGCTATTAGCAAATCTCGTTACTGCAAAATCTCGTTACTGCGAAATCTCGTTATGAGCAAATAACGTATCGAAATCGTGTCTAGAGAAATATTTTGTGTACTGTATCATGGCGAACGTGATGACCTGTTGACCGGAAATAAGTCCGGACACAAATCCTACGTGCAGCGGTCAGAAACTTGGAACTTGGAACTAAGTCCACAATTACGGAAACAGCTCAGCGGGTGGTCATAGTTTTAAATAGGTGTACGAAAGGTGTGTGTGTGTGTGTGTGTGTGTGTATACATGAGATAGAGAGAGGGGGTAGAAAGATTGGTTTGGTTTGTTTTATTTTACGGCATATCAACCTCAGTGGGTCATTTAATGCCTATAAAATTTTGAAATAAATCAATTCTTAATGGATAATACAATTTTTTTATAAATACATTTTTCTATTTAACCCATAAATGGGGGGGGGTAGAAAGAGTATATGTGTGTGTGATTGAGAGAGAGAGAGAGAGAGAGAGAGAGAGAGAGAGAGAGAGAGAGAGAGAGAGTTGGGAATCAGGAAAATGGAGAAAATACATTTTTACAAAGCTATATATATATATATATATATATATATATATATATATAAGATGTGTCATAAAAGTATCGAGATTGAAGCTGTTTTTACCAAGATAGGAATGAACAATGAAAGGAACGTTGATTTTATTTTTCAGAATACAAGGTGTGTCATAAAAATGCCGAGTTTGAAGCTGTATTTACCAAGATAGAGATGAACAATGAATGGAAATTTATTTTTTTCAGAATACAAGGTGTGTCAAAAAGTAAAAAAATGTTCGATATATTTGACACACCTTATATATATATATATATATATATATATATATTAATAAATATCTTGGTTCAGATATATATTTATTTCGGCATTTTTTGCCTCCTCAGTCTGATTTTTACTAGTTTTAAGACCTGACACCCAGTTTTATTGTAATTATCTTCCTGGATTACTGATTTTATTTTCAGATTTCTTTCGCGTTTGTTAAATATGTCAGCTCAACTGAAGAATTAAACTGAATCTGTTTTAATAGCATCACAAAATAATGATATAACAACCAATTATTGTAGATTGGTCATAGACATTCCGTGTAGCGTGGGCTGCTTGCGGGATCCTTTATGCTACGTGGTCGTTCAAGCATGTGTAGGGGGACACGAAGGTTGACATGGCAACACGCGAACACAGTTGTAATTTTTCAAGTCAGGCATAAGGGTTTATTACTGGATCATTACTGTGAGTTGTCCAGTAAGAGAGAGAAAGACTGACTAGACTTGTCTACTAATAAAGCACTTACTTCTCACTATTTTCTGCTCCCTTGGGTGACCGTAGCTTAGCTTCATTTGGGACCCAACTTAGACCCGACATTTTTCTTCGTCTGAATTTGAAGCTTCTGGATTTACTATTTATTCTAAGCACAGTAGTCATTCATCCGTGACTGGCTGACCTACACCTAGTGCTCAGACCTGAATCACTCCGGGGTCAATTTTTAACTGGTTGCCCGCAGACTCTCTGTCTGATACAACATTATTTTCTTTATCATTTCTCGAAGAATCGAGACCATCAAGACCACAGCATTATAAGGATCAGCGAGAATACTTAGAAGAGTCCTGGAGACCTGAGGAGATTTGTTGTCACTCAGACTTTAATAAAAAAAATCACCAGTTAAGAGTATTTTGAAAAAAAATCGTATAGATTGAAAATAAGATTAAATTAATTCAAACAGAAAGTGCTGTTTATCAAGGTGACATCTCTTCAACAACGAAAGCCTCAGGATCAGAGTTAGGAACCAGCTTTACAGGATATAAAGCAGAAAAGACAAAACGTCTACTACTACTACTACTACTACTACTACTAATCTATTAATAATGGAGATTCGCTTCCGGTTTTTGTCTGTAACAAAAATTACGTCACTGCTTACGTCACATTACCCCAAATCGTCATAACATAGAATAAATACACTCAAAATTTGAACATGCAACATTAGTCAGTCTTCATTGTTTTTTAAACCAAGTTTTAATAAATACTTGACTGATATTATATATCTATATATAGTTTGTTTTATTTTAATACATATTTAAAGTTTACATTTCAAATTGTTTTATTTTTTAATCCATTAATGAATTTGATGATTTTACTTACTTAGGGTACAAACTCGCTGACATTGAATTTTTTACTCCCACCCCTCAGGCAATATGTTTCAATAATCTATTTTTAAATCGCCCGGAGGGCGTTTTTTATTTTGTACAAGTAATAATAACAATCCTAGCTTAAGAGCTATCAGCTATTTAACAATCCATATATGGTTCGCAAAAATGATATGGCTGAATTTTTTTAAAGTTGAGGATTCTTTATTACAAATTGCAAGAACCTTGAAATGTTGCATAGCCTCTTCAACTTCATATCTTCTTCTTCACTTACTTGGACATCTATTCTTCTGCTGGCCGTCTTGGTATGCTTCTGATCATCTTTGGTATATCTTCATCTTGCCTTTGTCTGGTCTAGCGTCTTGGATCTGCTATCTTCTAAGGTCTAGCGTCTTGAGTTGACTTGGGGATTTCGGTCTGGTTTTCTGTTAGGGATTTCTCTCTATCAGAAGCCCTGTGTCATTGTTAGTTTTTAGGTAATAAACACAAGACTTCGATTTACTTTTGATCTTATTTTATTGTTAAATCCCCACTAGATATCTGCTAACTAACATAGCGCGCGTATGCAGAGTGAGTCACAGTTCAGCAGTACATCTTCACTGCCTGACGTCCAGCTGCAAACTGGAGACCGAACAGGTCCCACGTGACTTCACGTATTTTTGCGGGCTTCTGTAATTTTCCATTGAAGGACCCGGCCATGGTATGAAAAGGGTCATCCCCTCAGAATTACAGGGGACCGACAATAATCTTATGCAACCGCATAGATTATTAACAGAAAAACCACACTTGAAAATTTTTTTTCTTTATTAACGATAGCAACATCTAGATTAGATGGATGGATGATTGGATCTTATGGCACGTCAACATAATGGGTTATTTTATGCCGAAGACATTTTTGTTTTATTCATTCTTGTTAAGTATTCAATTTTTAAGCTCATTTTTTAACACATTTTTAAAAACTCATTTTTTAAAATCTATTTAACCAATAGATAGGAACCTAAGAGGTACTACCACACCGGGTCAGAACGGATCTGGGAGTAATGGCAATGAAGGGGTACTCCACACTTCTCAAAGTTCCTGAATTGGAACCTCTCCACTAGTTGCAGTTTAACGTTGGTGCGGATTGGGTAATTCGTTTATATTTTAAAGTTTCAAAAGTTTTGATTGTTTTTGTTCTAAGCTTAATCTAGTCTGACACAAGGCCCTAAATATTTTGAACTTGGCGAGGAAAAAAATCGCTGCATAGTTTGGCAGACTATTAACTTTCAAATATATATATATATACAGGGTGTTCGGGAGAAATTTTACAGTTTCATGAGGAAAAAGAAAAAGTGGTTGGTAACTACAAAATTTAATGGATTGTAAAGAAATTCAACCGGCACCGAAATTACACTGCTCTCAAAAAGTTTCACTGGTTATTTTCCTCCGTAGTTTGGAGGAACACATTACGGTTAAAAGCTTGGACTCTTTTCATTCATATATGAGAAGAATGAAATAAACTCATGGAAAAAAAATTATGCCTGCCTGACAAACCAATTGGAGACTACCTAGCGAAGAAAGCACAACAGCCCGTTCACAGCAGAATTCCTCAAAAATCTGGAGTTGCTAAACACTGTAGTCATGGCAACTGTAGTCAATGGTAGGCCATGTGTATGGCAGCAGGATTCGGTCCCCTGCCACACCTCCGGGAAAAGTCAAAAAATGTTTGTCGGCAATTTTTACGACTACACCAATCTCAATGTTTGGCCTCCGAACTTCCAAGATCTTAACCCCATGGATTATTATGTATGTGGCGCTGTTGAGAAAGACACCAATCGCCGTGCCAGTACTACAAAAGCTGAGTTAATCGAAAGAATTAAGGGAGTTTTTGAGACCGTTCCCAGGAAACTGTAACATCAGCTTGCCTTAGGTTTCAGAGCAGGATTGAGGCTATGATCGACGCTAATGGCGGTTATTTTTTGAAGGTGTAATTCGGTGCCTGTTGAATTTCTTTACAATCCATTAATTTTGTAGTTATCAAGCACTTTTCTTTTTCCTTATGAAACTCCCTATATATTGTTTTTCTGTACACCCTATATATATATATATATATATATATATATATATATATAGTCAGGGTTCGAATCACACACAAAGCAGTCTTCCTGTCTATAGCTCTGCTGATGAGGCCTAATAGGCTGAAATGTACATACAGAGATTGATTTTTCTCGATTTGTTTAGCCTTACATTTAAATAGGTATGCCCGCCTAATTCATTAATTATTAATTAATTTTCAAAATTAGATACGACTTCAATCAAGCACATATTCTCCCAAAAATTAATATATATATATATATAATATATATATATATATATTATATATATATATATATATGAATGAATGAATGAAAAAACCGAGATAGATAAATAGATAGATAGATAGAAATAAGCAGAGAAAGAATTAAGGGAATATACACTGATGAAGTAATAGGTGTTAAGAGAAGTGGAAAGAAAGATAGAAAGAAGAGAAGAAGAAGAAGAAGAAGAAGAAGAAGAAGAAGAAGAAGAAGAAGAAGAAGAAGAAGAGTTGAGAGTACCCATTTCTTTTGAGAAAAAAATAATAGCACTTAGCTAAGTGCAAAAATACCTCAAGAAGAAAAGATTGTTTTTTTTTTCAAAATCCCAAGAGCGTGTCTCAAAGTGACATTTTTGCTAATTGGCAATTTGTAAAATAAACACGAAACAATTTGACTTTGTGAAAAAGGAAAAAGAAAAAATGGCAAAGAAAAGAGAAAACGTCCTCAATATGGCAGACTTGTCAATTTCACCTGAAATGCAGGAAATATGAGTTTAAAAAATAAAATAAGAAAGTTTATATATATATATATATATATATATATATATATATATGAAGTGGTCAAACAATGTGTGTGAAATGGCGAAGGCCGACAATTTTTAGGGAGATTATGAGCTTAATTAAAGTCATACCTAATTTGTTAATTAATTAATTATAATTAAATGAATTAGGCGTGCATATCGGTTTAAATGTAAAGCGTAAACAAATCGAGAAAAAGTCGATCTCTGTATGTACATTTCAGCCCATTAGGCCTCATTAGCAGAGCTATAGACAGGGCAGTGCTTTGTGTGCGATTCGAACCCTACCTGTCAGTCTGACAGGCGGACATTCTAACCACTACACTACGATTTTATTGGTGATCTTTTCAAGCTTTCTGTCCAACTTTTTAAAATATTTGGATGGAATTCATCGATTAGTTCACCGAAGTTCATATACTAAGTACTTTCGGCACTTCGAAGTGCCATCATCAGGGGTGATGTGTTCCAGTTTTTTTTTTCAAAGTATATTAATAGATGTGGAGGCTGGAAGGAGGAGAATTGATAGGAAAAGTGTTATAGGCATTTTAAATTCCATCCAAATAATAAAAAATTGGCCAGAAAGCTTGAAAAGACCACCAATAAAATCGTTAAACAAGAGTCTTTTGTTTAATTCCATATGTATAAATGAAAGAATGCTACCCAAATACACACACACACACACACACACACACACACACACACACACATATATATATATATATATATATATATATATATATATATATATATACCAGCCCCTCCGACATAAGCATGATGTGACACAAGGTCAATTTCTTTGACAGGTTTTAAATTCAGAGTTTCCCTTCTTCTAGCCAAGGTTAAAGAGCCCAGTCTGCCCTACAATTTACCCATAGCTGGAGGAAGAGTAGTTGGATTCATACGTTTCCCAAGGGTATTAGCGCTATGTGAAATGCAAACAGCCTTGTCCAGGATTTGAATTCAGGTCGTCGAGTGCATTTCCTCCGACCGTAACCATTACACCGCTCCATTATATGTATATATGACGTCACTACATACGTAGACCTTTCTGGAGGTGCCCGTTGTGTAAGGATTATCGTTGTAGGAAATGGAGACGGCGACCCGAGTTCAAATCTTGGATGAGGTTGTTTACATTTCAAATACCCTCGGGAAAAGTAAGCATCCAAAATTTCTCCCTTCAGCTATGGGTAAATACTAGCGCAGGCTAGGTTCTAAAAGCTTGTATAACAACCATGGAGAAAAAAAAATCTGAATTTAAACCTGTTAAACTCCGCTTAAAAATTGATCTTGTATCAGCACTTGCTCATTGGAAAAACTTGGGTTTTACTGTAAATTATCTGCATTAAGAATAGATATTTAAAGCTATAATTGCTTACTAAGGATTATTATTAGTTACTTGAAACCAATTAACTGTCCGCCACGTCGGCTGGGGCGTTAGAATGCACCGACTGCACCTCTGCAGAGGGGTAAGACTTCCCCAATGGGGCCACCTGTTGGTCATGGGTGGCGACCCATGATGTTTAAGGATAGAACCCAGGTGGCTAAGCAGTCCATGATTTGCAATATTCCACTTTAGGCTTTTCTTGGGCTAGACGGGCGGTTGGAGAGGCCCCCTCCGATCAATCGGCTGGCCACATCAAGCCCTAATACCTATATGATTTCCTAAACCCGATTGCCCTTATGGAAACCCCCAATCCTTCTTATCATATGGTTGCTAGAAGGCGGTGGCTGAGGGTCTACATGTCCTGGGAATGACGTTAAACTCTATCTGATGGTGAGGTTCCAGTTCTGGAGGTTTGGGTAATATTGAGCACCCCTTCATCACGATTGCTCCCTGGTCCACTCTGACCCGGAGTGGTAGTGCCTGTTAGGGTCCCATCCATAGGTTGAATAGAAAAACATGAGTTTATAAACAACATTGCATTATGCATTAAGAATGAATTTATTTCACAACTTTGTCGACATTAAATGACCCACCGAGGTTGATATACCGTAAAACAAAACAAAACAAAACAAACCAAACCAATTAACTGCAAATAATAATAATAATAATAATAATAATAATAATTAATTATTATTATTATTATTATTAAATAGAAATAATTACTTGAAATCATATAATTATTAGTATCAGATAGGAATACTAGAAACCATACAATTGTGTGCAAATTATTTGTATTAGATAGAAATACATTATATTATATAACTACTCAAAAACCTCTAAAGTAATAACAACACAAAACGAACGCGATTCTCTAACTTCTAGACATAAAATAACACTTGACGGGTTGACATGCCGTTAAAATCAATCAATCGAACTCAGCAGTAATGGGCTCCTAACGTAGCTCACTAAACTTTAAATCACAGGGGTCGACTTGGAAAACTAAGCATAGTTTAGTTGTAAGGAAAGTGCGAGACATTTAGTGAGGTTTAAACTCACTAACAACTGATCTGCAAGACTAGCTTACAAATCATTACACTACAAGTTGTAATTTCAACTTTCTACGAACCTTTCAGGGTGGGGATTCCATCGTGGTACAATGGTTAGTAAGCAAGTCTCGCAGATTCATTACTATTGAATAGCGAGTTCGTTCCTCGATGAATGCTACATATTTGCAGCTTTGTGTCACATCCTACCTGTAGCGAAATGTTGGCTAATTAAGGGAATCCCGTCGTGGTGTAATGATTAGAATGCAAATCTTGCAATTCATTACAAATGAGTAGCAGGTTCGATCCTCGCAGGATACCTCTTATGTGCAACCTTGTGTCACATCCTAACCGTGTCGAACGGGCCTACGAGCCTTTCAAAATTTCACTGTATTTTTAAAATAATCTTTCTAAATATGTAATTTTTATGCGTTTTTATCCATTGAATTATTTTTTACAGCGAGTTAAAACAGTATTTTGTCTTGAAATAGCCAAATATGCGTTATGCAATTTTTTTTCCGGTCTATTTTTTATGTTACACTTTTTGTATAATTAAAATGGTTAATCTTTATCAATATTCTTGAAATTTTACACTTAAATAGGAGACACTTAACTACAAGCAGAAACTTGTTTTTTTTCTTTTCCAACTCTTGGGAGTGAAACCACAATAGACCAAAGTTGAAGGCAATTTCTTCAAAAAATATAAGATAAGCAAAAAATAAAAGGACTATATCCTAATAGAAGACAGTCTCAGAATTATTTTTATATATAATGTGTGAAATATAAACATTGCTAAATCGTCAGAGATTTGCTTTGAAACTTTGAATTACATGAGTAATAATTTTGTAAGATTGGAAATCAAATATAATGGTGTTGTAACTGGTGCATCCGAGTTGAAAAAGAAAGTAGGAAGAAAATACGAGTGTGTTAGGTAAAGAAAAAAATTTTACTAGACAAGATACAAGTGAAATGAATAATCAGAAACTAACAAGTTGCATTCACAAGTCAGTGAAGTCTCGCTCGTTCTCTCCGTCCAAGGTTTCACCAGAAACCTATTGATGGAAAACAGACGATTCCATTGTCCTCTTTTAGGTGGTATATGACAAGTTATTAATTAGAGGTCCATCGCTCCCACAGCCTTGAGAAATAATTGTTTTGTATTCTCCTATTGAATATAAATGTTGGTGAGTTTTTAAAAAGAAAAAGAGTCGTTGTTTCTTTATGTGACCACTAGACCGCCGTTAACCGTGGAATACCAGTTTCTATAGCAGATTTCTAGTCGTTTGAGATCTGAACACAACGTGGGCATTCGGCTTGACTTTCAGCAAGCATAGAGACCCTGAAATCCATGGTTGATGCAGAAGACCCGATCTTGACGGCCAATTTCGGAAATTCCGCGAGCCCTTTAGCTCAGTAGCGACCGACGGATTATACATAAAAATAAAGCTGTTCTTCTGTGGATCACATCCCTAATTCTCCACATGTATCCCAGTTCAGTAAAATTCTTTTGACTGTACTTTGAGCCACTTCTGGACAACTTTACCGCATCCTCCATACTCATCAGATTTAGCGCCTTCAGACTATCATCTCTTCGGCCCCATGAAAGAGGGTTTGAGAGGTAAACATTATTCCAGTGACGAGGAAGTGAAATCTGTAGTGAAGAGGTGGCTCAAAGAACAGTTAACAGAATTTTACGGGGCAGAGATAGATGCTCTCATTCGAAGTTGGAACATTGCGATTGAGAGAAACGGTGACTATGTGGAGAAGTAGGGTTGTGATCCACAGAGGACCAGCTTAATTTTGAAGTATGATGCATGTTCCTGTGTTGGTAATTATACATGTCCTAAGCAAAATGGGATTACTTTTTGACATACCCTCGCACAACGTTTGATATGTTTACTTAAGATCTATTGCAATTGTTCAATATGTAAAAAGTATAATAATCTTGATTTAACTCTCTCTCTCTCTCTCTCTCACCCTTTCTTTATTTCTTTCTTATTATATTTTTCTGTGTAGCATGTCATTTTTCTTTCCCTTCATTCTCTATAATAAACACGGAATGGTCCATTATTTAACTGAGGTGACGACATTCATAAGAAATAAGAATTCGGCGGATAAGTAACACCGGATAATCAGGATTTACATTTTTGCATTTCACATTGAACAATTTGAACGGTCACATTTTTAACCAGAGAGTGTTGCAAGATGATAGCGGTCGTAACATTAAGGAACAAGAGTATTATTATTGTAGATGGGAAAAATGAGGAGCAACACTTGGCTTAAAAAATGAATTCCATAAATTAATGATTTCATCTAGTGAGATTCAGACGGTTTAGCTCAGTCGGTAGAGCGTCGGATTAGAAGCCACAAGGTTCAGGGTTCGATACCGGCCCTCGTCAACTCAGCGTATGAGTGGCACAGGGATATGTGCGGTAAAGTGAGGAGCTGATGGTAGGTGTGGCGCTCCACCCCAGACGCCAAAAACAATTTCCTTGGTCTAGCGCTAGTGAAAGAGGGGTTAGACTCCTTCGCTGTACGGCTGATACCGACTTTAGGTCACCCCGACGACTTTATTCTATAATAATAGATTTGCAAGTCTAGCTTACACCGCGATGTAATGTCAACTTTCTGCGATCCTTCCAAAGTGTCACCACCGTCTTTGATGTCACTGTCCACAAGATCTGAAAAAAAAAAAAAAAAAAAAGATAAAAATAAATCTTTATTTGTCTCAAATCTTAAAGGTGAGGCTAATCTTCCGCCCTTTTCTTTGAAGTTTTTTTTAAGCGTTGAAATTTCTTTTTTTAGTTAGAGGACACATTTTAAAGTTTTCAACCAGCACGTCTTATATTTACCACTACTTAATGTCCAGACTCTTACGAATATTACCTAGTCTGGCATAAGGTCATGAGGATCGAAAACACTAACAGGTATCCTTGAAAGCTTATTTGGACTTTAACCAAATCTTGGAGAGAAAAAAAAAATCTTGATGGGAACAATAGGATGCTGCGTGCTATATGTGAACTGAGAGGCGTGGTGGTGTAATGGTTAGAGTCGTACGACATGGACACGACGAGACAAGTTCAAATCCTGGATGAAGTTGTCAGCATTTCACATAGCACTAATACCCTTGGGAAATGTATGAATCCAACTATTCTCCCTCCAGCTATGAGTAAATAGTAGGGCAGACTGGGCTCTTTAACCTTGGCTAGAAGAAGGGAAACTCTGACTTCAAACCTGTCAAAGAAATTGACCTTGTGTCACATCCTGCTTGTGCGGAGGGGCTGGTATATATATATATATATATATATATATATATATATGTGTGTGTGTGTGTGTGTGTGTGCGTGTGTGTATATGAATCCAATTTTCCTCCAGCTATGGGCATATAGCAGGACAGACTGGTCTCTTTAACCATGACTAGGCAACCAGTCTAGGAGAAGGAAAACTCTGAATTCAAACCCGTGAAACTCCGCTTAAGAAATTGACCTTGTGTCACATCCTGCTCATGCGGAGGAGTTTGGTAAATATATATATGTGAACTGAGATAAAACGGATTTCATGTGTTTCAAACTAGATGGGGTTATTTCCTAGTTGAGTAACATGAGTGACCTAGAAAAAACAGAACCCAAATTATTTATTTATTTTCCCATTGAATTAACCCTAAACCCCAACTCTAACCATAACCCTAACCCTAACCCTAAACCTAACCCTTGTTGGACTTAAACTTAAAAAAAAATTAAAATTAACAGTTTTATTACAAAATTTGTGGATTCTGTTTTTTCTGGGTCCCCTGTAATATTATGTTACTCAACTAGGGGGTAGGGTTAGGGTTTAGGGTTACGGTTAGGGTTTAGGGTTAGGGTTAGGGTTGGGGTTTAGGGTTAGTTTAATGGGAAAATAAATAATTTGGGTTCTGTTTTTTCTGGGTCATCCTGTAATATCATGTTACTCAACTAGGAAATAATCCTAGATGGACATATCTCTGCACTAGATGGTAAGGCTCTGAAATTTGTAGATCAGTTTACAGGTCATGCTAGTAAATAAATAAATAAATAAACCAGCTAATACCACAACCTCTTTGACAGGGACGAGTCATTTTTAAACACGGGTTATTGTCAGTTAAAAAGTTTTGCTTGATACAGGTATGGAGCACCCAGTAAGAATCGAACCAATATCTCCATTTTATGTGACATTAAATAAAACTCATCATTGGCATTTCAGTCTCGGAAGACTATAAAATATTTTTTTTGTCCCTGAAGTTACAGCGCCTCCTCTGACTGTAAAGTCCAATGTTCGTAAAACATTCTCGACTGCAGATATCACATGTGAAGGCTGCCCCTGAAGATGTTGATGTGCCGGTGCTTTGTTGCTGCTGCTTTCTTCTAGACCTCCTGACTTCATGGTATTGCGCCAAGGTGGCTTCAGACATGAACATAAATAAAACTATAGGGCTGGTTTAGCTAAGTTGTTGGGCACTTGA
>CM042158.1:44750749-44758249 GCA_023376005.1 Doryteuthis pealeii
CCATGGGGTTAAGATCTGGGGAGTTCGGAGGCCAAACATTGGGACTGGTGTAGTCGTAAAAATTCGCCGACAACCGTTTTTGACTTTTCCCAGAGGTGTGGCAGAGGGCCGAATCCTGCTGCCATACATATGGCCTACCATTGGCTACCCTTGTTATCCATAGTTTGACTACAGTGTTTAGCAACTCCACGTAGGCATCTGAATTCAACCTGATACCTCTCTGAAAAAATGCGGAGGCATCACATCACCCTCAGAGGACACACGTCCGAAAACCTTCACAGTTTGGCAAAATTTAGTCTGCATGACACGTGGAGTGTCCTTTGGGCTGTATGCAAGCCATCTGTTATTCTGCGTGTTGTGCTTTTGATCTTGGCAAAAGTTTTTCTCATCGGAAAAGAACCAGATTGTTTGTGGTTCAGCGGGATATTTCACTTTGCTCAGAAGTTTCTTCGCCTTTGTCAGACGATTTTCACGGGCCTTTTCTGGAGCAGTTGACCTCTGCGACGCTTGTATGAGTAGTAGCGAAGGTCTTCATTGAGTACAAGCTTCATGGTAGAGGGTGAAATATTCAATTCACGTGACAAAGCCCGAATTCCAATGGCAGGGTCCTCCAACACTTTTTTTCTACTGATTTTCGAGGAATTCTGCTGTACGAACGCAATCAGATCATCTGTTATGTTGCTTTCTTCTAGCCATAGACTTGTAGTCTCCATTGCAATTCTCAGTTCATGCCTAATTGTTTGTACAGTATTCATGGAGCATTGGGCAGCAACCATAATCTCCTTATTTTGATGGCCGGTGCAGATCATCACGATACAAATTATCATCTTTCATGGTTCAGTTGGGTTCCAGTCATCCATTCTATCTGTCATCACGTATATGAATGAAGAAGGGTCCAAGCTTTGAAATGATGCGTAGTGTGCGTCAATACCTCCAACATACAGAGAAAAATAACCAAATATAAGTATGTCAAATTGATCCCGAACACCCTATATATATATATATGTGGTTGGTTGGTTGGTCGGTTGTATTTTACGGCACGTCAACCCTTGTAGTTATACGGAAGACATCTTGTTTTATTTATTATTGTTGGGTGTTCAATTTTTCCTTTTCAAAATCAATTAAAAAAACAAAAAACAAACACATTTTTAATACTCATTTAAAAAAATCTATATGGGAATAATGGTGATAAATGAGTTCTTCACATTCTCCATAGTTGCAGAATTGGAATTTTACCACTAGATGCAATTTAACATCATACCACGGCCTACTAATATCATACGGCCCCATATGATACAGTAAGAGGCAAAAAAATAACAGGCCGATTATATTTTAACTCATTCTGGGTCGCTTATAAACTTGACGCAGAAAGGAAGGTAACTTTAAAAATTTAACTGAAAATAATAAAATAATACCGCTAGAATTTATTAGTCATTATTTTAATTTAATTTAAATTCTTTTCAAAATTAAAATACGTTATTTATACTTTGTCTTTCACTAATCTACGAATTATAAACGGCTGTGATTTACTTTGTTTTTATGCTTTTCAATCACGTATGCGGTCTGTTTTGCCTAAGACGCTAGTTTGGTAAAATTACTAACGCTTAACTTTTTGCATTTAAATATTGATTTTTTAAAGTTTTTCGCGATAATTTGTTTACAAAAATGGTTAATCTTTTCATATTACATTTCTGAAGAAAAAAAAAAGAAAACAGTTTGTGTATTTTTGTATACTTTTAACATTTTCCAGCCTAAACCCACAGATTGACTATCAGGCCAATCGGCCTGTTATTTTTTGCCTCTTAATGTATCATGTGGGGCCGTATAATATTAGTAGGCCGTGATCATACCCAGGACACCTGTGAGATTGGTCGCATTTAGAATGATATATATATATATTCATTATTTCTAAAAGACGTTATGCATTTACCAACATCTCAATACCAGCAGGATGTGACACAAGGTCAATTTTTAAGCAGAGTTTAACAGATTTGAATACTGTGATCTAGTGGAACCGCAAAGTCCACCAGTAGACAAATTCTCTTTTTTTTTGTTAATCAATACTAGTTCTGGTCTCCTTGCTGGATTATTATTGTTATTATTATTATTATTATTATTATTATTATTATTTGCTCTTTTTGAGTTTTCACATCAGCATTAGCTGATGGTCTTTCACTGGAGCCTGAGTGACAGCAAGTCTCCTCAGATCTCCAGGACTCTTCTGGCAGATTGCAGCAGTGCAGTGTTCTGAATGGTTTCAATTCTTCCTCTGATTTCCACACATTCCAGACCCTTTTCCAATCCTTTTGGGACTGTTCCAAGTGCACCAACTACAATTGGTATAACTTTCACTTTCATATTCCATAACTTTTTCAGTTCTCTGGCAAGGTCTAGATA
This sequence comes from Doryteuthis pealeii, assembly GCA_023376005.1. Taxonomy (NCBI): domain Eukaryota; kingdom Metazoa; phylum Mollusca; class Cephalopoda; order Myopsida; family Loliginidae; genus Doryteuthis; species Doryteuthis pealeii. Next base: position 44,753,147 of record CM042158.1, read on the forward strand.
TTTATCCATTTTTTCATTTTCCTTTAGCTTCAACCTGCTGGCACTACAAAATCCACCAGTTGACAAGTTCTTTCTTTTTTGTTTATCAACACTAGGTCTGGTCTTCTTGCTGGGATAAGGTGATCCGTTTTTATTTCAAAGTCCCAGAGAATTTTATGCGTTTCGTTCTCAAGAACAGATTCTGGTTTATGAATATACCATTTTGTTGTATGGTCAAAATGAAATTTTTTGCATAATTCCCAGTGGATCACCTTCCCAACCCAGTCGTGTCTAGTTTTGTATTCTCGTTGTGCTAGTTTGCTACATTCGCAGAGTATATGGTTTACAGTCTCATCTCTATTACCGCAAAGTCTACATTTACTATTTTGTTGGGTCTTATCAATTTTCGCTTTGATATAGTTTGTCCTTATGGCATTATTTTGTGCAGCAGTTATAAGTGATTCAGTTTCTGTTTTGAGGTTTCCCTTTCTTAACCATGTCCAAATTATTATTATTATTATTATTATTATTATTATTATTATTATTATTATTATTATTTACTCCTTTTGAGTTTTCACATCAGTGTTAGCTGATGGTCTTTCACTGGAGTCTGAGTGACAGCAAGTCTCCTCAGGTCTCCAGGACTCTTCTGAGTATTCTGGCAGATTGCAGCAGTGCAGTGTTCTGAATGATTTCAATCCTTCCTCTGATTTCCAAACTTTCCAAACCCTTTTCCAAACCCGTTTCCAATCATTTTGTGACTGTTCCAAGTGCACCAACTACAATTGGTATAACTTTGACTTTCATATTCCATAACTTTTCAGTTCTCTGGCAAGGTCCAGATATTTGTCCATTTTTTCATTTTTCCTTTAGCTTTACCCTGTGATCTGCTGGAACTGCAAAATCCACCAGTTGACAAGTTCTTTTCTTTTTTGTTTATCAACACTAGGTCTGGTCTTCTTGCTGGGATAAGGTGATCCGTTTTTATTTCAAAGTCCCAGAGAATTTTATGTGTTTCGTTCTCAAGAACAGATTCTGGTTTATGCATATACCATTTTGTTGTATGGTCAAACTTTAATTTTTTGCATAATTCCCAGTGGATCACCTTCCCAACCCAGTCATTATTATTATTATTATTATTATTATTATTATTATTATTATTAATTACTTGAAATTACATAATAAACATTAAACATTATCAATTTACGTATTTTCGATATCAAAAGTTCTTTCCCCTTTTCTTTCTTTTCTTTTTGTAAACACTTTCGGTAGAATAATGGCGTTTAATATTTCTGACTCTACTGCTTATTGTTCTTTTCGATCAATATATATCTATTTACCCGGCCCCTCCACACAAGCAGGATGTGACACAGAGACAATTTCTTAAGCGGAGTTTAACTGGTTTGAATTCAGAATTTTACTTCTCCAAGACTGGTTGCCAAACCAAGATTAAAGAACCCAGTCTGTCCTACTATTTGTCCATAGGTGGAGGGAGAATAGTTGGATTCATACCTTTCTCAATAGTATTAGCACTATGTGAAATGCCAATAGCCTTGTCCAGGATTTGAACTCGTCTCTTCGTGCCATTTCCGACGACGGTAACCATTATACCACGTGACCCCTTTTCGGGCAACTCCAATTGATTAACATTAACATTAACATTAACAGAGCTGATAAATGTCAGTTTTTGCTGGTTAATGCGTAGGAGTCCATAGGACCTGCCCACACTGCCCTGAGTATCCGAGAGTTCCTGGCCCAGAAAAACATCACTGTGCTGGAGCAACCTCCCTACTTGCTCGACCTGGCTCCATGTGATTTTTTCCTCTTTCCCAAGCTCAAGGGGGTCATCAAGGGAATCCGTTTTGAGTATGTGCACGACACCAAAAAGGCCGTGACGACAGAGCTACGGAGAATCCCGGAAGAATCCTTCCGGGAGTGCATGCAAGCGTGGCAGAGAAGGATGGGAAAGTGCATTAGACTCCGGGGGGGGGGGTACTTTGAAGGAGATAACTTTTAGTATGTAGTTTGGATTTGAAATAATTTTTTGTGACACCAATCCTGGAACTTTTCTGACATTTCTCGTATAGGGTGCTGCTTCAAGGATTTGTTCAAAATAGCACACAGCATCATTGTGTAGTTCCCATCTTGCTCCTTTTTTATGAGTTTCGTTAAAGTCCAAGAGGTGCAACCCTACAACAGTACCCAACTGAGCAGGATGTTACACAAGATGCATTTTTAAGTAAAGTACAGCTGGTTTGAATTTAGAGTTTTCTTTCTACTAGACTGGTGGGCATATGAAGGCAAAAGAACCCAGTCTAACCTACTATTTTAACCAAGTTGAACATACAGGTGTATACGTTGACTAAAACCCTTATAAGACGTACCAATAAATAGCTCCACTTTGGTCCTTACTTAGGCTAGACGGGCGGTTGGAGAGCCCCCCTCTGATCAATCGGCTGTCCACGTCTATCCCTAGCAACTATATGATTGTCCCAACTTTATTGTCCTAATGGCAGACCCCCAATCCTTTTTATCATATATGTACTAGAAGGCAGTGGCTGAGAGTCTTAGTTGTCCTGGGTATGACGTTAAACTCTATCTGATGGTGAAGTTCTAATCCTGGAGCTCTGGGGGAATGTGGAGTACCCCTTCATCGCTATTACTCAAAGATTCACTCTCACCCGGAGTGGTAGTACCTGTTAGAGTCAAATAAAAAGATGAGTTCTAAAAATGTGTTTATAAATCGAGTTTAAGAAAAAAATGTTGAATACCCTACAAGAATGAATAAAACGAATCGTCTTCGGCATAAAATAACCCAACAAGAGTTGACATGCCGTAAAACCCAATCAACTAGCAAACTAACCAACCTTATTCAATTTAATTTCTTATTGTAAAAAGAAGAAGAAAAATTAAATTATCCTATTCATAGCTAATATTGAACAATATTTCGATTTATAAAAATCATCTTCAGAGCTTGTTTTTACTCCGGACTCATCGAGAGAGAAGCTGAAAATAATTTGAATTCAAAACGAAAACATTGATAAATCGAAATATTGTTCAATATTAGCTATGGATATGATATAAAATATTTTCATTTTAACAGCATTGTGTGTTTTCATATCCTTTTATCTATACTTATACCGTCGGATTCATTTCCTTTCTCTTAATTTATATATATATATATATATATATATATATATATATATATATATATATATATATATATATATCTCCGTCGCAGAAGTCGATGAGGTACTCCATTTCTTCAACAGTTGTGTACCCTCTGATGACTAGTTAGTCCAATTCTGCATATATATATATATATATATATTATATATATATATATATATATATATGGTGATTGCCACTTCTTGACAGAATAAGGCCATTTCTATAAGTACGGCGGTGATCGCGCGGTGCCCAGGCGTTCAGCTTTGTTTTTATTTACTGTTGTATATATGAGCCTCTTCCCCCGTTTCCTCTTGTATGCGACCGTACGTGACTGAGACACCCAGCCTTTAACATGCAGGCCCTGCCACACGCCACACATATATAGTCCGGCTTAAATGTGAGAAATGTGTCCATGACTTTCGTCATGTGCCATTTGCGTAGGGACCACTTTAGGAGGGAGTGCTCCAGCCGTTTTACCTCAAACCCCTTGCAGCTATCATAGACAAGTTTTCTCCATACTGCACGATTTGTAGCTATTCCCTCCCACTCATGAACGTTTATACAGAATTTTTTATGAAATCTTTCAACAGAAATACAGTTGCAAATATTTGTTTGCTTCGTCTTCGGTGTCATCTCTGACCAGTAAAACTTGTAAATGTTTAGGTTTATTATATATTTATCTTTTAAAGTCTTAACGTTAAATCTGCACCGCCCTCCCGAGCGGGGGTGGAGGAGACGGGAAGTTTTGTTTTATTTTTTACCTTTTATTTGATTACAACCTAGATAAGAGCTGCCCTCACCTACTTTTTCGACTGGCGAATTACGTTTAAAATGACCAGGTGAAAATGATCTACATGTATTAAGAAATGCTGAATATATTTATCCCAGCAGTGAGACAAGATAAGCGAAAATATACAAGCATATATGGAGGCGCGTGGTCAAATGGTTAGAGTCGTAGGAAATGGACTCGTCGACCCGAGTTCAATTCCTTGACGAAGCTGTTTGCATTTCACATAGCGCTAATACCATTGGGAAGGTATGAATCCAATTCTCCCTCCAGCTATGGGCAAATAGCAGGATAGACTAGGCTCTTTAACCATGACTAGGCAACCAGTCCAGGAGAAGGAAAACTCTGAATTCAAACCTGTTAAACTCCGCTTCAGAAATTGACCTTGTGTCACATCCTGCTCGTGCGGAGGGGTTGGTAAATATATATACTAGCAAGAATATGCACCATCAAGGAGTAAATATTTAAGTTTTGATTTAATGAAATATATCAAATTAGAAAGATTAACGAAATTAGATAAGAACGCATATAAAAAAGATTACACTTTTTTTTTCATCATACAACGTGTGATAGCACGTGCGAGACCGTGCTCTCATCAGCCGCCAACCAGGAGTGATAACACAGTTTTGGTAGCTCAAGGCGGGACTACCACTCCCAGCGCCATCAAGCAGCTTTTGCCATCGGAAAAGGGTATTAAAAAAGGAGAAGAAATTATAACACCCGTTCATCTTGGGAGTTTCATTTTTAGTGCCGTTTGTGATTTTTTAAAAACGCGTTTACTTTACTATATATATATATATATATATATATATATATATATATATATATATATGAAATTAAACAAACAATCTGTTTGAAATGGCGATAGCCGACAATTTTTGAAATCATCATCATCATCATCCTGTCGCGCATGCAGCACGGGTATCCATGACAATCTTTCGCCAACCTTCCCTATCATTCATTACACCTGGGAGCTCTGCGGATCAGCCAGCATTCTCACATAGCTGGTCAATGTAGGTCCTTGCTGGGCGCCCCACACTTGCATGTCCATGTGTTGGCTTCCACAGGAGAATGTCGCTTATGAGTTCATCCTTGCTTCTCCAGCAGTGTCCTGCATGTCTTGTCCGTCTCACTCGGGGGGCAGGTGACCGTACAGCTGTTTCCTC
>CM042158.1:44770749-44824872 GCA_023376005.1 Doryteuthis pealeii
TAGAATAGAATAAAAAAAAACTTCCGAAAATTTTAAAAAGTTTTTTTTTCAGATTTTCGGTACTTATTTTATACAAGAAAAGTTCCTATAAATTGTTTTTCTATTCACACCGTCGGTCTTTTGTCTTTTTATTCATACTGTAATTAGTTTCACTTTTGTAGTATAATTCCACCAATATTTTGCGTCCCCAAAATAAGGTGGGGGTAAAAGTTAAGTGATATGAAAAAAATTAGAGGGTTTTGAAATAAAATAACTGATGAATTATATAATTCATTCATTGATAAATCATCACTGAGAATTTCATTAAAATTCAATAACTCCTTGACTTTTGTTAATTTTTTTTTCAATCAAGGGGTTAAATTTATTTTGTAAAGTACATCTATCACGTCTCAAGTGGTAATATCTATTGATTAAGAAATACCAACATAAAAAGTAACTATGCAAGGGAAATAACTTATAAAATATGACAAGGTAATTATTTCCCTTGAATTATGTTTTTTCTTTTCTTTCTGAAGCCTGGAAATGACCATTCCTTTATTGAATAATTAGAAGCGGCTACCCGGCGTTGCCTGGGTATTGAGGGAGGTAAATAAAATTAGTCTCACAAATCCATTATTATTGAATCGCGAGTTGGATCCCCGCAGTATGCCCCCTTAAAATCCCTATGAAAAAACAAAAGACGTTGCGTTGATCCAGCCACTCTGGAAATAAAAATTAATGTCTAGTATTTAAAATATTAAATGCAAAAAAAAAAAAAAAAAAAAATCTATGCTATTATATTTAAATTCTATTTTTAAAAAAAGTATCTTCACTAATATAATTCATACCTTAATTATTTTTGCTGAAAAACAGAAATGGTGATATTTAATGTATATATATTTACTTTGTCATTAATTGTATTATTTTCGATGTTTCCTCCGGACATACACATACACACAACTGCCCTTTATATATGTATAGATAGAAATTTCTAATATTAAGTCACTTCAAGGAATCATAAACAGATATAAATTTCATAATTTTATTATTACTTTAATCAATTTTTAAAATCTTTCTAGTAATATATTTCTGTATATTTTACAACTATATTTTATAACTGTATTGACTAAAGTAGGGATGAGATTATATTGAAAATAACCTTTACAATTGTTGTTGGCAGCCTTCCGTCTACGAGAGACGATGGAGGAGTGTCATTTTTTTAAACTACATAGCCTGGGTGGGTTCATATGGAGGATGAGCTGTTGCCCATACAGCGAATCTCTCCTCTCCATTCTGCAGGTGTGATCCAAAGGAAAGGTAAGGAACCAATGCAGTTTGGCAACGGTAGTGTAGAAGGAGTTGATGGGTAGCACTGAATTTCAGCATCACGCCACCTAAGGGATATCGGCTCCTGATTTGTTTTCGGGGTTTACTCCCCTAGCCTTTCCTAATTGATATTCTATAAATAAATGACACCATATTATATATATATATGTGTGTGTGTGTGTGTGTGTGTGTTTGGGCGTGTGTGTGTGTTTGCGTGTGAGTGCGTGTGTGTATAGGTGTGCGTGTGTCTTGTGTGTGTGTGTGTGTGTGTGGGTGTATTTACCAAGTCCTTCGCATATATATATATATATATATATATATATATATATATATATATATATTGGTAATTATAACAAATACACCATAAGGTTACATATATTAAGACAGAAAACAAATAACTTATAAATTCAACAAGTAATATGTGTATTAAAACAAATAGATTACAGTAGTCAAAAATACTGATCCAAGTCCTGCAGAATATGCTTTTTTAAAAGTTCATGTAGTAAAGAAAAGAAAGTGTTGAGTTACCTCCAACTGAGAAAGAAAGGGTAATACTCAATATATATCAGCTGTGAAGTAACTTGAAGAGAGAGAAAGATATAACTTGTAATACCTTCAGTGGTAGGCAAATATTTCGGAGTCAGGCGATATGGACTGATTAGACATTCTCTGTCTTCTCTGCTGTTCTTTGAAAAACATCGCTTTTTATAGAATTTACCTAGGATCGAAATCGGTCTTTTTTTAAAACTTCTTTTTTTTAGGCGCGAACGTTTTTGATTGGTTGAAAATTATCATTTTTAATATTTCTATTTTTTTTCTTTCTACCTGCGCTGATCCTATGCGCAGACTTCTTATTTTCGTCATTTTATTTCTGCTTTAAAAGCCTTAACTTCTGGCTCATCACAGTATACTTGCAAACAAATAATTATTATCAAAATGAAATAATTACTTGAAACGATATTACTGTATGCAAATTGTATGTATTGAATAGGAAACACCTGCACCAAAAATATAGACATATAATGAACTTAATTGCCTGAACTTTAGACAGAAAATAACCCCAGACGTGTTGACATACCGCTAAAAATCAATCAATGCTACTACTACTATGGCGTCCATCCTGGTGTAATGGTTTGCAAGCTAGTCTCGCAGATCCATAACTACTGAACAGCGAGTTTGATCCACGCTGGTTTGCGACCTTGTGTCACAATACAAGTTGGGTAAACAACACCTACAACGGAATAGCGAGTTTGCTCCACGCAGGATACCCTATACTTGCGACCTTGTGTCACAAGTACAAGTTGGGTTACAACGGAATAGCGATAGGATACCCTATACTTGCGACCTTGTGTCACATACAAATTGGGTAAACAAACACCTACAACGGAATAGCGAGTTTGCCCCACGCAGGATACCCTATACTTGCGACCTTAATCGTGTGTAACTATTGTGTTATGGGTTGACTATTAATTAGTACTAATTAATTAAAACTACCCTATAAATTCATCTAAGCAAAGAATTTTCACCTAGACAAAGAGATTCCTTAAATTATGGAATTTGATATATATCATCGGAATTTTAAATTCACAAAATGAAATGATAAATTTAATAAATAAGATTCCAGTTTTTGAAAAGTTCGGCAACAATTTCAAAAACTTAGATAAATAAAACAATGGTTGCCTTGACTCCAAATGGAAAGATACAAGCTAGGCTGGCACAAGGCAATTTAGACACGTAGGCAATGTTATCGAGTGGCTGGCCAATCAGAGACATATGTTAGGGGTGGGAGGTCTGGATCCCATAAATCACAGACCGTCAGAGCGTCCGAAGAAGAGAAGAGAGCTCGCCACAGCTCGGGCCTTGATAAAACTTACCGATACACTCTGATGCCTTGCCACTCGTACAGAATTGATAACTTAGCCAAAAACTAGCTGTAGATCGCCAATCAGCTGACAAGAATCACCTCGCTCCTTTGTAAAATAAATGTATATAAATTGTACATAAACATAAAAAAGGCGTTGTGTTCAATTGTTTTGTTGATCCGTTGGCAGCTTTTGGTTATTTAATCTTATTTCAGCCGAGTTGGTAAAAGGAATGAAACCAGCTCTTTTTCAGCCTTCCTGTAAATCAACAGACAATATAAGAACGGGAGGTTGGAACGGGCAGTTTCGACGACTGTAATACTGAACCGGAGCATCGTTCCCATACATAATTCGAACCCTGTGCCCCAACTTATGTTATTATATTAGTCAGGTGCTATATAAATCGAGAACGTGCCCGACTTCACAAGTTGGGTAAACAACACCTACAACGGAATAGCGAGTTTGCTCCACGCAGGATACCCTATAAGATATTAGCCTGATCTTGCGACCTTGTGTCACAATCGTGCCGTACAAGTTGGGTAAACAAACACCTACAACGGAATAGCGAGTTTGCTCCACGCAGGATACCCTATACTTGCGACCTTGTGTCACAATCGTGCCGTACAAGTTGGGTAAACACCTACAACGGAATAGCGAGTTTGATCACGCAGGATAGCCCATATTTGCGACCTTGTGTCACATCCTACTCGTGGCAGGTAAATACCTACTACTACTTCGATTGCATTTATAAGCCCCTTGTTGACAATGTTGCACGGTTTTTACAACTCGTCCTGTTTCTCTCTGTCTTTTCTGCTGTCCACCTCACAGAGCAAACGAAACACTCAGGTGTGACAGATGTGTCACGCAATCCGCTGTCTCCTCTGCCTTAGACCAACTCTCGTGTCGCACCACGAGAAGGGCTTATAATATTCTGGCTCATTTAGTAAAACGTTATTTTTTTCTCTTCTTTCCCTTTCGTATAATTATCATTTGAATACAAATTATAAACATATGATAGATTAGAATCCCCATGCTTCATTTAATTTCAATCTATGTCCTTTATTCCTAAGAAAATAAATCGCCAAGCCCTATATTTTCTAACTTGCTATCCTGAGAGGATTGTGTCGACAAGGTTTTAAAACATGCAGTAGTTTTTTTAGTTTTTTTTTCTAAGCGCATATATTTACTCAAATACATTCTTTCCCTTCCTTCTTTTCAGTTGTTCTGAAGTTACTTTTAAAAGGGGGGCGTTGTCTGGAGGATATATATATATATATATATATATATATATATATAATATATATAATAATGAGTCTATATATAATGAGTATTTATATATATATATATATATATATATATATATATATATATATGATGAGTCTCTCTCTCTCTCTCTCTCTAAATATATATATATATATATATATATATTAGGAATATACAAAAATCGTATATATATATGATGAGTCTCTCTCTCTCTCTCTCTCTCTCTCTCTCTCTCTATATATATATATATATATATATATATATATTAGGAATACACAAAAATCGTCTGCTAATGTCTGCTAATGTTTTTTAAAAACGGATTAAAATTAAATCGATTATTTGAGGTCAAACTTTTGTCTAAATCAATAAGTAGTAACATAATGACCATCAATAAAAAAGCAAAATAATATTACACATTTAATTCATTTTTAATACATTTAAAACAATTTTTTACTCAATTTCAATCGCGTTCGGCCATAAACGCTCTTTAAAACTGGCGTGTTTACAAAATTAATGTAACATAAGCGATTTTAAAAAAATTACCAAAATATTTTTATGGTAGGTCACATACTATAAGAGAGACAGGATTTCGTAGGCCACATTCAAAAGGTAGGCCACATACTATAATGGTACCAAAAAGGCTTAAGTACCAATCATATGAACAGTTATGAATTTACTTCCACCGGTATTTCAATAAGCTTCCTCAGACCGTTTTACACAAAGAAATGGGAAAGATTTGCTGAAAGTTGTTTATATTACGATGATTTTGAAGCTAAACTTGCAAATCGGTCGGAAAATTAGGGTGACCCAGAAAAAAAAAACAGAACCCCCAAATTTTGTAATAACACTGTTAATTTTAACTAGGGGGGTTTAGGGTTAGGGTTAGGGTTAGGGCTGGGGTTAGGGTTGGGGTTTAGTGTTAGTTTAATGGGAAAATAAATAAATAATTTGGGTCTTGTTTTTTCTGGATCACCCTAAATTTTCCGACTGATTTGCAAGTTTAGCCGATTTTGATATAGGCTCTTACCTGTTTACACTTTCGGAGACATTGGGGTTGGATGTTTTTATTTTGGTAAAAATAATAAAGAAAAGTAAAAAAAATAAAAAAAATAAAAAGATAAATATCATAAAAATAAAATAAAAATAAATAAAATAAAAATTGAAATAAAATCAAAATATAAACAAGAATTAAATCTAACATACGGTTGGAATTACCTATGGAATCATTAATTAACATATAATTCCGTGTGTGTCTCCTACGCATCTTCTTTCTTTCTCTCTCTCTCTCTCTCTCTCTCGCCCCCTCTCTCTGTTTGTCTGTCTGTCTCTCGCTATATATAATCTGAGTCAGATTCTTGCCCTGATGAGCTACTAAGCGAAACTATTAGTAGGTATATCTGACTCATTAGGTTTAACTTTATTATTTGCTCTACTTAGATAGTGAGCACTCTTTACTTTTTAGCTTTACATAATCCTATATATATATGTTTGAGGACTCTAGTGAATTTCATTTCCGCTTAGAAATGTAGCGATTATTTATTCTCCTATATTTGACAGCTGCTTCTGGCCGTACGGGTTAAGGGTTTGGCGAACGAAAGTTCATTCGGGTCTCGAACCCGGCCAGAGATAGCTGTTACGGTATAGCCTCACTGATGAAAGGTGATACCTTGAAACACGTGTCTGTGGATTACTTATTTATTATATATACTCCCATTGACTAATGGTTGAGTTCTCTGAATAGGGACTTAATTGCAGATTCACCGTTACGGCGTATAGCTAACCCTCGCGTTTGTTTACATAAACGTTTGAGGACTCTAGTGAATTTCATTTCCGCTTAGAAATGTAGCGATTATTTATTCTCCTATATTTGACAGCTGCCTCTGGCCGTACGGGTTAAGGGTTTGGCGAACGAAAGTTCATTCGGGTCTCGAACCCGGCCAGAGATAGCTGTTACGGTATAGCCACACTGATGAAAGGTGATACCTTGAAACACGTGTCTGTAGATTACTTATTTATTATATATATATAAATTTTTTTTTTGGCCAAGTATTATAGTATTAATTGATTATTTTCGGTTGGTACGACTCTTTTAGTCTTTACTTTTTTTCATTTTTTTAGTCTTTTCTTTTTTTTATTTTTTTCCCCAGGTGAAGTTTGGTAGTATATTTTTTACTATCAAAGTATTTGCCGCGTTTTTTTCTTACCGCAAGGGTTTACCAATAATTTTAATATATATATATATATATATATATATATATATATATATAGTTGCCTGATTACGTTCAATTTCGGACTAATAACCTTGGGAGGGATAGGAACGCCCTCTTCCCCCAGCTATGTGTTAAATTATACGATTACAGTTCTTCTACAAGGATGGAATTTGGCATTAAATAGCCTACAAATGTTGATATGCCATTTAACGACGAAACCAAAATTATAAATAATCTGAGACATTTGTGCTTAAATCAAGCTTAGTAAATGACTAATTTCCTAGAAAATAAAAGACTTTTTACAAAAATGCTATTGTTATATACCCTCACTGCGTATATACACGATAGAGTGACTTCAGAGAGTTCTCGGTGATATATATATATATATATATATATAGAGAGAGAGAGAGAGACAGGCAGACAGACAGACTTTTAGTAGAGACTTAATTGGTTTCTTCTTGCTAAATTGTCTGGCTATCATCTTGTTGTCTAGTTCCTGTTTTCTAACTAACTGCTTCTTCTAAGGGCTTCTGTTGGGCTTATTCTAGTCATTGAAATTGATTAAATTCACAAGACATTTTTTTCTTGATCAAGCTTATATTTAGCCCATGTTTTTTTTTTCGCGCGGGTGAGAATTCAGCCTTGCAGCAGCACGTATGCTCTGCTTCAATGTCCGGTTGCATCTAATTCTCTATACTAACTAATCACGTGTCGCACGAGATTCACGCCTCTAGGGATCAGGGTCCCCAACAGTCACGTATTATTCCACTGGCCCCTTGAATTCAACTACAGGCTCTGTCAACAATTTATGACACCATCTATACATATATAAAGGGCAGTTGTGTGTATATGTATGTCCGGAAGAAACTTAACGACAAAGTAAATATATATACACATTAAATATCACCAGGGCTTGTTTTTTTAGCAAAATTAATATAGATTTGATTTATATTCGTGAAGATAATTAAAAAATAAAAAATAAAGTTTAAATGATAACAACCTGGATTTTTTTTTTCATTTAATATTTTAGATAGTAGACATTAACATTTCTTTTCAGAGTAGCTGGATCAATGCAAGGTCTATTTTTTTTACATAGGGATTTAAATGGGGCATCCCACGAGGATTCAACTCACGATTCAGTAATAATGGATCTGCGGGACTAACTTTAAAAAATCCCCCTCTACCCAGGCGACGCCGGGTAACCGCTGTTAGTAAATTATAATGCAATTACGACATTGGCCAAATAATTCTAAATTATCCACCATATTTTAAAATCATAAGCTTCAAAATTCCAAGAATTTCAATACTTTAACGAACAGCTTCAGTAGCTTTAAGGCTCAGTTTAACTATAGTGCTTACAGTATTTACCAAGCATCCCACATGCGGGTCAGACACAAATTCTAATTAATGTGGGACCACCCACGAACCGAAACTCATGGGATGACAGGAACAAAAAATGCATGGACCCCCTCGGCATTACTCTTCAAGGTGAGGGCGCCTCAGGCACTGGGTAATAAACCAAGTCCTGTCCCTTTAAATCATGGGGACAGGTGTTGCCTAGGGGGTGGTTCCCTGGGATCACGCCATTATTAACTACTTTAACGGCCCAGATGCCGAAGCCACTGGACTCACGGTTCCGAAGAACCGATGCGCAATGCATAATGCTTACAATCGCCAACATTTCAATGTTTTTAAGCTATTGAAACATCTGAAACTAAAACGTACAACTGAAAAAATAATAATACTAGTATTCTAGTGGAGCTAAAGTTTTTTGTTTAAAATTTTTTATTTATTTTGAGTGCGTGTGCATGTATGCGCACACGTGAAGAGAAAAGGAGATTTCCGTTGACCTTGAAAACGTTTATCAAAGTATCGACGGTCATTGATGTGGAACGGAGAGAAGATACCAGAAGTTCAGCCATACCGGTTTCTTAAATTCGAGATCTCGGTTGGTCTTTTTAGAAAAAAAGAAAAGAAAAGATTTCCATCGTCACGGGGCATCGATGGTCGATTGACTACCAAATGAACTGTAAACAATTCGCGTATCTTCTCGATAATCGCATTTGTACAAAATGTTTTCTGTTAACACCAAGATAAAAAAAAAAAACTGACCTTATCAGATATAAATTTTTTATGGTTAACTGATTGACAAACGGGCAGGTTGTGCTCTGAACCAGGGTTCCCAAAGTATAGCCCGCGGCCCACTGGTGCACTGTGAGGTTTAGTTACAGTTGTAGAGAAACATACAACTAGAAAACACACATAGGAAGACAAGATCTCATTGTAGTGAATTTCGTTTTATTATCAACAAGAGAGAGAGAGAGAGAGAGAGAGAGAGAGAGAGAGAGAGAGAGAGAGAGAGAGAGAGAGAGAGAGAAAGAGAGAGAGAGACGCTAATTGTCTCAGCAGGGCCCCGGGTTAGCCTGAACGCTTTGGTTAAACGAGCGAGCAATGTTTGCAAGATGAAAATGCGTATTGCTTTTATATGGGTTTCGCCCTCTTTGTCTTGCCTTATAGCCGAAAGAGTAATCAAGGTTCAGTTAATCAAGTGTAGGTTCTAACTGATCGAGTTCCAGCAATGGTCAAAAACCTAACTTATACACCCCCACACACATATATGTTTGAGAATCACCGGCATCCTGAGACTATCTACAATAATATATATATATATATATATATATATATATATATATATATATACACTATTGTAGATAGTATGAGGATGCCGGTGATTCTCGAAAACGAAAGTCTTTCGGTTGAAATATATATATATAACCGTTAACCTAACTTGAATATTCAAGGCTTTTCTTTATCAATCCTAAACACACAGAGAGAGAGAGAGAGAGAGAGAGAGAGAGAGAGAGAGAGAGAGAGAGAGAGAGAGAGAGAGAGAGAGAGATGCTTTTTCCTTAAACCAACCAAAGCCCTGATGAAGATTTGTTAAACAGACCGAAACACTGCAGCGTAGGCTTATTAAACATCATTCGTTAATGAAACATTTTTAAAATTTTTACTATATTACATATTGTCGGATTCACTTCCACTTTTTCTTCACACACACACACACACACACACACACACACACACACATATATATATATATATATATATATATATATATATATATATATATATATATTAAAGAATGGTAATGAGGTATAAATAAAGAGTAAGATCAATGGGTTTAATGGTTTTATAATGAAGGATAAAAGTAAATTCTGGTTTGTAGCACAGAAGATGACGTCATGCATGAAGATCTCGTGAAAGGAAGATATCACGTTCAACATCACTGCCCGTTCGGTGGGAAACTACAGTTGTAATCAACGTCGTTCTTTTAGTGCAGCATTTACCCCGTCCCCGATATATATATATATATATATATATATATATATATATATATATATAAAGGGTGGCTTGAATATGGGCACGATCGTTGGAGCTGCACAGGATCCAGGGGTTAAGTCCGTGATAAAACAAATACAAAGTGCTCAATACAAAGTAGAGCAAATTTATTGAAGAAATGGATACAAAGAAACCTACTCGAGTTTCATCGCTAGAATCATCAGGGTTAAATCCACTGAATTAATCGAGTTACCGATTAATAGCAGCTGATCACACGTATGTTCATTGAATAAGATTTTACGTTACAGAGGAACGCTTGTTTACTTTTTATTGAAAATCTCACCGGAAGTTGTTTTTTCATGGTTATTAAAATGAAAGATGTGAATCAATTTGTGGGTATTTATTTTACTATGGTTGTTTAATAAAGTATGGGTTATGAGGCGTGAGAGTGGTTTAATAAGTAAAATAGATTAAAATTATTTATTGATTTAGTTTTGGTTAGAGGGTATATGAAAAAACCCAAAAACATATAGGTGTGTGTAGTTACGGTGACTTACGTTATAATAATTGAGGTTTAACGCGGGTTAATAAATCATACAAAAATAAAAAAAAATTCTTGACGTTAAATAAGTGTGGTATTGGTATGAAATGTTAAGTTTATTTATTTAAGTTATCCTAATATCCTTTTTTATGTTTTTTTACTTTTTCATCTTTTTACTTTTTCAAATTTAATTAGGATAACTAGTGGTACTTTTTTAACACATAGCTGGGGCATGAGGGGTCTATACCTTTCCCAAGTGAACGTAATAGCACGACTGGAGTTCGAACTCGCTTACTACGATGTCACAGTCCAGCACTTAAGCCACTACACCACGTGGACTCTCCTACCTTGACGCCTGGGCTGTTTTGTGGACGACCAGCACCTTATTGTGATCACCTCATAGGTGATCATAATGATTTGGTTAATCAGTGTAACGTGTTGATCATAACTTTTCTAGAAGTAGACCTCGCCTTGTCTTAGCAGTCTACAGTGAGTTTGACCTCATTGGGTGCCACTTACTTCCAGCCTTGAGTCCTGGGGAATGTGTACACCCCTTCATCACCATTGCTCCCAGGTCAACTCTGACCGGGAGTGTTAGTACCTGTTAGGGTGCAATCTATGGGTTAAATAGAAAAAAAAATGAATTTAAAAAATGTGTTTAAAAATTGAGTAAATAATAAAAATTTAGTACTATTTCTCTGAATTTTTTAGATGCGGCTTGATAATTACTACTATTTGTATTATTCGGACTATTGCCCTCATCTTCATAGGCTATCTGTACAATGTTTCGGCCGATGTGCCCTCCGGCCTTCTTCTGGTATTTCTTGTCGGACTCGGGAACCTTCTCGAACTCGGGAACCTTCTTTTCGAAGTCGGGAACCTTCTTGTCGTAATTGGGAGCTTCGAGATTTAAAACAGCTCCTTCTTTTGATAGTAACATAGAATAATAATTAACACAACTTAACGCCTCTACCCCAGCTATGGTTAGCGGAATGAGAACAGGATACCCCCGCGGACTGAATAAAGGGTTGGGTTCAAAGTTCCGTCATAGCTCCCGATTACGACAAGAAGGTTGTACAGATAACAATGAAGATGAGGACAATAGTCCGAATAATACAAATAATAGAAATTGAGTAAACATGAATAATGAATAAAACGAAATGTATTTGGCATAAAATAACCCAATAAGTGTTGACATGTCGTAAAATCCAACCAACCAACCAACCAACCAACCTAGTAAATAATTATAAAATTATGTAAGCGATCACATAGTTTCTTAGTATGTATGTGTAAATACATGCATTTTACAATGAATTCGTCACAAGTTGCCACACCCAAATATAAACCGTGTATTTGTTTTAGCAAATACCACCAAAGAAATGAACAATGACATATGGTTCTAATAATTTAACGTAAGTCTTTGACTGGATTAACTTTTTAAACTGACTTGGCACACATAGAGATTTCCTTTTTTCTCCAGAACCTATACTCTCTTTCTTTTTGTTATTATTCCTTCCCCTTTCCCAGTGGTCTTAAAAACCCTTAAGGTTACTTAAGGTGGAGTACCCCCAAGGTGTTACTCTTCGAGTCTTCTAAAACAAAACTCAATTCACTACACCAACTTATTGACCCAACTTTTGCAAACAGCAATATACCTTTGGCGCCAAAAAGCCTTAGTCTTCTGTTTTGAAAAAAATGGAAGAAATTGTTATATAAGCGACCCTTTGTTCTTTTAGTCGCCAAATATTATATTCTATGTAGGAGAGGTTGTTACGAACTTTTATTAGCTAGGACTGCGCCCGTTTGTTTTTATATTAACTCTTTTCTATCCGATTGGAATTTCTAACAAAAGTTTTTGGTTATTTGAACCACAACCAGAAATCTAATAGCTCATAGCTCAAAGTTTCTCCTCACTTGTTTCAATTTACATCACCTTTAGCCTCACCTTTCTGGCAAACCTACATACTTCTGCTCGGGGGGAGGACACTGATGTTGGATCGTAGGAGGACATTACATAACAATATATATATATATATATATATATATATATATATACAACTCCCAAGAACCCTCCCTCACATATATAAGAGCATTCAAAAAATAACCCACCTCAAAGAGGTTTTTCACGGAACAGATGGACTTGCTACTACTAACACACTCTTCTACCCGGATTTTAATAGCATGTCAAACCCTCAAAAATACTCCAATTTTTATAGTTCTCCTATAATGCTCCCTTTCAAAAAATCTATAAACAATTTCTTCAAATAAGAAATTTTCTCCTGGCGATGACCTAAGTTCGAAACTAGTTGAGAATAAATAACATAAAAAATATTCCTGTTTGTCTTATTACTTTTTGTTCATACTATATATATAAATATATATATATATATAGATAAGTCATCCACAGACACGTGTTTCGGCGTTTCATGCCTCTTCAGTGTGGCTAGACACAACAACTATCCTTGGCTAGGGTCGAACTCAGACTGACTGTTTGTCAGCCTGATATCTTATCCCCTCGGCCACTGACAGCTGCTGTAGCGGGACTGGTGTTTTTTAAACTATTAAATACATAGGTTTATTTATATATTTTTACAATCACAGAGAGATCAATATATATATATATATATATATATATATATATATGTGTGTGTGTGTGTGTGTGTGTGTGACCCATTAGGTCACCCATTCAGCTCTTGGGTAGATAATTGAGATTAGGGAAAAGGGAGTTAGCGAAGCGAATAAAATTTAAAAAAATAAATACAGCCGGACGAAACCTTCAAATCATTTTATTATCTTTCTAAGCTCATCTAAGCTACGGGTTGCTGGTTTTGAAATTTAACACAGAAATACATTTCAAATTCTCCCGGCACTCTCTCTCTCTACTCTCCAGAAAAATTAACATTATATAACGAGGAGGTATTCAATAGATACATAGAGGAGAAGAAAGAGATAGACAGAGTAAAGTAAGAGATTGGTCGATTTTTGACTTAATTGCAAATTACGGCTAATTAGAACCAATTAAAACAGATTTTTTTCAAACATAATTCAATCATAAAAATAAGGAATAATTTAGTATAATTTTGATGTCCATAAACTAAACAGTAAAAGAGCCTTTAGGAAGCAAAAGTTGATTAACTCAGCTTTAGTATAATGATAGATTATGATTAAAACGTAGCACTAAAAACATTTTAATCAGTAAAATATTCACAGTTCTATACACAAAAATGCGGAACAATATTATATTTTTCAAGTATAAAGTAAGATAACAATGAAAAACAGGATAAACACTAATGAATCTTCATTAACAAAGATTAAAAAGGGGGTGGTTCGTATTGACTGCAGGCATGTTCATGGCTTATAATGCCAATGTGGGACATGCAACTTCAATTTGACTCACCAATTCGATCACTACTGAATTACCGACAATTTACATCAACCAGTCGACCAGAAATGGTATGAGGTGACTTCACAGTAACAGGTTTGGTTTCTTTGTTTAATGGCATACATACCTTCGTGGGTTATTTAATTCCAAAGCCATCCTTGTAGAAGAATAGTAGTGGTACTATTTAACCTAAAGCTGTAGAGATGAGGGTGTACGTACATTTTCTAATGGTATTAGTCCGAAAGTGAACGTAATAGCGCGACTGGAATTCGAACTCGCTTACTACGATGTCGCAGTCCAGCACGTTAGCCACTACGCCGCGGGGACTCCTCCTTCTCAGTAGCAGTGAGAATATATATTTACTTAACCTATCTGCCATGAGCATGATCCGACACAATGTCACTTTTTAAGCAGGGTGAATTTGGTTTGAATTTGAGTTTTCCTTCTCCTAGATTAGTTGCATTATCAAGGTTAAAGAGCCCAGTCTGCCCCACTATTTACACTTAGCTTAGGGGAGAATAGTTGGATTCATACCTTTCCCGAGTCCATTTTTGTAATATCTTCTATTTGTCTTAAGGATGGCTACAGATTAACTTTTAAGGCTCAACCGGACCATATGACCTTTAGGCACCCCTTTTTGATCTCGATTAAGAAAGGACATGTTTTTTAATTACACCGTCAATATCCGGCTGTTTTAACATGATTTTTAGATTTAAAAAAATTATAAAACTAACCCTAACCCCTAACCCTAAACCCTAACAAACAACCGGATATTGACGGTATAAATGAAAAACATGTCCCTTCTTAATCGAGATCAAAAAGGGGTGCCTAAAGGTCATATGGTCCGCTCAACCAATAACAACACATTTAAATCACAAGATAGCGGCTCTAATACTCATATTTATTATTAGATTCATAAAATAGACGGTGTTCAATTTCGCCGGTGTCGTTTGAATAAATGTCCTATATAAATACAGTATACCGGGAAGCTACAATTTCCTAAGAGGGATAACAGTGCGTATAGTCTTCATTCAACTATTCAGTAGGAATTATACCCTTATTATATTTTTTATTTCGTTTTTTCTTGTGGAAAATGGATAAAAGTTTATCAACTCTCCTATCAGACAAAAATAGAGTGCGAATTTGGACTTTGGTTTTTCCTGGTATCCATTAACTTTCCTTTATAAAAAGGACGCGCGCTCGATCAGTGTACAAACAAATATACATACAGGTAGGCCCCGATGTACTTGAATGAACATCCATGCGCATAAAGGAACAGCTCAAATGGTGACCCTGGCATGATAAGTGGGGGCATAATAGTAGTAGTAGTAGCAGTAGTAGTAGTAGTAATTTCCACTGGGATTTTCTAAGGGTACAAGTCCACCTCATTTGGAACATTGTCGTAACCCAAATTTCCTCGTCTCTCATTCTCCTTCATTTGGTCGTGTTTCACACCAAGCTAAGCATAGTACACATATACACGCATACGTAGAAACACATACACACACACACACACACACACACACACACACACACACACACAGAGATACACATACTTATATTATTATTTTTTTTTGGGGGGGGGGAGAATATGTGCTTAATTGAAGTCATACCTAACTAATTAATTTTCAAATTAGGTATGACTTCAATTAAGCACATATTCTCCCAAAAATTGTCGTCATAGCCATATCAAACCAACTGTTTGCGTGCTTTCATATATATATATATATATATATATATATATATATATATATATATATATATATATATAATAAAGTTAAACAAAATGAGTCAGATATACATACAAATAGTAAAATTCTTGTCCTGATGAATTACTAAGCGAAATTATTAGTAGTATATCTGACTCATTAGATTTAACTTTATTATTTGCTCTACTTAGATATCTAGCACTTTTTACATTTTAGCTTTTGACAATCGACAAAAAGAAAGTTTATATATATATATATATATATATATATATATATATATATATATATATAAGTAAATCCACGGAGTAAACGGGCTCTGAAGAAGATTTTTGTAAAATCGAAATATTGATCAATATCAGCTGTAATTATGTTATAAATTGTTTTCTCTTTAACAGCATTGTGTGGTGTTTTGATTCCATCTTGTTCATTCTCATACTGTCGGATTCATTTCCTCTCTTTTAACTTTATATATATATATATATATATATATATATATATATATATATATAAACCGCAGTGTATAAATAGTCCTGGACCAGCGCATTCACTCTCTACGATAGGTAAGCTAGGCTAGTCCACAACACTAACCATGGCTAAAGAACACAATTTTCTTGGAGAGGGGACGGTTAGATTCATGCCTTTCTCAGGGGCGAAAGGTCACAAGGTCAGATTTTAAGCGGGGTAAAGTCGGTTTGAATTCAGTTATCCTTCTCCTAGACTGGTTACTCAACCAAAGCTAAATAACCCAGTTTGCCCAGTTATTTTCCCATAGCTGGGGGGGGGCAGTTAGATTCATGCCTTTCTCAAGGACCTTATCATGAAGGATCACAATGTTAGATTTTAAGCGGAGTAAAGTTGGTTGGAATTCAGTTATCCTTCTCCTAGACTGGTTTCCCTAACAGAGGATAATTAACCCAATTTGACCTACTATTTTCTCATAGCTGGGGGGAGGGGGTAGAAAACAGATAGATTCATGCTTTTCCCAAGGGTGGATTTTCAAGTGTAGGTAAACGCCATGATAACGAAGTCTGATTTCAAGGCAGGCATCCCCCAATTTAATCAGGTAAACGTTGCACGTACCAGATAAAAGTAAGTAAAGCTATCGGAGAAGCCTATTGTCGGTATCAGCCAGTTCAGCAAGGGAGTGTGTCCCCTTTTCGATAGCGTTAGACTAGGGAGATTGTTTCTGCTAAGGTAGAGCGCCACAGCTCCCACCTTTACCGTAAAGATTAGATTACTCAATCTGTGCTACTCATGCGCTGAGTTGGCGGGGTCCGGTATCGAACCAGGAACCTAGCGATCCCTGTGGTGCAGTGGTTATCACGTCTGCTTTACACCCAGAAGACTGCGAGTTCGATCCTCGACGAAACCTGTTCTGAAACCGTGAAAAAATGACTCTAACATTAACTGTTTGCCTACCAAATTTTCACCACGGTTGCACCAAATTTTCTTGCTATTTTTTAAAAATCTGTATGATGGGATATTTCAAAGTTCCTTATCTATTCACCTCAGAATTCATTCTATTGAAAAAAAAAAAACAAAAAAACTATTATTATTGTAATCTGAGTCATTTTCAATATAAACAAGTAGCACGCACGAGAGCCGCTGCCAACGCATTACGGTAGGATCGCAGTGGTGGCAGAGCCACTGTGAGCGGCTTAAGTAGGCAAAGAGTTAAATAAACCAATAAATCTTGACATTCCGTAAAACCAACTAACCAGCCAACAAGCAAATAAACTAAACAACTAATTAGCCCCAGAACTGGAACCTCACCATCAGATAGAGTTTAATGTCATACACAGGACATTAAGACCACTTCTAACACTCATATGATAAAAAGGTTTGGGGTTGGGACAAGCATATAGGTGATAGGTGACCAGCCGATTGATCGGAGGGGGCCTTTCCGTCCGCTCGTCTAGCCTAAGTAAGGACCAAAAGTGGAGTGTGGCATGTCATGTACTGCACAGCCACCAGGGTTTCATCTTTAAGCATCACGGGTCACCACCCAAGGTCAACAGGTGGTCCCATTGAAGAAGAAGAAGAAGAAGAAGAAGAAGAAGAAGAAGAAGAAGAAGAAGGGCGGAAATGAGTACTCCTTATTTTTGCACACCATGCATTATTTTTTTGCAGGTGTATCGTGCAGCTGAGAACGGTGTCCAATTTCAATGGTGGAAAACTGACCCTTGCAAAAGCAACCCGAGATGGGCAGATACTGTAGATCATTCAATTTCTTTAGTTTAAAGTTTAAAGCATGCATTTATTCATTCCATGTTTCAATGCATCTATAGATGTGTGCGTGTGTGGGTATGTGGATACGTATTGGATTGTAAGTGTATATACATGTGGAAGTGCGTGCATATGAGTGCTAGTCTCTGTCTCTGTCTGTCTGTCTGTCTCTGTCTCTCTCTCACTATATATATATATATATATATATATAGTAAAATAAATATATAAAGGTTTTACATATCTATTTATTACGTGACAAAGGAACATTCACGACCATATTGGTTTCATGCGAGGCAATCATCAGGTGAAGATGTTTCAAATGCATATTGAGCACTCTACCAATAATACTGCCTTTGGTACGCCATTCCAGCAGAAGCTGAAACAGTGACCATCCCACACTATAGTATATCATCATCATGTCGCGCAGGCAGCACGGATATCCATGACAATCTCTCACCAACCTTCCCTATCATTCATCGCCCTAGGGAGTTCTTCCTCTCTGCAGCCAGCATCTTTACATAGCTGGTCAATGTAGGTCCTTGCTGGGCGGCACACACTGGCATGTCCGCGTGTTGGCTTCCACAGGAGAACATCGCTTATGAGTTCGTCCTTGCTTCTCCAGCAGTGCCCTGCATGCCTCGTCCGTCTCA
The DNA here is from genome assembly GCA_023376005.1 of Doryteuthis pealeii. Taxonomy (NCBI): domain Eukaryota; kingdom Metazoa; phylum Mollusca; class Cephalopoda; order Myopsida; family Loliginidae; genus Doryteuthis; species Doryteuthis pealeii. Next base: position 44,789,240 of record CM042158.1, read on the forward strand.
CTCGGATGGTCTGTGAGATAGGGGGCAGGTGACCATACAGCTGCTCCCTTGTGGGGTGCTGTTTCCACGACTTGTTCAATACTGCTCGCAGCATTCTTGTGCAGCTTCCATCTAGCTTATTCTCGAGGCGCCTCGTTAGGGTCCAGGTGGTGCAGCCATACAGCAGTAGTGATATGACTACAGTCTGGAAGAGATGTCGCTTTAGCTTGTCAGTGAGATCAGATTTCCATATGACAGATAATTTGTTCGTGGCCATCCACGCCTTTCCTATTCGTGTATTAACATCGCTATCTGTGGATGAGATATTACACCCTAATTGTGTGTATTTATATACCTGTGCCAGTGCGTGTATATGTATGCCGATGTCTATGTATATATATATATACACGTGTATGCGCATGTATATGTGTATATGCATAGAGTATGTTTTTGTGTATGTGTTGATATACATGTCTGTGTGTGTATATGTATGCCAATGTTTATGTATATACATGTGTATAAACAAAGTGAACATCAGAACTACCCTGACGCCTCCAGTGGACTTATCCTGCTCCCCCAAAAAAACTGACCTGAAGGTACTGTTGCTTATCTGATACACAAATGCAAAATATACCATATCCCCAACCTCAATTCTTTTTCAGGAACACCGATAGTAGTAAGATTGGGGTACTTACTACTCACATAAATCCCCAAATGGGTTCGAAATGGGCTCCTTAGACTTGATCGTCAACCCATCAACTCAAGAAGTCCGACACAGAACCTCTGTTGCCCTCAAGGAAAGGCTAGGGGAGTAAACCCCGAAAATAAATCAGGAGCTGGAGTCCCTAAGGTGGTGTGATGCTGAGATCCAGTGCTACCCATTAACTCCTGCGACACTACCTTTGCCAAACTGCATTGGTCCCTTACCTTTCCTTTGGATCACAGCGGCAGTGGGGAGAGGGGGAATTTGCTGCACGGGCAACAGCTCATCGTCCATATGAACCCGCCCAGGCTATGTAGTTCAAGTTAACAAAAACCTTGACACTACTCCATCGTCTTTCGTAGACGGAAGGATGCCAACCACATACGTATGTTGATTTATATGTGTCTATGTATATAGTATGGTTTGTCTGTGTGTATATGTTTATATACATGTGTAAGTATGTGTATATGTATGCCAATGTTTATGTATGCGTATGTGCATGCATATGTGTGTATGTATGTAGTATGGTTTGTCTGTGCGCATGTGTTTATATACATGTGTAAGTGTGTGTACATTTATGCCAAAATCTATGTATATATACATGTTTATGTATATAGTATGGTATTCTGTGTGTATGTATATGCGTATGATATGTGCGTGTGTATATGTATGTATATGTGCATATGTAAATTCTGTGGTCGAATTCTGCTTTCTAAGGCCTGTCATATTTGAGAGAACATGGAGGGTTGGAAATGTCAGACATGTGGTCGAATTCTGCCTTCTAAGGCTGGATATGTCAATCATAGGAAATCTCATCAGGGACAATTCAAATTCCAGGAGCAAACAATGTGTCTTGTGCAATCTGTAACAAAGTCTGTAAGTCAGCTTCTGGTCTTAAGAGACATATGGTGGTGCATAAGCATCAAGTTTTATCATCTGATTCATCTGATTCAACGGGAAGGACGTCCTTCCTATGTCATATTTGAATCAAACTTTGTGGATCTGCAGCGGGTTTGATGTGTCATTTGAGGGCTCATGAGAGGAAAGGTTCTGGTGGTGGAGTTATAGGATTGTGAGGGACGGCAATGATCTGTAAAGATTATGTTATTGCTATATGTAAATATATGTGTGTGTATATGTGTTTTTCAGCAGCGGTTAGATTTGGCAGGTAATACTTCTGTTAAGCGTTTCATATTACCATGACAACAATGCAAAAGGAAGTTTATTTTTTATTTTTTCTTCTTTCTTTTATAATGGATAAAGAAATTCTTGAGGAGTTGTGACTTCGAGGAATATATTTAAAAATTGTATCCTATTGTTGACAAAAAAATTGCATTTTATCGCCTCATAGAATGTTTGATTTAAATTTATTTGAAATGTCGATCCAGTTAAAACATTTTCTACCTTTGTGTTATGTTTCGAGAGTTGAGGCTAAAAGAATTTGATTGAAATTACAAAGGAGAGTCAAAAGTTTTGCTACATTCTGTTCCAGCTGTGAAAGGTGATCTCTAGGCACTGCCAATTAGTCGTCTGCTTTTCATTTTAAAAACTAATAAAAATTAATTGAATAAATTATTTAAGGTCAAATTTTTGTCTAAGTCGAAAAGTAGTAACATAATGAGCATCAGTAAAAGAAGAAGCAAAATAATATTACACATGTAATTTATTTTTAATACATTTTAAACTATTTCTTCGGTCAATTGTGCTCAGATATATCGTAAACATGGCCGTAAACGCTGTCTAATTTGACGTAAAATCCTTATTTTTCAAAATACCCCCCCCCCGATGAATTATACAATCCATTCATTGATAAATCAACGCTGAAAATTTCATTAAAAGCAGATACTTTCCTGATTTTTTTTCAATCGGCGTGGGGTGGGGGTTAAATTTGTTTTGTAAAACACAGATTTTTCGGCAACTTTGGCAGTGTGTGTGTGTGTGTGTGTGTGTGTACATGCATATGTGTGTGTATCTGTGTCTATGTATACCTATTTGTATGTGTATGTGTAATTATGCATATTTTTTTTTGGGGGGGGTGGTGGTGTAAGTATGCATATTTGTGTGTGTGTTTATATATGTATATTTGTGTGCGGGTCGATTTTTTTTTTGGTGGGGGGAAGAGGTTAAGATGATGTAAAAAGTCAAGTATTTTTTTTTTCACTTTTTAGATAACTGGTATACATGTATATCAGTAAATTATTCTCTAAGATGAGGAGGGGGAGGAGGAAAATCTCCAGAACCGTCTGTAAAAATTCTGTGTTTCTTTTGGACTCAATTCTTGCTTGGCATTTCGTTATTTTGGTCGCACGCTCTCAAAGTTTTCAGTCGAGGTGCTCCTAAACGTGCTCTATTGGGCTTAAGTGAGGACTTTGGGCTACCCATGGCATTGACTTGATTCCTTCTGGGCGTTATCATATAAGCCAAAATTGCTGTAATCAAGGGTGGCTAAAACTTATCAAACTTATTGGAGCCTACTATATATATATATATATATATATATATATATATATATATATATATTAGTAGAGGGTTAGAAAAGGAATGCTTACGATTATAGAATCCTTGGTTCCAATTACCAACAGAGCTCCCTATATAAACGTTTTCTTCTTTTTTATTTATCGGGAAAATGGTTGCCTGGTATACACCCCCTTTTCGGAGTTGCAGTATCCTTCTACAGAGCACTCCTCCTTGTTTCTACAATTGCAATTTCCCCTATCTATGTTTTGATTATTACCTCGTGACTTTTGTTATGGTTAACGATAATTTTAGAAATATTACTAGTACACGAATATATATATATATATATATATATATATATATATATATATATAGAGAGAGAGAGAGAGAGAGAGAGAGGGGAGAAAGGGAGATGTGAGTTCATTCAATTCAACTAAAAATAAGCAGCTTCGGTCAAAATTTGAACTTCGTTTGCTGAATCACTTTTTTAATGCTGCTAACCGCTACGCTACCCCCTCACCCTGATAGGGTCTGTTAACCTGGCTGGATTTAACCCGACTAACCAACAGAAGAGTTGAAGGGTTTTGAAAATAGATTCATTGAAAAAGAAAGAAAATTCTTCTAATAATAACATTTTTTTCTGTCTTCTAATTTATAAGTCCGTCATGTTAACGGTGTAAACATGACCGTCTCTATTGCTAAGTCTTATCTCAACTGTTTTAAGGCGATTCCCCCCTCCCCCTCGGACAGGTTAACAAAGAAGGGGGGAGGAATGCAACGAAAGAATCAAGAGGCAGTTGAAGACTGACATAGGCCACTCCTTCCAGTACGGGAGAAGAAGAAGAAGAAGAAGAAGAAGAAGAAGAAGAAGAAGAAGAAGATTATAACACAACCAAGAAGAAGAAAAAGAGGAAGAAGAAGGAGGCGAAAGAAGAAGAAGAAGAAGAAGAAGAAAAATTATAACACAACCAAGAAGAAGAAGAAGAAGAGGAAGAAGAAGTCGAAAGAAGAAGAAGAAGACGAAAAAAGAAGAAGAAGAAGGTGAAAGAAGAAGATTATAACACAACCAAGAAGAAGAAGAAGAAGAAAAAAAGAAGAATTATGTGACGACCAAAAAGAAGAAGAAGAAGAAGAAGAAGAAGAAGAAGAAGAAGAATTATGAGACGAAGAAGAAGAAGAAGAAGAAAAGAAGAAGAAGAAAGAAGAATTATGAGACGAAGAAGAAGAAGAAGAAGAATTATGACGACCAGAAGAAGAAGAAGAAGAAGAAGAAGAAGAAGAATTATGAGACGACCAAGAAGAAGAAGAAGAAGAAGAAGAAGAAGAAGAATTATGAGACGACCAGAAGAAGAAGAAGAAGAAGAAGAAGAAGAAGAAGAAGAAGAAGAAGAAGAAGAAAGAAGAAGAATTATGAGACGAAGAAGAAGAAGAAGAAGGAGAAGAAGAAGAAGAAGAACGCACACACACACACACACACACACACACACACACACACACATTTAAAAAAGTAGGACAAATATTCGACGATAAACGAAGGTAGAGAAGAGGCCAAGAGTTTTACTGTTTGCGTCATTTCAATAAAGCTACTACAGTTCTTTTTTCTTCTTTTTTCTTCTTTTTATTTCTTTAAGTAAAGAGTACTTGTATCCATAACAACAATTGCTTTCACTACTTAACTGCTTGTCTTAGCTCAGAGGTAAGACAAGTGACCTGGTGGTGGCTCAGGTAGATTACTTCTTAATAAATACAGTTAATAAATACCAGGTGTCTAGTATAGTAAGGCTTTGGCTTTGCATATGTGCACCTGGAGATTTTACAAGAAGTGAGTGATATTCGTTTGGTTGACTACCTTAAAGGGTTAAACTTGCAAATCGTCCTAAAAAAATTAAAACGGAAACTTATTTGGTGGTGATCCATGACAGTTTAACTACAGTGTATGAATGAACTTTTTTTGCGAATTGGGTTACGGTTTAGGGGTTTGGGGATTAAGGTTGTTTTTAATTACGTATTGCTTAAAAAAACAAAAAAAATTATTATACGTTTAATGTTGAAAAATATATTTTTTTAAAACCAAGTTTAATTGAAATTATACATTATAATACTAACACACACAACTGAGATTAATGTGTCAACTGTTGGATTCAATAATTAATTTCAAATGTTAATTAAATGTATAGTAATTTGTTTTCTTTTGTTGTTGTAGTATATATAGTCATCCACAAACACAGTATATATATATATATATATATATATATATATATATATATATATATATATATATATTGAAAAAACAAATGATGTTTACAAATGCTTGGGATCATCAGGAGAGAATGTGCACCGTTTCGGGGCCTGATGATTCTCTCCTGATGATCCCAAGCATTTGTAAACATCATTTGTTTTTTCAATATATCAAATTCACACTGTCGGATTAATTTCCTTTTATTTCACACACACACACACACACACACACACACACATACACACACACACACACACACATATATATATATATATATATATATATATATGGGTACTACTGAAGAAGCAGGGACAAACTCTTTAGAGATGTTCTACTGTGGACTCTTACACGAGAACATATCATTGCTGGCAGGACCAGCAAAACCTTATATTGATCAGCCAGCTTTGTACGGACAATGGATGCCGTGTAGAGGAACTGTCAAGAGCGATGGTCGATAAGGACGTATATACATATATATATATATATATATATATATATATATATATAGAGAGAGAGAGAGAGAGAGAGGGAGAGAGAGAGAGACAGACAGACAGACAGACAGACCAATGAATCCGTGCTATCGGTGATGATATATATATATATATATATATATATATATATATATATATATATATATATGTTTACGCACGCACCTATTAGTTACGTCAATCTCTTTGAATGTACGTGTATGTGTGTACATATACGCACATGTGTGTGTGACAATTGGTTGCGTGGAGGCAGACCCCGAATCTATAAGTACGCTTCTTACTCTAACAACATAAACCTCAACCCTGAACATCTCACCCACCAAAGGTTATTCTATCTGCTTCCCAGCGGATAAAATAACTGCGGACAGCAACAGACCAGATTTACCCCAAAAGGCTCCATTTCATTTTTGTTTTGTTTTTTGTCATATTTACTCACACGAAAAGAAAAACAAAACCCAGCCCCCCACCCCCCAAAAAACACCTTGTTCGGCCTTGACTCTTGTTGTGAACGGGCGGCACTTTAACATAGAATAGCAAATCTATAGTGACAGCTCAATGGTTACAGCTCAAGATGGTCGTCTATAAGGACGATGATTCGAATTCCGATACCAAATAAAATTACACCAGTAAAGAGAGCTCAAGTGCCAATTTTTGTCTCACGCTCTGGCAGGTTTTGGCATTAAATAACCCACAGGATTATTATACCATTAAACAAACCAATTTGAACCAAACCAAATAAAGTAAATGAAAATTATTTATACCAATTTGAAGATATTAAGAACTTGAAACATAGAAACTTTTATCAAAATTATTTCTTTCGGCATTAAATGACCCAAAACGTTTGATATGCCATTAACCAAACCGAACTAAATCATATACAATAATTAAACTTTATATATCAAGAACTTGAAACATAGAAACTTTTATCAAAATGACTTGTTTCAGCATTAAATGACCCGAAAAGGGTTGATATGCCGTAAAATAATCAAACCAAACCAAATGAAGTTAAGGAAAATTATTTACACCAATTTGAAGATATTAAGAACTTGAAACATAGAAACATTTATCAAAATGACTTGTTTCAGCATTAAATGACCCCAAAAGGTTGATATGCCGTAAAACAAACAAACCAAACCAAACCGAACTAATTCATATGCAATAATTAAACTCCAAAGCCTGTAAACATTTTGTAACATTTTTCAGCAAATTGTTTTGCATAATTTAAAAACATTTTGGTCTGAAATTTAGAGTTATCTCCCTTGATTCCTTTTTTAGTCGTCTTTAGCTCGGCCGCTAGAGCTTTCGCCTTGGAACAACAAGGTCCCGGGTTCGATACCGGCCTTCACCAAATCAGTGCATGAGTAGCACAATTTTAATCTGTGCAGTAAAGTAAGAAGCGTGAACCCCGTTTTATCTGAGTTCGCATACATCAGAGATTCGGCTTGTCCATGAGTATTTGTGAGAAGCGTTAGATCATCTGCGCAATCCGAATCTGTATTATTTTCTGCATTTTCCATTCATCTAATGACGTTCGTAGTACAAAAGTAAAATTCTTGTGGAAGTGGCCTATTGATGGTATCAGCCGGACAGCGAGGGAGTGTGTCCCCTTTTCGCTAGCGCTAGACCAGGAAGATTGCTTATGCTGAGGTAGAGCGCCACACATACCGTTAGCTCCCCACTGCACACATATCAGATACCTAATCTGTGCTACTACTGCGCTGAGTTGGTGGGAACCGGTATCAAACTAGGAACCTTGCGATTTTGAGGCGGATGCTGTACCGATTGAGCTAAACCGGCCCCGTCATGATATAGTAACATAAGAGAGAGATAGATAGATAGATAGAGAGAGAGAGAGAGAGAGAGAGAGAGAGAGAGAGAGAGAGAGAGAGAGAGGGGTAGGAATGTAATAGTTACGTGTAAATTAGCATGAAAAAGTTTTTAGGATGAATGTAAGAATTATGTGTAGATTAGCATGGAAATCTTTAGGATAAGTCAGCCCAAAGCCACACGGCACTTCTCTATTGGCCAAGAAGTGTCACATGCCAAAGTGTGGAAGAGGAGGAGTGATAGGTGAGAGTGTGGAGTGAGTTTAGAACGAGGCGGTGGTTGAGTTAGACGTAAGCCTCTCAACCAGAGCAGGGGGGGGGGATAAAAATCCCATGAGAAAAAATAAGTCGCTTTGTGTTATAATTAAAAACTATAAATGGCAAAGAGCAAAATGTCCTCCAATCTGGTTCCAAACGCAAAACATCAAAGAATTGCCAGCCCATTCAGCATCAGATCCAACTGCCAGATTCGAGCACCTCAAAGGCCCGGAGATAAGTATGCAACGATTTTTTTTATATAACACATCATCATTCCATTCCGAAATGAGAATCGCCATGCTACAGTACGTAGTGTAGGCATATTGTAAATATACATGGCATTGATAGTGTTAAAATATTTTAACTTGAAACACATTGATTCATTTAAGGTAAATAAGATGGAAAAGAAGTGTGAAAAATCTTAAAAGAAAACTTGATCTAAGATATTTGAATTTTTTTCTTTGTACAGAGCAATGAACTAAAGTGTTGCGATTTTTGTGGCCATTTTTAGGCTACAAGTGAGAGCACTTTACAGTGGAGATCCTTGGTTTTCCTTAATGTATGTAGAATCCTTTGGTTGTTCCTCGGTGTTCCAATCCTTTGGTTGTTCCTTAGTTTTGGTAGAATCCTTTGAGAATCCTTTGATTGTTCCTGGTCCTTAGTGTTGGGTAGAATCCTTTGGTTATTCCCTTAGTTGGGTAGAATCTTTGGTTGTTCCTTAGTGTTGGGTAGAATCCTTTGTTCCTAGTTCCTGAGTTGGGTAGTTTTTGTTGGGTTCATCCTTTGGTGTTCCTTAGTGTTGGATAGAATCCTTTGGTTGTTCATTAGTTTTGGGTAAAATCCGTTGGTTGTTCTCGGTGTCCCTTTATGTTGGGTAGAATCCTTTGGTTGTTCCTCAGTGTCCCTTAATGTTGGGTAGAACCCTTTGATTGTTCCTCGGTATCCCTTAATGTTGGGTAGAATCCTTTGTTGTTCCTCGGTGTTCCTTAGTGTTCGGTAGAATCCTTTGGTTGAGCAGAGTCCTTGGTTGCATATTCGTTCGTCCGTGTCGAATACCTGCAAATGAATGGCTTTCAAAATCGGTGATTAAATAGTTGACTAACCACGTATTCGAGTTGATTGGCTGACTTTAATACACGCACCCACGCAAAGTCTATAATTTTAAATGGCGGATTCCAGCACACCTTATAACACAATATGTTCCAACATAAAGAGCATTTCAAAATTAATGTTAATCTTGCTGGACTGGAACAAAAAAATTGATGCTGTTATCCCACAGTCTTGATCTCTACTCCATAGAAAAAAAAAAAAAAACGTTCTGAATGAATAGAGGCACAAGATGCCCAGTAGAAAAAAATAGCAAATTAATTTAATGAAAATTTTGATAAAATTTTAAAGTGTCAAGAATGTTTTGGTTTGACTATCCCACAGTCTTGATCTCTACTCCACAGAAAAAACATTGTAAACTAATAGAAGCAGAAGTAAAAAAAAAAAATAAAAAAAAAAAAAAGATCAAATTAATTTAATGAACATTTTGCAAAGGTATTGAATCAAAAATATTTCCTGTTTTTTATAAAAAGCTCTTCATTATTTCCCAGAATGTTTGGTTTGGTTTCTTTGTTTAATAGCATATCAATCTTCTTGAGTTATTTAAGGCCAAAGCAATCCTTGTAGGAGAACAGTAGTAGTAGTAATTAACCCATAGCTGGGCAAGGATGATTTTGTGGCTGTAAAGGAAATACATACTTTCACTTGTGACCAAATATTAAATTGACAGATTAATAGTTTTTACACCCAGTCGCCATGTTTGATATTTAAGTTTTTTTTTTAAATTACTGTTGTTTTTTTATGTCACTTTTTCAAATGTTGTTTTTTATATTTTCATTTTATGTTGTTTTTTTTTTCGAATTCAAGTTGTTTTTGTGTTGTTTTTATGTAGTTTTATCAAATTTATATTGTTTTTTAAAATTGTTTTTACGTTGGTTTTTTTAAGTTGTTTTTTACGTTGTTTTTTTCAAAATTATGTTGTTTTTTAAGTTGTTTTTTATCTTGTTTTTTCAAATGTATATTGTTTTATGTTGTTTTTTTTTTCAAAATTATGTTGTTTTTTAAGTTGTTTATTCGTATTTTTGTTGTTTCTTTTAAAGTTTTTTCAAATTTATGTTGTTTTTTAAAGTTGTTTTTTTTTAGTGTATGTTGATTTTAAGTGTTTTTTTAATGTTTTTTAAGTTGATTTTATGTTTTTTAAAATAAATTTATGCTGTTTTTTAAGTAAAACTTGATCAAATTATGTTTTCTTTCTTATAAGCTATCCATCTCCTTTTGTTCATATATTTCAGTAAAAATACGTCAAAATGTAATTACAGCCCTGTCGACTGGGGCGTTAGAATACACCGACTGCACTTCTGTAGAGGGAAAAGAACATCACCCGATAGAGCTACCTGTTAGCCGTGGGTGGCGACCCGTGATGCTTAAGGACGGAATCCTGGTGGATGAGCATGTCGGAAAATCAAACAAACCAAACAACAAACCATCATTTTCTCACGAATGATTCGGTTTAGCTCAGTCAGTAGAACGTTAGCCTAGGAATCACAAAGTTCCAGGTTCGATACCGGCCCTCGCCAACTCAGCGTTTGAGTAGTACAGGGATCTGTATGGTAAAGTGAGAAGCTGATGGTAGGTGTGACGCTCCACCTCAGATGCTAAAATAATCTCCTTGGTCTAGAGCTAGTGAAAAGGGGATAGACTCCCTCGCTGTCTGACTGATACCGATATCAGGCCGCCCTGCCGACTTTACTTTTACTACTTACACGTAAACATGGACACTTTGTTCAAAACTGGGGTTCAGTGAAAGACCCAGAAAATAACCATATAATATAAATCCCCCTTTTTGGGGGGTGGGGGTACAATGGAGATCTGGGATTTTCTTTTTTCACCAATCTTATTTCACGCTTCACGGCTAAAATGATATAAAATCTTTTTTTTTTTTTCGCTGCTGAACAACAACAACAACAAACAACAACAACAAAAGCCTTTGACAATTTTCTCACTTTTTTCTTCTTTATTATTGTGTAGCATCGGATAAAAAGAATAGAAAATATATTCCTTGATTTTTCACTTGTGATAACATTCTATTCATAATGGGATATTATCTGCGAATAATGGATGGAAAAAGGGTCGGATGGTAGAGAAATGGAAGTGAATAAAGAAAGAAAGAAAGAAAGAAAGAAGGAAAGAAAAAGAAAGAAAAACATAGAAAGAAAGAAAGAAGAAAGAAAGAAAGAAAGAAAGAAAGAGAAAAGAAAAAAGAATGAAAGAAAAACATAGAAAGAAAGAAGGAAAGAAAAAGAAAGAAAAACATAGAAAGAAAGAAAGAAGGAGAGAAAGAAAGAAAAATATAGAAAGAAAGAAGAAAGAAAGAAGAAGAAAGAAAGAAAGAAAAAAGAAAGAAAGAAAAACATAGAAAGAAAGAAAGAAAGAAAGAAAGAAATAGATAAATAAAAACAGAAAGGAAGGAAGGAAGGAAGAAAGAAAGAAAGAAGAACACAGAAAGAAAGAAAGAATGAATGAATGAATGAAAGAACAGAGAAAGGAAAATAAAGTGAACACAGTGAAATGAGAAGAAAGAAAGTATGGGGTAATCGTTTGGTTATCAGTTCTATGTGGGTTTAAGCTCGTTCGTAGTCGTGTCTAAACCCCAATATAGTTGATTCTTTCTTCTTTTGGGCTGGTAAGCTGAAAGAGAATCTAGGAAAAGAAGCGAAAGGAAGAAAGATAAGGGTAACTTAGGGTAAGACTTTTATTCGTTGATTAACACTATTTACTTGAGGGGAGATATTTTCCCGAGCAAGTCAGTAGGTATTTCTCCTTCGAAGTTTTGGAGTAAAAAGGGCTGAGAGTCGTTTTTGGCGCCAAGAATTCGTTTTTTTCTGCACATGCCCAGTGGGTTCTTCCGGTCTGAGGCCTTCTGGGAGATTGTTATTTTTTTGTGTCTTTTTATTTTTAAAATATTTAATTTAATTTTGTTTTACTTCTGTTTTATCTATTTTATTTGGTTTAATATTTTTTTTATTAATCCCCACAAAAGCATGGAAAAGGAAAAGGGAAAGAAAGAAAGAAAAAAAGAAGATCCGAAAAAAAAAAGGAAAGAAAGAACAAAAAAGAAAGAAAAGAAAATATTAGAAAGGAAGAAAAGGCAGAGAAAGAAAAAGAAAGGACAAAAAATAAAATCTTGGAAAGAAAGAATGAAAGATAACAAATAAAGAAAAACACTAGAAAGAAAGAAAAATAGATAAATAGGTAGATAGCAAATAAAGGAATAGACTACAAAGAAAGAAGGAAGGAAAGAAAGAAAATAAAGTATTAAACTAGAAAGAAAGAAAGGAAGAAATAAAGATAGATATATTAATAGATAGAAAATAAACGAAAAGAAAGCAAAAAGAAAGAAAGAAAAAATAAAGGAAAGACTAGAAATAAATAAAGACAGAAAGAAAAATTCTAGAAAGAACAACGAAAAAAAAAGAAAGAAAGAAGAAAGAAAGAAGAAAAAGTCAAGGTTTTTCTTTCTCACGTTGAAAAAAAGAAGAATCGAATGAAAAAGAAAAAAAAAAGGGAAACAATGAAATAATGGAACAAAAGAAAGACCTTTATTATCTATCCATTTCTTTTCGCATAAATAAACATTGTTTATTTGGCTATAAGATGTTTTTACTCAAATCTACGATCAGTTATTTTCTTTACTCACGAAAAAAAAAAAAAAAGAAAAAAACAAACTTTGATTCATTTCAGCTCGACAATCGCAATTTTCTTGACACTAAAAAAAAACCCCAAAAAGACAAACAAAAAAACAAAAACAAACCCAAAAACTAAAAAGCAAAAAAAAAAAAAAAAAAAACTTAATAAGGAATTAAAATGACTTGGATATTTTTTTTGTTCCATTCAGCTGTGTGTCATGACTTGGGTTTTGAATAACAAAATCTAAAACATCTTTTTATTATTCTTTCTTACGGAATCGTGTTACTAACAAGTGACTAGAGAAACGGCTTTTAAGACAGGTGTTTAACGACTTCATTCTATTCCACCTTCAAACATATATATATATATATATATATATAATATATATATATATATATACATATATATATATATATATATATGTGTGTGTGTGTGTGTGTGTGTGTGTGTGTGTGTGCATTTGTGTATTTGTGTCTGCTTGTGTGTGTATGTGTGTGTGTTATATATATTGGTGTGTGTGTTTGTCTGTCTGTGTGTATACATATGCATATATATATATATATATATATATATGCTATTGCACCTTCAAACACACACACACACACACACACACACACACACACACATATATATATATATAAATATATGCACACACAAACATATACACTCACGCACGCACGCACACACACATACATACACATACATATACATACATATATATATATATATGCACACACAAACATATACACACACGCATCACACACACACACACACACACACACACACACACACACACATATATATATATATATATATATATATATATATATATATAAATCCTTTGTTCCTTCTTTATGTTTGAAAAACAAACATGTCAGAATCCTTTACCTTGGTTGTCTCTATCGTTCTTTTTTTTTTATAATTCCTCTCTAATTGCCGAATTAAAGATTATGTATCATGAATACCAGTGTGTACTTCTTATCAATATAAATATAAGTCACAATAGATGTCAAATTGTCTTGGTACGTGACCAAAGTTGTAAGAATGAGATTCTTTTGATCAACATTCAATTTAAGTAATGCGCACCTGCTCGGCTTGGTTTTCAAATTAATCGTTTAAGAATTCGTCGACAATTTAAAATATTTCAAAAAAGATTTTCTTTAATATCTGATGCATTATCCCGGGACACGGAGTTATTTCCTGATAAACTGTCTGACCTAGGAAATGAATTTGCTGATTATCGAACTACGGTAGGCGCCCAAATTCAGTTTTTAAACTTTTGGGATGAATATGAATTGATTGAGATGATTAGATAGATAAAAACTGACTGCGATAGATAGATAGATATGAACAGACTTAGATAGATATATAGAAAGATAGATAGATAGACTTAGATAGATAGATAGATAGATATGAACAGACTTAGATAGCTAGTTAGCTAGCTAGCTAGCGAGATAGATAAATAAATATGAACAGACATATATATATATATATATATATATATATATATATATATATATATATATATATATATATATATATACTGTCAAAAGTACCATGATTGGACGAAAACATTTTTAGGAACACCCCTGGTGTTCCTAAAAATATATATTTTTTTAAATCGCCGAAAATTTGTGTATTACAGTGTTTATTTTAGGGATTTTGTGTATTAAATCACCGAAAATTTTGTGTATTAAAATCACCGAAAATTTGTGTATTATAGTGTTTATTTTATGGATTTTTTTTTTAACATTGAAAGTATTTAAAAAAAATGTAATCCTAAATATTTGAGTTTTTTGAAACTATTTTATGTCATAATAATGACATTTTTTAGCAGAATTCAGAATTCATGTTTTTTTACTAAAAAAATAAAATCCCGTATAGAAACTTATAAAAATCTTCTTATATAATTATTCAGACTATATCCTTATAGACAAAAAAATTAAAAATCGTTTTTTATCTGTTCATTTTTTTTCAGATTTCATAGAATATAATACGTTAAAAACCTATTTCAAACATATTTTCATCAACAGATGAATAATTACCAAAAATTTCGTGAAAATTTGGCAATAAGTTGATCTTGCATAGAATTTGTTAAAAAAGCCGGTAGTCATAACTTCTTTTTGGCTACTTTAAATTTCAATTAATTTAATGGTGCGAAAATGTAAACATTGTTTTCGTTCATAATTTTCATTATTTCTATAAGCTGAATTAAAAAAAAAATCACCACGAGTTTTTTAAAATGTTTCTCTTGTTTTTTGCAATAATCATTTTTTTTCAAACTCATTTTTTCTATTCCACCAATAGATGGGACCCTAACAGGTATTACCACTCCTGATGAGAATGAACCTGAGAGTAATGGCGATGAAGAGGTACTCCACATTCCCCAGAGCTCCAGAATTGGAACTTTATCACTAGACGCAGTTTAGCGCCATACCTAGGTCATTTTATAAAAGGAATATTCCTCTTGTTTTTGCAATAAAGTAATTACAAACCACCAATAGATTTCGGAAAGCTTTATTCTATTTAGAATAATTGGTACACTTACTGAGAGTTTATATAGTCTTGTATCATTAGAGAGTTCTCAAAAGGCAGGTAATCAAACGATGATAGACTTTGGAAAGCTTTATTCTACTTAGAATAATTGGTACACTTACTAAGAGTTTATATAGTTTAGTATTCCCTGGAGAGTTCTGCAAAGGGGAGGTAATCATAAAGTAGGGGAGGTAACTTATTTATCATTATTACAAGTGTCTTCGTCCATTACTTTGAAGAAGGGAAATATTCAAAAATGTTTCTGATCCACGTGTTTCAAAACCATAGCACATTAATCTAGGGGATAAATAGTTCAAAACATGAGTCTAATAAATGAGTTTTTAGAATATTTGACAACCCAACAAGAATAGATAGAACAAAACGTCTTCGGCAAAAAATAAACCAAGGGTTGACATGCTATAAAAATACCAACCAACCAACCAACCAACCAACCAACCAACCTAAGCAAAGGACAAAATCATTTTTAATAAACTAGCACAAAATAAAAAAAAACATATTGCCTGAGGGGTGGGAGTAAAATATTCAATGTCAGCGAGTTTGTACCCTAAGTAAGTAAAATCATCAAATTCATTAAAGGATTAAAAAATAAAACAATTTGAAATGTAAACTTTAAATATGTATTAGAATAAAACAAACTATATATAGATATATAATACCAGTCATGTATTTATTAAAACTTGTTTTAAAAAACAATGAGGACTGTCTAATGTTGCATGTTCATATTTTGAGTGTATTTATTCTGTTATGACGATTTTGGGTAATGTGACGTAAGCAGTGACGTAATATTTGTTACAGACAAAAACCGGAAGCGAATCTCCATTATTAATAGATTTGTTATAACTACGTAGGTGAAAACATTTCACTGGCCACATAATTGAATGCATGAATAAGTGATGATAAAAAAGCCATTTTGTTCAGACATGAGTTCCTTTTAATAAAATATTGAATTTTAGAAAAATCTGTAATTTATGAGGAAGTGCGTCCCGGTCTCCTGCCTCAAAAATTGCTGACTATCAAAATAACAACCCCAGCTCGTCGTAATTCTTGTTTATTTATCGTAATTTGTCGTAATTCTTGTTTAGATATGAAAATGGATATATAGTTTGGAATAGACTGAGATAGATAGATAAACAAACAAAATAATATAGATAGGTATGAACAAATGGAGATAGATAGATATTTTCGACAAGTAAATGTATTTGGGGAGGGGGTCGCTTCTTTTTTTGTCGTAATTCTTGTTTATTTAAACTAAAAACAATACATTAAACAAACATGAATAAAAAAAATCTTAGTATTTAAAGTAATATAGATAAATATGAACAAATTGAGATAGATAGATAGATAGATAGATATGAAGATGGATAGTTTTGAATAGACTGAGCTGGGTCGTTATTTTAATAGTCACCGGGTAGCAATTTTTGAGGCAGGAGACCGGGACGCACTTCCTCATAAATTACCGAAAAATCAATACATTTTTTAAAAAAAGTTTAAATTTAACTTATATATCATTATTACAAGTATGGAGGAAGACTCCATTATTTTGAAGAAGGGAAATATTCAAAAATGTTCCTGATCCACATGTTTCAAAACATCCCGACCATACCACATTTCGGACATTTGGGCATTTGATTTACTGTTTATGAATTCTGATACGCTTGAGTAGTTTTTCTAGTTTCGCCAAAGGTAAAATTCTTTGCAGCTGGGTTGGATTGCACGGTTGATCAGATTTCGGGATTTGCATGTCGTTCTTGTTTTTTTTTCTTTTTTAGAGTTTTTCCCCCGTTTTTAAGTTAATGGTGTTTCTGTAATATCATAAGCAAATGGTAGCGGGGCACGAATAGATAAGTTAATAAAAACACAACCCCCCCCAAAAAAAAAGCAATCGGTAGAATGACAAAGTCCAACGAAGTCGCTTTATGGTTACTATCTATTAGGGTAGGTCGATTTTTCACTTTTTTGAAATAAGTAACGGCCAAAGTGGAGTGTTGCATGTCATGGATTGCTCAACCACAAGAGTCCCAATCATTACAATCAAAAACTGAGTAAACGACCCAGCCCAGAAGGAGGAAGAAATAAGCCCAGAGGAAGATGACCAGCGATGAAGCAAAACAGTAAGAACCCATCTCTTCTCTCTTCCCTCCCCATTATATACCTGATGCAAAGGGGTATATAACAGTAAATATCTGGATGGATATTTGATTGATTGGTTTGTTTTGTTTTACAGCATATCAACCTCAGTGGTTCATTTAATGCCGACAAGGTTTTGAAATAAATTAATTCTTAATTTATACACAGTTCATTTATTAACATATTTTCTATTTAACCCATAGCTGGGACCCTAACAGGTACTACCACTCCGGGTTAGAGTGGACCAGGGAGCAATGGTGATGAAGGGGTGCTCCACATTCACCAGACCTCCAAAACAGGAACCTCACCCATCAGATTTTGTCCTTTGCTTAGGTTGGTTGGTTGGTTGGTTGGTTGGTATTTTATAGCATGTCAACCCTTGGTTTATTTTTTGCCGAAGACGTTTTGTTTTATCTATTCTTGTTGGGTTATCAAATATTCTAAAAACTCATTTATTAGACTCATGTTTTGAACTATATAACCCCTGGATTAATGTGCTATGGTTTTGAAACACGTGGATCAGGAACATTTTTGAATATTTCCCTTCTTCAAAGTAATGAACGAAGACACTTGTAATAATGATAAATAAGTTACCTTCCCTACTTTATGATTACCACCCCTTTGCAGAACTCTCTAGGGAATATTAAACTATATAAAATATGCTAGAAGGCGGTGGCTGAGGGTCTTCATGTCCTGTAACGTCATTCCCAGGACATGAAGACCCTCAGCCACCGCCTTCTAGCACACATATGATAAAAAGTGTTGGAGGCTTGTCATAAGGGCAATAGGGGCAATCATATAGTTGATAGGGCTTGACATGACCAACCGATTGATCGGAAGCGGCCTCTCCAACCATCCGTCTAGCCTAAGAAATGGTCTAAGTAGAGTGTTGCATGCTATGGACTGCTCATGCACCAGGATTTAAGCAATGATATAGTTTCAATTACAGACAGACAAACATACAGTTTCCATTTTAATAAGATTCGTCTTTTTTATTTAATTTTCTTTTAAACAATTGGTTGTTAATCTCTGATTTCCTCACGGAACCCATTTTTATATCGATTGTTTCTGTTGATTATCAGAAACCAAGTCTCTCTCTCTCTCTCTCTCTCTCTCTCTCTCTAATATATATATATATATATATATATATATATATATATATTATAATTATATATATAAATGAACAATGAATGGAACGTTAATTTTTAGAATACAAGGTGTGTCCTAAAAGTGCCGAGTTTTAAGCTGTATTTAGCAAGATATAAATGAACGATGAATGGAATGTTATTTATTTTCAGAATACAATGAATGGAACGTTAATTTTTGTAGAATACAAGGTGTGTCAAAAAGTACAGATTTTAAAGCTGTATTTACTGAGATAGAAATGAACAATGAATGGAACCTTAATTTTTTTCAGAATACGAGGTGTGTCCTAAAAGTGCCGAGTTTTAAGCTGTATTTACCAAAATATAAATGAACGATGAATGGAACGTTATTTTTTCAGAATACAAGGTGTGTCAAAAAGTACTGATTTTAAAGCTGTATTTGCCAAGATATAAATAAACAATGAATGGAACGTTAATTTTTTTCAGAATACAAGGTGTGTCAAAAAGTACAGAAAATCTCGATATTTTTTGACACACCTTGTATATTTCTGTTAACGACATTTTTTTGTCATTTCCGAAAAACGTGGGAAAAATATTCAAACCGCGATAAGAATGATCGAAATTTTGAGGCCAAGATGAGAGGATGCTTTTTTAGACTCTTTTAGGCCAAGTATACAGATATAAACATTTCAATGGGCAATTGAAAAACACTTCAATGCACTTTACACATGCTTGTAGTTAAATAACATTAATAATCGTGGGTGGTCGGGTGAACAGTTGTAAAAGTCACTGGCTCGGGGGTCGGGAATCGGTGGTCGTTGGTGGTGTGGGGGGGGGGGGGGGCTAGGGGTCGAAAGAGATAGATCAACGGTTGATAAATTTACGAAATAGAAATTCACGACACTCTGTCCAAATTTGAATTCAAATGATTTCTAAATTTCAAATGCATATGAAATCGAGGTTTGGTTTGGTTTTCTTTGCTTAACGGCATATCAACCTTCGTGGGTTATTTAATGCCCTGTGATATACACGACGCAAACTAGTATATACCAAAATATTGCAAAACTTTTGACTCAATATATTAACTATGAAAATAATCCTATTTGTCTTGTCATTTTGTTCACCTCTCTCCCCCCCTCTCTCTCTCTCTCTCTCTCTCTCTCTCTCTCTCTATCTCTCTCTCTCTCAAAATACAAAAATAATAAATAGATAAAAATGGTAGATCTGGTTATACAACGGGTGTTATGGAACTCGTATTACGACCCCGTGACTCTGAGTTTCGTGCAAATACACTAATCAGACTGGAAGGTAGTTGCTCGTAGCTACGGTTATTATCTGAGGTCAAATAAACCTGATCAGGTAATGTTTACATGCATTTAAAAAAGTGGCCAACCTGACTTATGCGAGGATTCATATTTAATATTAAATTACAATTAAAAACGAACTTCTTGTTTATAAGTATCATTAATCTCAATTAAATCTCTCTCACTCTCTGTCTCTGTCTCTCTTTCTCTGTCTCTGTCTCCGTCTCTGTCTGTCTGTCTGTCTGTCCTCTCTCTCTTTCTCTCTCTCTCTCTCCTCTCTCTCTCTCTCTCTCTCTCTATATATATTATATATATATATACGGTATGTCATAGAAGTATCGAGATTGAAGCTATATTCACCAAGATAGAAATGAACAATGAACGTTAATTTTTGTCAGAATACAAGGTCTGTCATACAAGTGCCAAGTTTGAAGTTATCAAGATAGAAATGAACCATGAATGGAACGTTAATTTTGCTATCAAAAAGTACAAAAAATGTTGATACTTTTTCGACACACCTATATCTATATCTATATCTATATCTATCTATCTATCTATATATATATATATATATATATATATACCAACCCCTCCACAAAATCCGTGGTAAATATCTTCAGAATTACAGAGAGATAGATGTGAGATATAAAAGTGATAAGCTCCGCTTATAAAATATCATCCCATACTTCGTGCGTAGTGGGTGGTAAGTACGCACAGAGAGGTGGATGGGAGATATAGAAATATTTGAATTTTTGAGACCCAACGTTTCGGCCGATGTGCCCTCCGGCCTTCTTCAGGTGCTTCTTGTCAAATTCGGAAACCTTCTCGAACACGGGAACCTTCTTGTCGAATTCAGGAGCCTTAATGACGTAATCAAGAAGGTTCCCGAGTCCGAAGAGATTCCTGAGTTCAAGAAGGTTCTCGATTTCAACAAGAAACACCTGAAGAAGACTAGAGGGCACATCGGCCGAAACGTTGTGTATATAACAATATAAATGTTGTTTGCATTTAAGGTGTTGCCCTGCTTTTCAGAGTCTTCCCCCTCTACAGAGATGCAGTCGCTGCATTCCTAACGCCCCACCGACAGGGTGGCTATTTATCAGTACTTATGTGACAGAGATACAGGGAAGAGGTGATTCCCCAGTTCCTTGATTTGGAACTTTGAGTCGTCTTCCAGCAAATAGAAGTTCTGTCAATGGAGCTGAATTCGTAGCCGTCATTCGTTGTCTCTGGAAGGAACGTTCGTTTCGTATCTTTGAGAGTTTTTCAGGTTTTCTCCTGGCCCCTCTCTTATCCTCAGCAAAAAAAAAACCCTCCTTTTCATTTCGGGGTAATTCGATGTCAAATCACTCAGAAAAAAAATTGCCACCCTCTTCAATTTGGCTGAATTTTTTTCCAGGTGTGGACTATGTTAACGTTAGACAATTTTAAGTTATTGATGGTTTCTGCGTTTTTTCTGGAACATTATTTGTACCAAAAAGATAGTTTGGTTTTTGCTCAGAACCGAAGCTATAACATCAGTTAAAAGTTTGCAAATCAGAAATCATTAATAACTTTAAATATATATTTGATAGCATTTTTAGATTCCTTGGGCCAAAATGATTTTATAAACCAATTTTTAGGAGTAGGGAAGCTCTAGAACTCATTTTACAGACAAAAATAGATTACAAAATGTCACCATTTTTCGCGAACCCCACCAAAAATCGCCATAACTCCGCCAATTTTTGGAATTGGAAACTTAAGTTTTGGGGATTGTCTGACGTTAACATAATCCACAACTGGAAAAAATTTCAGAAAAATTGAATGGGGTGGGTGACATGTTTTCTTTCCTGTCAGTAAATAACTCAGATTCCAGTTTATAATTTTTTTATTGTTATTTTCAATGACACCTGCCAATCACCAAACTTTTCCGCAAATTCGTTTTAAAATTCTGAAATTATTCTTTTTTTAGCCGTCGGACAAAACCACTTCACCATGCAATTTATGACATGCTTATATACATGACACGTTATTATTATTATTATTATTATTATTATTATTAATCTTACATTCCAAACGCGTCATTTGTGTAGACAGTAACCCACTCTCACCATAACTGCCTCGCAATACGGTACTTGCAATTTGTAAAATTCATGGTGCCATATTATGTAACATTATATATATATTATATATATATATATATATATATATATATATATACTAATCCTATTAGTAAACCCTTACGGTAAGAAAAAAAAGCCCGGCAAATAATCTGTTAGTACAAAATAAACTACCAAACTTCAACTGGGAAAAAAATGAAAAAAAAAAATATATATATATATATATAAAATAAAAAAAAAAATAAAAAAATAAAAAATAAGAAAAGAGCAAAAGGGTCGCACTAACAGAAAATAATCGATTAACACTATAACACATGGCCAAAAGAATATATATATATATATATATATATATATATATATATATATATATATATATAACCGCTAGGATTGTCTAAAGCTAAAATGTAAAAAGTGCTCGATACCTCAGTAGAACAAATAATAAAGTTAATCCTAATGAGTCATATATACCTACTAATAGTTTCGCTAGTAGCTCAGTAGAGTCAGAGCAAAACTATTAGTAGGTATATCTAACTCATTAGGATATATATATATATATATATATATATATATATATATATATATATATATAAAATAATTTTCTGGTATATACGTGTCGACTTATAACTCCGAAAAGAGATGTCATCCTGATTTGAAATCTCGCAGACACATTAATGTGTTTCTAACTAAGAAACACAAACAATTTGTTTTTTGATTTTTACTAATTAAGTGATATAATTTAATAATTAAACAAAAATCAACCAATTTCAAAAACTCATCACAGTAAGGAAACATAAAGTAAGGAAAATAGGGTAAAAAAGGAAATGAACTAGACTAATACATTTCATTTTAACTCAACAGGCTTTAATCTAGTTTGTTCGTCTCTCTCTCCTCTCTCTCCTCTCTCTCTCTCTCTCTCTCTCTCTCTCTCTCTCTCTCTCGTGTGTTCGTCTCCCATATAAGATTATTATTTAAAACAAGTTTAGGATTACATTTTTAAAAATAATATTTTAAATGTAAAAAAAAAAAAACCACATTGTAATATACGAATTCTCAGCGATATTTTATAAAATATTTTCCTCTTATTCTCTCTTACTCCTGTTTTCTCCTTGGTGTTCCAAAAAAAAAAATAGTCCAGTCATGTACCGGGTACTTTTTCTAGTATATAAATATATAATATATATATATATATATATATATATATATATAAGAGAGTTTTATAATTTGCTTGAAGCATTGTGTGTATATTGGTTAGGAGGATGATTTAGAAGGCTATCACAATGCAGGTGTAAAGAAAAAATAATAATACGGTAACAATGATGTTGTGTATTAACCTGTATTTCTTGAATTTTCGAGATAATATCTCTTTTTCAAAAGATCACTGGAACTGAATCAGTCTAGTTATGGGATTTCTTTTTAAATGATTTTTTTTTTAAAATGATGGTATTTTTATTATAACTGTATTCTCTGTTGTATGTTATATATATATATATATATATATATATATATATATATATATATATATATATATATATATATATAAACTTTTATACATACCAATATATATATATATATATATATATATATATATATATATATATATATATATATATGAATCCGTATTTCTATCTATATATGCAAATATTTGTTTGTTGATAAGCATGAAGTATAATGTCCCCTTTTTGATTTGACGTGACAATCTTTTCCCCTTTATCTTGTTAATATAAAAAGATCTAATGGTCTAAATAAAGTTGAATCAGTCATTAAGTTCAACGGGTTAATTGGGATACGAAATGTCATGGGACATTGATCTTTTGGGTTCTTTTTTTATATTCTCCACTAGGGGGAGAGGGGAGAGGAAGGGGCATTGTGGAACAGAGAGTCGTCACGTCAGCGATCCTTTTGTAAATTTCTCTTCTTCTTTTAGGGAACGTTTGTAAATTCATTATTTGTCAGCAAGTCAGAAAATACAAGATATGTCTGGAAACGACCCAGACTTTTCATATTTTAAAAAGGTGGTTTGGTTTGGTTTGGTTTGTTTTACGGCATATCAATCTCAGTGGGTCATTTAATGCCGACCAAGTTTTCAAATAAATTCATTCTTAATGGATACTCAATTTTTTTATAAACATATTTTTCTATTTACCAGGGAGCAATGGTGATGAAGAGGTGCCCCACATTCCCCAAACCCCCAGAACTGGAACCTCACGATCAGATAGAGTTTAACCTCATTCCCAGGACATCTAAAGAAGACACTCAGCCACCGCCTTCTAGCCTCCATATGATAAAAAGGGTTGGATGCTTGCCATAAGGGCAATAGGGTTGGGGCAATCATGTAGGTGCTAGGGCTTGACATGACCAACCGGTTGACCGACCGTCTAGTCTAAGTAAGGGTCTAAGTGGAGTGTTGCATGTCATGGACTGCTCATCCACCAGGATTCCGTCCTTAATCATCACAAGTCACCACCCACGACCAACAGGTGGCCCCATTGGGGGAGTCTTACCCTTCAGCAGAGGTGCAGTCGGTGTATTCTAAAGCCCTAGTCGATATGTCTGGAAACAATCCGAACTTTTGATATTTTACAAAGGTGGCCTACCTAGGGAAATGGTGCCATATTCCCCTTCAAACGTTGGTGGAGTGGCCCATATTCAGTATCATCCGAACAGCGGGGGGGGGGGGTCTAACTCCTTTTGGCTAGCATTAGACCAGAGTGATTGATTTTGCTGCGGTGGAGCGCCACACCGACCATCAGCTCCTCACTTTATCGCACAGATTAGATTACCCAATCTGTGCTACTCACGTAGTTAGTAGGCGAGGACTAGTATCGAACCAGGAACGTTGCGATTCCTAGGTGTGTGGTCTGGCGATTGGGCTAAACCTCTCTTGAGCATTTGTCTACATCTAAATAGAAAAAAATAGTTGATAAAGAAACGCGTTAAAAATGTTAAATAGTGGAATTTTTAGAAGCCCTTAACTTGAGTATCAGAACCTCTATTATTTATTGGGGTTTTCGATCAATCAAAAGTAAATCAACAAATATATTACGTCTCTTTTATAATAAAATTTGGCTAATAAATATATATACATTACAACATTTAATCTTTTCAAAACAAATTTAAATTTGTTTAAAACTAAACGTGGAATTGTAACTAAAATATTACGAAATTTTCGGAATATAACTTTTCCACACTTGACTAAGAATCGAACCTCTGTCTTCTTAATTAAAACAGAACAGTATATCCCTAATTGCATTAGATATCTCAGATAAAATGTTAGGAAGGGTCGTGTGTAAACCACAAAGGAGACTATGTTGAAAAAATAAACCATTTGGTTATATTCCGAGCGAGTATCTTGGTTAGACTAAACCTGTGTGGAGGGGTTGGTAAATATATGTAATACAAGATTCCATTTGTTTACGTCTCAAGTGGAAACTGTTCTAGGAATCATCGCAACTAGCGGAGAAGTTATTTGTCTATTTTATAATTTTACCCATAGAGGGAACCCTAACAGGTAGTACCACCCCGCGTCAAAATAAACAAGGGAATAATGGGTTCAGGTGTTACATAATTATTAGATACCTAATATTTATGGCAATAGTGTAGAAATCATAATGGCGATTAGTGCAGCTGATGGCCTCGAGAGTGAGTGACGGCACTTGACCTCACTCTCACCTTGCCTTCCGGGGATAAATCGTGAGAACCGGAAGGCATAGAAGACCCCGTCTTCCGGTTTAAGGATAGTAAGAACTCTCAGTCAGTTAGCAAGTAGGAACCGAGCTCGTAGGATGTGCGCAGATGACTGGTTTGGGGATTTGGAAATAAAGTAACATCAACGTAAATCGAAGTCTTGTGTTTATTATCTAAAAACTAACAATGACACAGGGCTTCTGATAAGGAGAAATCCCTAACAGAAACCAGACCCGAAGTACCCAAGAAAGTCCAGACCTTAGAAGATTCCAGACCAAGATGTTAGAAGATAGAATCAAAGCCGACCAGAAGAAAAGACGACTAGAAGTAAGAAGTAAGAAAAGGGTATACAACACAGGATTGGAGATTCAGAATCAGTTGTAGTTCAGTGGTATACGCAAAGCAGACTTCATTTGTAATATACTTCTATTGGATACTCTTCATTATTACAGCCCTGTCGGCTAAGGCTGCAGAAATCACCAACAGAGCCTCTGCACCAATGAGACCACCTGTTGGGTGTGGGTGGCAACAAGTGATGCTTAAGGACGGGATCCTGGTGGTTATGCTGTCTATGACATGCAACGCTCCCCTTTTGCCCTGTGTGTGTGTCTGAGTGCAAGACAGACCAATAAAGAGAGAGAGAGAGAGAGAGAGAGAGAGAGAGAGAGAGAGAGAGAGAGAGAGAGAGAGAGAGAGAGAGAGAAGAAGAAGAAGAAGAGAAGACACAGAAAAAAAGAAAAAAATTGTATTATTTAGATTTTCCAGTTTGAGACATGGCGCAGTGGATATAGGGGTTATATAAATACAGTTCTAAGTGACAACCATTCGTAGGTTACAGGTTCAATCCTGGTCACGGACGATAATAACACAGAGTACTTAACACAGCTTAAAACTTGTACCCGGTCATAGTTAACGGAATAGGAACAATGTACCTCAATGGAAATTATTTGACAACCGAACCCTTTATTTAATATAATATGTGTGTGTGTGTGTCTGAGTGCAAGACAGACCGAGAGAGAGAGAGAGAGAGAGAGAGAGAGAGAGAGAGAGAGAGAGAGAGAGAGAGAGAGAGAGAGTTTAATCAAGATTATTATACTACATATTGAAATATTGTAATAGCTCTTAAGTAAACATATCAAACGTTGTAATAATTAAATTATCATACTGTGGTATATCCACAGCTAGTTTCTCTTATTATTCTCAGGTGAAAATTACCTTTGAAATGAATATTTAACTTTGGACAATGGTCATTTGTAATATCCATCTATGGGTTAAATAGAAAAATGTATTTATAAAAAAAAACGGTGTATACATTAAGAATTAATTTATTTCAAAATTTTATTGACATTAAATGATCCACCGAGGTTGATATGCCGTAAAACAAACCAAACTACAAACTACATTTGTAATAAGGTGGAAGTAGAAATATGAAAATGTATATGACATTTCCAGACATTTTGATAAAGTCTGTAGATATTTTGACACGGAGATACTTTTTCGACTTTTTTTTGTATTTCTAACCTATCTATACATATATAAAGGGCAGTTGGTGTGTATGTCCGGAGGAAACTATGAAAATAAATCAATTAATGACAAAGTAAATATATATACTCATTCACTATCACCAAATTTGTAATCTTTGTAATCACAATTACACCACATTTTGGTCCTCCTATTCTACCCAGATGATGTTGGATAGCCGCTTCTAGATATACATAAAGGGCAGTTGGTGTGGATGTGTGTATGTCCGAAGGAAACTACGAAAATGAAAAAAAAAACCAACAAAGCAAATATAGGTACACATTCACTATCACCAGGTCTTGCTTTTTGAGTAAAAATAATGAAGATTTGATTTATATTCATGGAGGTAATTAAAAAAAATAAAATTCTAATGATAACAGTATAGAATTTTTTTTCTAGCATTTAATATTGTAAATAGTAGACATTAATTTTTCTTTTTAGAGTGGCTGGGTTAACGCAAGGTCTTTTTTTTACGTTGGGATTTTAATGGGGCATCCTGTGGGGATCCAACTCACGATTCAGTAATAATGTACCTGCGAGACTAACTTAAAAAAGAAATTACCCCTTTACCCAGGCGACGCCAGGTAGTCGCTTCTATTGTTTTTTTTTAAGGAAAGTATTTCTTCCTGCGTTTAGAAAAAAAAAACCCAAAAAACAATAAAACAAAAAGACAAAAAATACCCCCCCCCAAAAAAAAACTCCAAAAACAAAAGAATAAACCAAAAACTAAAAAAAAAAACCTAATTCTTTTTTTTTCGTCCTTCGTGGGTTTTTTTTCTCTCTGTTGACCGGAAACTCTTATTTTTACAACCAATTGTTATTTTTCTTTTCTAACAAATTGGAAAGTTGTCATACTACTTTCTTTTTATTATGAAATTGTCTCAAGTGTTTTTTTCTGCTTCCTGAATTTCGCCCAAATGAATTTCCACTTTTGACACCCTTAGACAGGATACTCACCAACCAGACATATACAAATTTTGTTCTTGCCACAGTCGACAACGAAACACATGTCAACATTTCCTTAACATCTAAGAAAAAAGATATATATATATATATATATATATATATATATAATACACACACACACACACACACACACATATATATATATATATATAATATATATATATATATATATATATATATATATTAACTTCCAACTGTGTAAACTTTATAGTTCCATCAATAATTGTGTTTTCTTTCTTGTTGATATATATATATATATATATATATATATATATATATATATATATATATATATATATATATATATACGCACACACGCACTCACATATATATATATACACACACACATATATATGTATATATCTACACACACACACACACACACACACACACACATATATACACTCACATGTATATATATATATATTTCCACACACACATATATATATATACACACATATATATATATATTTACACACACACATACACATATATTATATACACACACACACACATATATATATACACAATATATATAAACACATATATTTATATGTACACACACACACACACACACACACACACACACATATATATATATATATATATATGGTTGGCATCCTTTCGTCTACTAAAAACGATGGCGTAGTGTTCACTTTTTTGTTAGAAGCAGCATGGTTTTAGAAATGGAAGAAATGTGGACTTATACTAAGTCACAACTTAGGAATTAAAAGGCGCCGGTAACTTTGCACATGCAAATTTAAGTTTTAAACTCTAAAAATCACAAAACCGGCTAGAAGCGACCCTTTAGCCTTGGTCAGCAGCTCCTCTAGGACAAGGAAAAGTCTTATAAAACCACCGTTGCCTTGCGGCTTTACTTTATTTCAAGGAAAGGCTAAGGGAGAACCCGAAAACAATCCGGAGCTGGAGTCCCTAAGATGGGTGGTGCTGATATATATATATATATAACCAGCTGGTGTAATGGTTAGATCCCGCCTGTCAGCTTGACAGCTTCGAATCACGCACAAAGCAGTCTTCCCGTCTATAGCTCTGCTGATGAGGCCTAATAGGCTGAAATGTACATACAGAGATTGATTTTTCTCGATTTGTTTAGCCTTACATTTGAATAGGTATACCCGCCTAATTCATTAATTATCAATTAATTAATTTTCAAAATTAGGTACGACTTCAATTAAGCACATATTCTTCCAAAAATTGGTGGCTAAAAAAGCCATATCAAACGCATTGTTTGTTTGTTTACTTCTCATATATATATATATATATATATATATATATATATATATATATATAAATGAATACCTTAGTTCAGATATAAATTTATTTCGGCTTTTTTGCCTTTCCCAGTCTGATTTTTAACAATTTGAAGATTTCTTATTGGTATGATTTTCACATCTCACTGATTTTTGTTTTTCAATTTTCATTTTCCGTATTTGTTAAATTCACCAGCTCACGGACACACGCACATTCGCAATTTTAAGAAATTCTATGGTTTAAAAATGCTCATCTTGTTTGTGACGTTGCAGTTTTTAAATTTGATTTCTTTACAAGTGAATATTCATGATTTTAATTTCATGTATTTCATGTCTTTTATATGCGTTTATATGGAGACGCGTGATGAGTCGTGGGAATGGACTCGGTGACACGAGTTCAAATCCTGAACGACGCTACTTGCATTTCATATAGCACTAATATCCTTAAGAAAGGTATGCATCCAACTACTCTCCCCCAGCTATGGGTAAATAGTAGGGCAGACTGGGCTCTTTAACATTGGCTAGGTAACCAGTCTAAGAGAAGGAAAACTCTGAATTCAAACCTGTTAAACTCTGATTAGAAATTGACGTTGTGTCACATCCTGCTTGTATGGTGGGATTAGCAATATATATGGGCGTAAATGTTCTTATCTTCAAATTATTAAAATCAGACTGAAAGAGGCAAAAAATGCCGAAATAAATTTGTGTCTGAACTAAGGTATTCATTTATTCATACAGGATGACCCAATCCCCCCCCAAAAAAACAGAATTCGGGTTCTGTTTTTTTTTGTGCTGGTAGTCTGCATCAATAATAGTATATATACGGTATGACCCCCCCAAAAGAATTTGGGGTCTGTTTTGTTTGGGTCACCCTGTAATACTCCGTATATGTAAAAAATACTCCGTATATGTAAAAATATGACTAATAAACGCCTGAAGAAGATATCAGAAGATCTGAAACACGTGTCGCAAATGTAAGATAAAAATACATTTTTTTTCTAAAAACATAATCCATTTTGCGGACCTTCTTTTTTATAAAAATATCTAATTTTCTTCCGTTGGACCCATAACAACATTTTTTTTACATATGTAAAAATATATACGCAAATCTTTATATGTAAGTTTGAGTTCTCAGTTTTATTCAAATACTATCAATGAAACACTTGATACCCCCCCCCCACACATATATATATATATATATATATATATATGATGAATAAGTAAAAAACTTGTCAACAAGAACTCCTTCTATTCGACAAGAATGTCATCCGATATTATTTTCGCAATTAATTTTTGGGTATCAGACGACAGGGGCTGTGGACACCCACCCAACTTAACGTGTGGGTGGGAGCCATAACGTGTCTTTGGTCTGATTCAATCTCTCTAGGACACTTTTATGTTGACGTCCTCGGGAGCAGAAGGATTGTGTGTTTCCTTGGAGGTGGGAATGGACGACAGAAATAGCCTTTGTGGTCATTTGTTGAGACTCATAAAAACACTGAGACACCGATAACGTTTTTTTTTACCCTGTCAGCAAGCGGCAATGGCTGTCACCTGCCTAATAAAGTCAATCACATTTCTGTTTTAACCCCCCCCCCACAAAAAGCAATATATGGTGGTGTTATGGTTAACAAACTAATCTTACAGATCAACCTGTCTGTGATACTTAGAATACGCACACTGTATCCGTTCAAAAGAGGGGTGCCCTAGGCATGGCATTAAATATGTAAAAAAAAAAGAAAAAAGTCATCGCGTGGCCTAAAGTCGGTATCAGCCAAACAGCGAGGGAGTCTATCCCTTTTTTACTAGCGTTAGACCTATCTAAGATTGTTTTGGCGTCTGAAGTGGAGCACCACACATACCATCAGCTCCTCGTTTACCACAAATATCCCTGTGCTACTCATACGCTGAGTTGGCGAGGAAATCCTAGTGGTTCTACCGACAGAGCTAAACCGGCCCTAAATCTGTGAATGAATGATTTGAAGCCACTTGTTTATAGAAACAATACTTCACCCTGTAGTCTGGGGATGTAGAATACACCGACTGCAACTCTGCAAAGGTGTAAGACCCCCCAATGGGGGCACCTATTGGCTGTGGGTGGCGACCCGTGATGCTTAACGACGGAATACGTGTTGCTGATTAGTTCATGACATGCGACACCTCACTTTAACCCTTACTTGGACGATTGGTGAAGCCCCCTCTGATCAATCGGCTGGTCACGTCGAGTCCTAGCACATACACGATTGTCCCAAGCATATTGTCTTTATGGCAAGTCCAGATCCTTTTTATCATATATGTGTTAGAAGGCGCAGGCTGAGGGTCGTAGTATCCTGAGTATAATGTTAAACTGCATCTAGTGGTGAGATTCCTACTCTGGAGATCTGGGAGTGTTGAGTACCCCTCCATCGCCATTACTCCCAGGTCCACTCTGACCCGGAGTGTTAGTACCTTTTAGGGTCCCATCTATGAGTTAAATAGAAGAAAATCTATGGGTTAAATAGAAGAAATTTCGGTATTTTCATTTTATTTTTATTCAAAACAACTGTCACGAATAAATACGACCGAGTTTCAAATAAAAACAATCAATACATTATCATTTTTAAAATAATACAACCAAGAAGTAACGTGTGTTGGATTTTGAGCAGGTACAGCTTGGAATTTTTTACGGCAGGAGGCCAGGACGCATATATATATGGTTGGCATCCTTTCGTCTACTAAAGACGATGGCGTAGTGTCCACTTTTTTTGTTAGAAGCAGCATGATTTTAGAAATGGAAGAAATGTAGACGTATACTAAGTCACAACTTAGGAATTAAAAGGCGCCGGTAACTTTGTACATGCAAATTTAAGTTTTAAACTCTAAAAATCACAAAACCGGCTAGAAGCGACCCTTTAGCCTTGGTCAGCAGCTCCTCTAGGACAAGGAAAAGTCTTATAAAACCACCGTTTGCCTTGCGGTTTTACCTTATTTCAAGGAAAGGCTAAGGGAGCAAACCCTGAAAACAAATCCGGAGCTGGAGTCCCTAAGATGGTGGTGCTGCATATATAATATATATATAACCACTGGCTGTATGATGGTAATGAGATTATTTATTTAGTGAGATGAGCATAGAGATAAGTTTATGTTTTTTAAAGTCATGTTGGTTCCACTTTTTAGTTCGATTATTTCATTAGTAGTACTTGGTGGTTACCACCTGTTGGAGTCGTATGGTTAAGGTACACTGAGCTCTACGTATAAAAAAAACCGGACAACTTTTCAAAGAAAAATATACTTGGAATATTAACTGGCATCGTCAGCTTGCGCTAAGAAGGTTCGATATAACACAGTTCGAGCTGTAGAGAATCTAAATCTTTCATCTTAACCCATGTAAACCATAGATTGTCCTTTTGTGTTATGTTACTGTCGACTGCCCGCACGGGAGACACCTACTCTGATTCATGCTCATTACACACCATATCTCTTCTAAACTCATACACTATCTGGCAGCTGGCACACGTGAAGTATATATCCCAATCAATACGCTGATGTGAAAAAACTCAGTAATAATATATAATATATAAATAGCATTCTTCGATGAATATACAACAAGGCAAAGAGAGACTAATAACAGCAGCCAGAAAAAAACATTGCAATATATGGACGAGAACAAAGATAACAAAAACAAGGAAGCAGAAATGGGAAGAAAAAACAGCTACAGTGACACTTTCAAGCGAAACACTGGGGAGATGCACATCAGAAGACATGGCAGTGCCTAAGAAGAGGAAACCTCAAGCGAGAAACAGAATCTCTTATAATTGCAGCACAAGATAATGCTATTTAGGATAATTATATAAGCAAAAATAGATAAGACTACAGCAGAATAGCAAAGTGAAACGAAAGTGTGGGAATAGAGACGAAACTATCAATTCACTATAATAAGGGAATGCAGAATAACTCGCACAAACGAGAGTACACAGAATAGACACGACTGGGTGGGAAAGGTGATTCACTGGAAACTGTGCAAGAAATTCAATTTCACCAATTAACACTAATATTATATGTATATGCACAGGCCTGAATCTGTCCTGGAGAATGAGACACACAAAATTCTCTGGGACTTTGAGGTACAGATGGATCACCTAATCCCAGCCAGGAGCCAGACATATTTTGATTGACAAGAAAAGGAAGACTTGTCATCTCGTGGATTTTGCCGTCCCGGCCGATCACTAACTGAAAATAAAAGAGAGGGAAAAGATCGACAAATACTTGGACCTTGCCAGAGAGCTGAAAAACTGTGGAACATGAGGGTGAAGGTCGTACCAATTGTAATTGGGGCCCTTGGAACAATCCCAGGGGGTTGGAAAAGAGCCTGGATGAATTGGAAATCAGAGGAAGATCGAGACCATCCAGATTATTGAGATCGGCTGGAATACTCAGAAGAGTCCTGGAGACCTGAGGAGACTTGCTGTCACTCAGCCCCCAGTGAACCACCGGCTACGACAGGTGTGAAAAACTCGAATGGAGTGAAATAATAATAATATAATAATAATAATAATAATATAATAATAATAACTGCTGTTGTAAGAGAAAGAAGTATACTTTTCACTCAATTGGCGGAAACTCTCCCAGAAGAACAGAAAGGATGTCGCAAGGGAAAAAGAGGAACCCACGACTTACTCTATATAGACCAATACATTCTTAAAGAAGTAAAAAAATAAACGGAAAAATAATGCAATGGCCTGGATCGATTACAGAAAAGCCTATGACATGGTCCCACATACCTGGATTTTAGAATGCCTACAAATGTATAAAATTTCCAACAACATTATAAACTTCATTAAAAAAGCCATGGAAAACTGGCGAGTTCAATTAAAAGCTGGAAAACAATCCCTGGCAGAAGTAAAATCCAAAGAGGTATCTTCCAAGGAGACTCATTATCACCACTCTCTTTATTATTGCAATGATGCCGCTAAACCATATACTGAAAAAAATGTACGGGGGATACAAATTTAGTAATTCACAAGAAAAGATCAACCACCTTATGTACATGGATGACATTAAAATTTTTGCAAAAAATGAAAAAGAATTGGAGAGCCTAGTACAAACTATTAGGATATATAGCCAGGATATAGGGATGGAATTTGGAATCGAAAAATGTGCTATGCTTGTAATAAAAAGGGGTGAAAGAAAACTATTAAATGGAATACAACTACCAAATCAGGAAACTATAAAATCTCTTGATAAAAATGAAAGCTACAAAATACTTAGGAATTTTGGAAGCGGACAATATCATGCAAGCAGAAATGAAAGGAAAAGTTAAAAAGGAATATCTCAGGAGAACTAGAAAACTTCTAAGAACGAAACTTAACAGCTGAAATCTGATCAAAGGAATTAATACCTGGGCTGTCCCCATTATAAGATACTCGAGACCATTCTTAAAAATGGACAAAAAGAAGAACTCAGACAGATAGACCAAAGGACGAGAAAATTAATGACCATGCACAAGGCTCTCCACCCTAGAGATGATAGAGATAGATTGTATGTGTCAAGAAAGGAAGGGGAAGAGGTCTTGCCAACATAGAGGAATGCGTAGAAACCACAATCCAACAACTTGAAGATTACACAAGGAAGAGCAAAGACAAATTACTTATGGCGACCAACAATAGTAGAAACGGCAGATGGACAAACAGAAGAACGACAAAGACTAGAAAACAAAATGGGAAGAAAAACAATTATATGGACGCTTCAAACGACAAATAGATGAGGTTGCACATCAAAAGACTTGGACATGGTTAAAAAGGGAAACCTCAAAAGAGAAACAGAATCACTTATAATTGCTGCACAAAATAATGCCATAAGGACAAACTACATCAAAGCGAAAATTGATAAGACCCAACAAAATAGTAAATGTAGACTTTGAGGTAATAGAGATGAGACTGTTAACCATATACTCTGCGAATGTAGCAAACTAGCACAACGAGAATACAAAACTAGACACGACTGGGTTGGGAAGGTGATCCACTGGGAATTATGCAAGAAATTAAATTTTGACCACACAACAAAATGGTATATGCATAAACCAGAATCTGTTCTTGAGAACGAAACGCACAAAATTCTCTGGGACTTTGAAATTAAAACGGATCACCTTATCCCAGCAAGAAGACCAGACCTAGTGTTGATTAACAAAAAAGAAAGAACTTGTCAACTGGTGGATTTTGCAGTGCCAGCGGATCACAGGGTGAAGTTAAAGGAAAATGAAAAAATTGACAAATATCTGGACCTTGCCAGAGAACTGAAAAAGTTATGGAATATGAAAGTGAAAGTTATACCATTGTA
>CM042158.1:44829882-44852179 GCA_023376005.1 Doryteuthis pealeii
TTTTCAGAATACAAATTGTGTAAAAAAGTACCGAAAATCTCGATACTTTTTCGATACACCTTATATATATATATATATATATATATATATATATATATATATATATATATATATATATATATATATATATATATATATATATTAATCTATCACATACCCATATATTATATCTATTCGGGTGTATCGAAAGGTGATAGAAAGAAGTTTAAGTTAAAAGAGACAGGTAATTTTTATGGTAATTATGAACTTTTATTTAGAAAAAAACACAACCCACAAATTTTGTAATAAAACTGTTAATTTTCCCATTAAACAAATAAATTAGGGTTATGGGTTAGGATTAGGGTTAAGATTAGGGTTAGGGTAAGGGTTGGGCTTGGGGTTTAGGGTTTAGGGTTAGTTTAATGGGAAAATAAAGAACCCAAATTATTTATTTACTTTCCCATTAAACTAACCCTAAACCCCAACCCTAACCCTAACCCTAAACCCTAATTTATTTGTTTAATGGGAAAATCAATAGTTTACTAAATTTGTGGGTTCTGTTTTTTTCTGG
Organism: Doryteuthis pealeii; assembly: GCA_023376005.1. Lineage (NCBI taxonomy): Eukaryota > Metazoa > Mollusca > Cephalopoda > Myopsida > Loliginidae > Doryteuthis > Doryteuthis pealeii. Next base: position 44,830,433 of record CM042158.1, read on the forward strand.
GACACCTTTATTTACTAAACAGAAGTTCATAATTACCATTTTTATTTGTGGCTAAATTCTTCCACTGTCATTTTAGAAACGCCATTTCACCTGGAACACCTGGGAAAGATTAGAAGTCTCTTTCAAGGGGACCCACCCTGTCAACACGCCTCACTTATGCCACTGTTTCTCATCGAATCTGGATCACAACTTATTTTGTGAATGTCATTAAATCACAGGTCATATCACTCTTACAGTGATGCTGATAGCTTTTTAATTTAGTACGTCCAGGGACGCATGTATTTGATTTGAATGAATCACCAGGAAATTTGATGGTTCTCAACTAAACTTTTTTAATAAATTATAGAGTTTTATTCATGAACAACTAAAGCAGTCTAATCCCAACCTTATATCCTATACAGTGTAATTCGTTTGCAAGAAAATATTGAAATATATTTACAGTTAGCTGAAAATTGTGGGGGAAGAAAAAAAAACACTGGGACGCATGGATATGATTTTTCTGCGTCCTTTTAGATTTTTATGCGTCAGTAGCGCATAACACGTGATTTCTTTCAACCAAACACGTGATTTCTTTCAACCAATCAGAGTGTAGCTCTCTTACAACATTTTCTCTCAGTACCATATTTTCATGTCGAAAAGATGTTGGTTGGCTGGTTGGCTGGACTTTATGACATGTCAACCCATTGGAAGATTTTATGCCGAAGACGTTTTGTTTTATTCATTGTTGATAGGGACTCATTTTGTTCTATTTAACCCATGGATGGGACCCTGAAAGGTACTATTACTCCGGGTCAGAATGGACCTGGGAATAACTGTGATGAAGGGGTACTCCACATTCCTCAGGGGTCCAGAATTGCTTCATCATCAGATAGAATTTAACGTCATACCCAGGACAAGAAGACCCGCAGTCATCATCCTCTAACATATATATATAATAAAAAGGGTTGGGGCTTGCTACAAGGGCAATAGAGTTGGGGCAATCCTATAGGTGCTAGGGCTTGACGCCAAAAGGAAATGACCCATGACCAATGACTGTCAGTCATTATTCCCGCAAGTGTTTGACCTCGGGGTCACTTATCCACTTCAAACCTCCGCACCACCTGGAGGCAGAGAAAGGTAACTTTACAAAGAATATCGGAAACAATGAAATAGTTTTGCCGTGGAATTATCCTTAATCCCATTATTCGGATTAGATCTGAGTGAATTAACTGGTAAGAGATATTCCCTTATATGGAAACTGGTATGAAAACTGTTGTGTCGTGGAATCAAGGAAGGTCGACACACATATAAATATAACAAGTGGGTTTATATTCCGATAAGAAATAAGGTACACGGTTGAATACGTCAACTAGGATAAAATACGATTAACCATGCGTTGCTCTGAAGCTGCTCTCCCAGCACAGAGAGCTAGTCTCTCGGCACAGAGAGCTTTCCGCTACATAGTCCTCATCTTGCGGGGATAGTCTGTTTACTCCACGACAAAAACAATTCATCTTGTGCAGGTAGGTGGGTTGAATAAAATGTTCAGTTCAGACACCTGTACAACGGCCGAAACGTGACTACAAACAACTAAAATGAGGATAATAGTACGAATAGATAAAAAAAACATTGTTTTCGATTGATTGTAATGTCCTGTCAACCGATTTAGTATTATTCTATGTGTAAGGATTTGCTAATACTCAGACTTAAATTCACATTTCTTTTACGATGGGAAATTTAAAATAATACTCGGGTACCTTAAAAGTACGACCGTTATCATCTTGCAACACGCTCTGGTTAAAAATGAGACCGTCCAAATCGTCCAAGATGAAATGTAAATCCTGATTATTAGTTGGAGGCCGTGGTGTAATGGTTAGAGTCGTAGGAAATGGACTCACCGACCCGAGTTCAAATCCTGGACGAAGCTACAGTTCACATAGCGTTAATACCCCTGTGAGCGGTATGAATCCAACTACTTTCCCTCCAGCTATGGGTAAATAGTAGGGCAGACTGAGCACTTTAACCTTGGTTAGGCAACCAGTCTAGGAGAAGGAAAACTCTGAATTAAAATCTATTAAACTCTGCTGTGGTGGTCACTACTAGAGTAGGCTCAGTCCTAATTAGTGATCTATTTCACTAATGTAATGAAATGTGATTATCTGGTGTTGCTTATCCACTTAATTCTTATTTTAAATGAGTGTCGTCACCTCAGCTAAATAATGGACCATTCCATTTTTATTATAAAGAAAGAAATGGAGGAAAAAGGACATGTTACACAGAAAAATATAAGAAAGAAAGAAAGATGGTAGAGAGAGAGAGAGAGAGGGGGGTAGGCGAGGGGGGGTGAGCGTGTGGAGGCGATAATGCTAATCTAACATAATGAAAAGATGAAAAAAAGAAAGGAAAAAAAGAGTGAGAAAGAGTTAAATCAAGCTTATACTTTTTACATATTGAAATATTTCGTAATAGCTCTTAATTAAACATATCAAACGTCGTAATGATTAAATTATCATACTGTGGTATATCCACAGGTCCTGCTAGTTTAACTAAATGTAGAGATGAATTTGTCTCTGTTTTTTAATTAACAAAATTTATGAAAAGTTAAGAAATACAATTAAATGTCGCTGTTAAATCAACGACAAATTACGGGTGTTGTTGCTTTTTTTTAGTGTTTCTACTTTAACGGGTTACAATATCCCGTAAACACCCGCCCCCCTCTATGAAGTGAGTTGATATGAGGAAAAAAGGAACGTTTCTACAGCGTCTAAGAATTTGAGGTAGGACAGGAAAATGGTGGAATTGTCAGTTCAACTGATTTACGGGGAGATTTTCAGACTAAAAATTAAAAGGCCGTCTAGATTGGTTTAATTTGTTTCGCTAAGGAAAAAAAAAAGCGTTTTCTTAATAAAAAGATCAGTTGGTTTCTGATTTATGTCATATTATATGAGAGAGACTGAATCTGAGACAAAAAACAAAAAACAACCCCCCATAAAACTTACGTCAACATGTTTAGCATCACGTGACCTTTCAAATCAACCAAGTCAGATATTTCTCGGCGGTGGTGGGGTGCGAGTGGAAAGTTTCGTGGTATTTGTGTATATGAGCAAAAGCAATGAACAAAATATTTTTCGTAATCGCGCGCTCAATGTAAAGATAAAAACGTTATCTTATTATAAGATTTGGTGTCTGTCTGTAACCGAAACTGCCTTACTACGTGCGTTAATATTCTATTCATAATTAATAATAATAATAATAATAATAATAATAATTTGAGAATGAAACGCATAAAATTCTTTGGGAATTCAAGATAAAGACGGATCCTTTATCTCAACCAGGAGATCAGACCTAGTGTTGATTAACAAAAAAAAAAAAAAGGAAAAAAAGAGAGAACGTGTCAACTGGTGGACTTTGCGGTTCCAACAGATCACAGGGTAAAGTTGAAGGAAAACGAAAAGATGGACAAATACCTGGACCTTGCCAGAAATTGAAAAAGCTGTGGAATATGATGGTCAAAGTGATAAAAATTGTAGTTGGTGCACTTGGAACGGTCCCAAAAAGCTTGGGAAAAAAACTGGAGGATCTGGAAATCAGAGGAAAAATTGAGATAATCCAGACTACTGCATTGCTGCAATCGGCAAGAATACTCAGCAGAGTCCTGGAGACCTGAGGAGACTTGTTGATACTCAGACTTCAGTGAAATACCATCAGCTAACGCTGATGTGAAAAACTCAAAAGGAGTGAAATAATAATAATAATAATAATAATAATAATAATAATAATAATAATAATAATATTTGCAGTGCCAGCAGATCACAGGGTGAAACTAAAGGAAAATGAAAAAATGGACAAATATCTAGACCTTGCCAGAGAACTGAAAAAGTTATGGAATATGAAAGTGAAAGTGATACCAATTGTAGTTGGTGCACTTTGAACAGTCCCAAAAGGATTAGAAAAGGGTTTGGAAAGTTTGGAAATCAGAGGAAGGATTGAAACCATTCAGAACACTGCACTGCCGCAATCTGCCAGAATACTCAGAAGAGTCCGGAGACCTGAGGAGACTTGCTGTCACTTAGACTCCAGTGAAAGACCATCAGCTAATGCTGATGTGAAAACTCAAAAGGAGCAAATAATAATAATAGACGGATCACCTAATCCCGGACAGGAGACCAGACCTAGTTTTTATAAATATACTTTTCTGCATTCGCTTAATACATGGTCGATTGTCTTATCTCCGTCTCCACACATCCAACGTTTGCTGTTCTTTTGTTTCTCTTTTCGCATTGATATAATTTGTTCTTATGACATTGTTTTGTACAGCAATTATTAGCGATTCAGATTCTCCTAATTCAGTTGTAATGATCTTAAAAACTAAATATATCTAAGGTAGGTGGGTTGTCTCCCTTAGTCGACGTGCCTCTCTTCAATCCAACCAATCACAGGCCAACAATTTTCGGCGGGAACAATTGAAGATAGAAATCTTCCTCTTTTTGTGCCAGCATCTCTTAGGGTCGGGAGTAAAATAGTCGCTCCCTACAATTCAGCAGAGAGTGGCAGATATAGAGAAGGGCCGTAGTAAGTACGATAAAATCATAAACATTCCAAGCACTCAGTTAAGTGGACTTGTATTCATTATATTTATATAATTGAAATTTCCCGCAGACAATACTATCGTTTGCAACAACAATTATTACAAGTGTATTTTCTTGTATGTATAAATGTATTAATACAGTGTTATTTGAAATTCCATGTTGTGTTTATGTATTTCCTGTTTTTAACTCTTGATAATTCCACATTCGCGGTTTAAATCAGCGCAGTATCCAGCGACGATCGAACTCACTATTCAATAGTAATCGGTCTGTAAGACAAGCTTGCAATGGGACGCCAGGATGTGAAACAAGGCCTCAAGGGTGGCGCTCCAGTGGTTGGTTGGTTGGTTGGTTGGTTGGTTTTAAGGCATATCAACCGTTGTTGGTTTATTTTATGCCGAAGATCTTTTATTTTATTCATTCTTAATGGGTATTCATTTTTTTAAACTTTTTTAAAACTCATTTTTTTTCTATTTTAGACCCAAACAGGCACTACCACTCCGGGTCAGAGTAGACCTAGGAATAATGGCAAAAAAGCGTACTCCACATTCCCTGGAGCTCCAGAATAGGAACTTCACTATTATGTGCGGTTTAACGTCATATCCAGGACATTAAGACCCTCAGCCACTGCCCTTTAGCACATGTATGATAAAAAAGATGGGGTTTGTCATAAGGGCAATACGATTGGGACAATCATATAGAAGCTAGGGCTTGACATAATCAGCCGATTAATCGGAGGGGGCCTCTCTGACCGTCTGTCTAGCCTAAGTAAAGACCAAAGTGGAATGTCTGCTCAGTCACCAAAAATTCGTCCTTAAGCATTACAGGTCGCCAACAGGTGACCCCATTGGGGAATTTTATCCGCCTGCAGAGGCGTAGTCGGTGTATTCTTCTTCCCCAGTCGACAGGGCGGAGTACAGAAATTTCTTAAACCTTTATGTAAATAACTGAAAGCCAAATGACATCTCCAGGGAACTGAGAAGATGTGGGAAATTGAAATAATAATTGTACTTATACTTTATTTGATATTCAGTGAAAATCACCTTTGACTACTGGAGTGTAAAGAAATCTATGCGCAAATAAGAAAATAATAATTTCATTCTAGCAGTTGAAAGAATTTGTAGTTTTACGAGTGAATATGAACTAGGAAAAAAAAAAGTTCTTTCCCACCAAAAGAAAAATTTCCCTGAATAACCATGATATGAATTTTATTGAGAAAATGTTTCTTTCAAATAAAAAAAAAATTAAAAAAAAAGAAAGAAAAAGAAACTAGGCCTTTTTATTACGACGTAGGCCAAGGCCTTTTAAGCACTCACTTTTGTAGATACTACATTATGATACGTACGTACACACACACACACACACACCACACACACACACACACAGAGAGAGAGAGAGAGAGAGAGAGAGAGAGAGAGAGAGAGAGAGAGAGAGAGAGAGAGAGAGAGAGAGATGCACACGCACACACACACACATTTCTAATACCGTGTTTTCCCGAAAATAAAATAGATCTTATATAAATTTTCACTTCGAAATATAACAATAGGGCTTATATTGGGGTGGATGTCGAGTGTTTGCATTGGATGGTGTGATTGTGAAGAATCTTTTTTTCTTTTGTTTGTCTGCCGCTCTCAACTAGGGCTTATTTTAAGGGGATGTCTTTTATAAAAAATAATCCTGAAAAATCATGCGAATGTCAGTGTGCCACATTTTTTTTTTCCAGTTAGGCTGTTGCCTAACAAATGTTACCATTTTGGAATCGGACCGACTCCGTAAGCAAATTAAAAACATTCGGGCCGAATCCGGATTCAAAATCCGGAAATTTTGGAATCCCTAGTTGTAATTATTGTGATTTTTTTAGACGATTTCTTTACGTGATTCATTTTGCGACGATTTTTTTTGTAAGATGATAATTTTTGTAACTTGGAAATAAATTTGGTAATAATCGATTCTATGCTGATTGTTCAAGGGTTGGAAATAATGCCGCAAAAAACTTGATCCACCACTTACTCACCTAATAAGCTAGTGATGACTATATATATATATATATATATATATATATAGTCTATTTCAGGGAGCTGAAATAGACTATAATGCTAAATCTCTAAGTCTTTTGTTATTTCATTACTTATATATTTGCTCTGTGACTCTAACATTAAGAGCACACATTGAGTTCTCAAACTGCGACAGGTCTTTTTAAAATAAAACTCTTGTGTCGTAAGGAAGATTTCTTCTCTGGACTTTTGGATTATATATATATATATATATATATATATATATATATATATATATATATATATATATGAGGAAAAGGGGGTTGGAATGAATCCGACAGAATGAGGTAAAATAAGGAATGAAAGAACAAAACTCAGACAAAAATGTGTAGTATATTTCGCTGGAGGTTTGTCCTCAGCTTCTTCTGCTTTATTCACACACAAACATCTCTAATACCGTGTTTCCCCGAAAATAAGACAGATCTTTTATTAATTTTCACTATAGAAAGAAAAAGCTGAGGTCAAACCTCCAGCGAAATATACTACACATTTTGTCTGAGTTTTGTTCTTTTATTCCTTATTTTACCATATATATATATATATATATATATATATATATATATATATATATATATAGTCGTTGTGAAGTCCACGTATGCTTGTTTGTTGGTATACCTGGTGTCTAGTTCTCAGTGTGAATATATTACATTGTATATATAAAAGTAATTGGTAATTTGCTTGAAGCATTGTTAAGTATGTTATAATATATTAATGATTTGAAGGCAATTACAATGCGTATAAAAAATAAAAAAAAAACAAAAACAAAAACAATAAAACAATAAAAACAATAAAAACAAAAACAAAAAGAAAAAACAATAAAAACAAAAAGAAAATAAGAAAAAACAATAAAAACAAAAATAAAAACAATAAAAATAAAAATAAAATAAAAAAGACAAAAATAACATCTTTTTGTTTTTATTTTTTATACGCATTGTAATTGCCTTCAAATCATTAATATATTATTTGTATATATGTATTTTATATATACCTATAATATTAATTTTTGGGGAGTTTGCGTGAAGCATTGGCTGTAAAATAAATAAGAAACTCAGTTGGTGTTTATGTGTTAAATTCTACTTTATTTCATTCTATATTTCGGAAGTTCGGCCTTCCTTTGTTAAGTTATTCTAGACTGACTGTTTTGTGTAGTTTAGACGCTTTTATAGCTGGGGATGCTGGTGGTCTGTGGCTTGGTTGGCTGGGGTGGTGTCCCTATGTCAGTGGGTCATTTATGTTTGGATGATATATTTTCTTGTATCTATGACCCACTGACAGAGGGACACACTCCACTGACAACCACTCACATTCCAGCCAGTACTATTCAAATTATAGGTATATACAAAATACATATATCCAAATACAATAAATTCACACTGAGAACTAGACTCACCGGACACATATATATATATATATATATATATATTTACCAACCCCTCCGCACGAGCAGGATGTGACACAAGGTCAATTTCTTAAGTGGAGTTTAACAGGTTTTAATTGAGAGTTTTCCTTCTCCTAGACCGGTTGCCTAACCACGGTTAAAGAGCCCAGTCTGCCCTACTATTTACCCATAGCTGAAGGGAGAGTAGAATTCATACCTTTCCCAAGGGTATTAGCGCTAAGTGAAATGCAATTATCACACATATATATATATACATACATACATACATACATATATATATATATATATATATATATATATATATATGCACGAGCAGGATACGGCACAAGTTCAATTTCTTAAGCGGAGTTTGACAGGTTTGAAGTTTTCCTTTTAGATTGGTTACTTAACCAAGGTTAAAGGGCTCAGTCTATCCAACTATTTACCCATAGCTGGAGGAAGTAGATTGATATACGCTTTTCATAAGGGGGTTAGCGCAATGTGAAATGCCACGTCCAGGATTTGAACTCGGATCGACGAGTTCGTTTCCTACGATTCTAACCATTACATCACACGCCTTTATCTTATATGTATATTGCTTATACTTGGGTAGCATGCGTCTTTCTGAGGCCTTTAGCAAAATATTGAATACAATAGATACAAAATAGGCCTATTTATATACACATAGTTTGTGTTGCATATGGTACAACCCCCTAACCTTAGGCTAAATTTCAGGTCTCAAAAGTCACATGATACACGAGTATCTCTCTCTCTCTCTCTCTCTCTCTCTCTCTCTATATATATTATATATATATATATATTACCAAACATATTGGTCAAAGCTTGGTAAGAAAATACCTGGTAAATAGTTTGATAGTAAAAATATACTACCAAACTTCACCTGGGGAAAAAAATGAAAAGAGAGGTCGTACCAACCAAAAATAATCGGCTAATACTATAACACTTGGCAAAAAGAATATAAATATATATATATATATATAATATATATGAAATATATATATGAAAATATATATATACAAACCGCTAGGACTATCTAAAGCTAAAAAGTAAAAAGTGCTCAATACCTAAGTAGAGCAAATAATAAAGTTAAACCTAATGAGACAGATATACCTACTAATAGTCTCGCTTAGTAGCTCATCAGGGCAAGAATGTGAATCTTGTCCTGATGAGCTACTAAGCGAAACTATTAGTAGGTATATCTGACTCATTAGGTTTATACACACACACACACACACACACACACACACACACACACAGATATATATATATATATATATATATATATATATATATATATATACGAAGGTGTGTCAATTTTGTTTAGGACAGGTATAATTACCAACACAGAAACATGTATCATACATCAAAATGAAACTGGTCCTCGGTGAGTCACATCTCTACTTCTCCACATAGTCACCTTTCTCAATAGCAATGTTCCACCTTCGAATGAGAGCATGTATCCCTGCCCCGTTATATTCTGTTAACTGTTCTTTGAGACACTTCTTCACTATAGATTTCACCTCCTCATCCCTGGAATAATGTTTGCCTCTCAAACACGAAGAGATGATAAGCTGAAGGCGGTAAATTTGGTGAGTATGGAGGATGCGGTAAAGTTGTCCACCCGAATGAGGAGATTTTCTCCTTTGTCCTGATGCTTGTATGTGGTCGAGCATTGTCATGCAGAAGGAGGACATTGTGACATTCTGAAAAAGATTAATGAATGGAACATTTTTTTTTCAGAATACAAGGTGTGTCAAAAAGTACAAAAATTCTCGATACTTTTTTTGACACATCTTGTATATATATATATATGTGTGTGTGTGTGTGTGTGCACGCCCGTGTGTGTGTGTCTGTGTGTGTGTGTCAATGTGTGCGTGTGTGTACGCTCGAGCGCATGTGTTTACAAAATACTATAATTTAATAAAGTTTATCTAAGAAATTTCTTAGATTATTACATCTCATATTACGAGTGTAAATAAACAAAACAAGATGGCGATATAGCAATCAGCAAAGAAAGGGCTAAAACTGATGGCAGATTTGAGCAACGCCTAACGAATTTCAAATTTCGAGCAAACCTCTAGCTGCATTGTCATTGGTATACAGGATCTCTAGAATAAAATACTTTATTTCCAACGGACTTTAATTGTAAGTAAAGCGGCCTAAAGTTGGTATTAGCCAGTCAGCGAGGGAGTCTATCCCCTTTTCAATAGCGCTAGACCAAGGAGATTGTTTGGGCGTCTGAGGTGGAGCGCCACATCTACCATCAACTCCTTACTTTACCGCACTGATCCCTGTGCTTCTCATACGCTGAGTTGGCGAGGACCGGTATCGAACTAGGAACCTTGTGGTCTCTAACCGAACACTCTACCGACTGAGCTAACCCGGCCCCTTTAATCGTAAGTACATTATATTTTTGGAAATATTCTTTTACGTATTAATTTTAGTTAGATATATAGCCTACACTATTTCATATATATATATATATATATATATATATATATATATTGCAGATACATCGGCACAGGCTGAGTCACTACTTTATCGTTAATTGTTTTATTTTCGTAGTTTACCCGGACATACATACCCACATTTTTCACGCTACCCTAACTTAGTTATAAATGTTCTATCCAAGATATTGAACACTATTTACTTATAAACAGAGCACCCATATCACCAATATTAATATATATATTATAATATAATAAACTATATAATATTATATTTACACAACATTCTATGTCAATTATATATATTAGTGTTAACAATATCTACATATAAAACATATTATATTTATATATTATAGCGGTTATATGGGGTGCATATTGTATAATATATAGTATATAATTATATCTTAATAAATATATCTATATATAAGTAAATATATAATAAAATATATTTATATATTCTATATATATATATATATATATATTATATAATATATATTTATTATAATATATATATTATATATATATATATTATATATATATATATATATATATATAATGGGCCGGGTTAGCTCAGGCAGTAGAGCGTTCGGCTAGAAACCACAAAGTTCCTAGTTCGATACCGGTCCTCGCCAACTCAGCGTATGAGTAGCACAGGGATATGTGCGGTAAAGTAAGGAGCTGATGGTAGTGTGGCGCTCCACCTCAGACGCTAAAATAATCTCCTTGGTCTAGCACTAGTGAAAAGGGGTAGACTCCCTCGCCGCATGGCTGATACCGACATTAGGCCGCCCCGACGACTATATATATATATATATATATATATATATATTGTCATCCACAGACACTGTGTTTCGACGTCTCGTCGGTGTGGCTAGACTTAACAGGGATGGAAAACCGACTGATTTTTCATCATTCCGGCGTCATAACCGCTTGGTCATCAGCCACAGGAAGGGAAATGGTAGATTTTAACTGATAAATACATACATAGATATATATGTTTCAGCCGCTGGAGAGCTCACATCCGATTTATGTATTCCCATTTAAGTTTAACTTGCGACCGACAATTACATGTTACCCCAGAGAGCTCAACCAGCAACGAGTTAGAAATATATATTTTGTCATCCACAGACACCGTGTTTCGACGTATCACATCTCCTTCAGTGTGGCTAGACTTAACAGGCTGCCTCCGAACGGGATATATATATATATATATATATATATATATAGTCGTGTGTGTGTATTTGGGCAGCATTGATCTCAACTAATTTTCATAATTATCAATAATATAAAGATAATTTTTACAAATTGAAATTGAAATGGCTATTTGAATTATGGAGAATATCTAGCAGTTCTTTACTAAACTTAGATTAGTTATGGCACCGATTCAGAAGTATATATTTTAAACTCAGTAGTAATGATCAGCTCGCCTAGCTTTTTAATCACTATACCACGCTAGGTGCCCTTAAAAATAGGTCTGGATTAGATTTTGCGCGGGCGTGGAGCAACACATCGTGGTGTAATGGTTAGCAAGTCTAGCATATCCATTAATACTGATTAACGAGTTCGATCCTCGATGGATGCCCATACTTGCGATCTAGTGTCACATCCTATCCGTAGCGAACAGATTGGGTTAAGTTTGCATGATAGCAACGCAGAACCATTACTACTGGATGGAGAGTTCGATTCTGGCATTATCTTTTTTTTTTTTAATGACAGTAAGTGTTAGCGGTAGTTTTATTTTTTCACGAGTTATTTACGCTAGTTTTAAGGTGTTTGTTCTCATTTAAATGTATTTCATCCGGTTTACGGCAAAAATCGATTTACGTCACAACTTTTTGAATGACGTAGAGCGGGATATGACTGTATATGTTTTCTTTCGAGAGAAAATCGCCGAGGCACAAAGGTTAACATCTATGGAACGCAGGCATATCAGCATATATTTGTATTATTTGCTTTGTTCCAATTATAAACCACCATGTTAGTCAATATTGTATTAGTGTCTACATATGCATGTATGGCGTGTGTGTATGTATATGTATATATGTGTGTGTACGTTTGTGTGTGTGCGTGTGTGTGTGTGTGGATGGATATGTACGTTTGACAACAGATCCTCATATATAAATTATCGCCGTTGTTCCCACGTCACCGGCGGTGTATTGTCTGCCCGTCGTCGTTGTCCAGCCTGAGTCTGCCTTGCAATGTGTCAAAAACAGCCACGACTACTCGAGGGCCATTAAGCCACCCTTGAAATATGCGAGTCACAATCTGCAGACGACAACAAAGTGACAGCCAGTCCTTGGTAAAAATGTCGTCATGTCATTCGAAAGACTTCCCTGTTGATTGCCAGACGAGAAAGAAAGAAAATCTTCCGTATAAGATCAGACATTGGCGCCCATTTGCAGGTATCGATAAGTGGTTAGAACGCTGGGCACAAAATGATTTGGTGATTAGGTGATGGTACTTATTATATATTATTGTTGGTACCTTTCTGTCCACTAAGTACAATGGCGTAGTGTCCATAAATAAATAAATAAATATATAAATAAATTTAAAAAAATCTGAATCTGCGCAAGTGGCTGTGCAGGCCTATCCCCGAGTGACAGTATTTGGTTCACTGACTGCACACAAACTGACGCTTTCTGGGACTGCTGTTTTTTCTCTCTCTTTCTGGCTCTCTTTGCTGTCGAGGCATGTCTCCTCTCCACCTCACTCCTCTTCGTGTAGGTTTAAATTCAGAGTTTTCCTTCTCCTAGACTGGCTGCCTAACCAATGTTAAAAAGTACAATATACTCTACTATTTACTCATAGCTGAAGGGGGAATAGTTGGGTGCATACCTTTCCCATGGATATTAGCGCTATGCAAATAGCGAAATGCAATTAGCCTCGCCCAGAATTTGAAGTCAGATCGACGAGTCCATTTCCAGCGACTCTAATCATTACATCACCCGCCTCCACACTATTATACACTGACAATCCCGATCCACGAAAATTTCTCGGATTTTGACAAGTAGGATACAAACACTCTGGCATTGAATTTTTAACTCCCACTCCCTCACGCAATATCTTTCAAAGATTAATTTTTATACCACCTAGAGGGCGTTTTTTTGTTGTTTTGTTTTGCTAGATTAGCAGAAAATTGATAGTTTGCTCTTAAGGTATTATCTTGTACTGAGGAATATGGAGTACTCCTTCATCACCATTACTCCCAGGTTCACTCTTACCTGGAGTGGTAGTACCTGTTAGGGTCCCATTTATTTGTTAAATAGGAAACAATGCGTTGATGAAAATGTGTTTAAAAATTGCGTTTAAAACAATTGAGTACCCATCAAGAATGAATAAAAGAAAACGTCTTCGGTATGAAATAACTCAACAAGGGTTGACCTGCCGTAAAATCCAACCAATCAACCAACCAACCAACCAATCGAAACATTATCTACATTGTAGGAAACTACTTCTAGTGGAGCTCTGGGGAGTATGTAGTACCCCTTTATCATCATTACTCACAGGTCCAATCTTATTCAGGGTGGTCATACTTGTTAAGGTCCTATCTATGTGTTAAATAGAAAAAATGAGTATTATTTGTATTATTCAGACTATTGTCCTCATCTTCATTGTTATCTGTACAACGTTTCAGCCGATGTGCCCTCCGACCATCTTCAGGTTTTTCTTGTCGGACTCGGGAACCATCTCGGACTCAGGAACCTTCTCTCGGGAACCATCTCGGACTCGGGAACCTTCTCGGACTCGAGAACCTTCTTGTCGTAACCGGGAACCTTCTTGTAATCGGGAGCCATCACGGAACTTTGAACCTAACCCTTTATTCAGTCCACGGGGGTATCCTGTTCTCATTCTGCTAACCATAGCTGGGGTACAGGTGTTAATTTGTGTTAATTATTATTCTATGTTACTGCTGCCCCTGGCCAGGATTGAACCTGTAATCTAGAGATAACTGTCACTTAGAACTGTATTAACCCAGTTCCTTTATTCACTAGGCTATGTGTCCAATTAGAATACTAGAAGGGGTATCCTGCTCTCATTTCAGTAACCATACCTGGGGTACAGGTGTTAAGCTGTGTTAATTATTATTCTATGTTACTGCTGCCCTTGAACAGGAATGAACCTGCAGTCTAGAGATAACTGTCACTTAGAACTGTCTTAACCTAACTCCTTTATCCACTAGGCTATGTGTCCAATTGGAGAAAAAATGAGTTTAAAAATGTGTTAAGAAATTGAGTTAAAAAAATTCTGCATAAAATAACCCAACAGGGGTTGACATGGCGTAAAATCCTACTAACCAACTAACCCACCGGATACAACCTTCGTGAAAGCACAATGAATAGAAAATCTAACTGTGTGTTCCTTGTGCAAATGTATCATTATAGCCTCAAATGTCGTATTAGTGAAATTAGCATATGACCCACAAGTGGTGTCCTATCGACAGGATGTAGAATCAGCAGAGTTATTGACTCAGACAAAAGCTGTTGGGCATTTTGCAGTGTTGAAAATTTAGGCAAGTCAATTGTTTTCATGTCATCCTATTCTCTTCCGGGTAATTTCCTTATCCATCAAATTGACACGAGGGACAAATAGCCAAAAGACTTGCATATATTGGTCTCTTACACAGGTACTTCCACGCACACACACGCACGCGCGCAGGCTCACACGCACACACTTTTTTGTTATCCTTCATTATATATATATATATATATATTTATATATATATATATATACATATTTATATATATTCTTCATTATATATACTAGCAAATATATGCACCCTCCGGGTGCAAGTATTTAAGTTTTAATGTAATAAAATATTGTATTAAATTAGAAAGGCTAATGAAACTAAATAAGAATACAGATAAAACGATTTGAAACAGAGGGAGTATAATAAAAGATTTGAAACAGAGAGGTATAATAAAAAAATGGAATAACTGAAACTTACTCTTCTTCCACTCTCGTCTTTCATTGTTATTTTTTCTAATTTAAGTATTTAGTTAAAAGAGGAAGTAAAGAATAAAATGACAGTTATTTTTTCTTGTTAATGGATTTCATTTAAGATTCATTGAAGAGATTTTTGCTTATATTCATTAAAATAAAACCAAACAGTTAGAAATCAATAATACTAAGCACATATTTATTAAATTCGATTTTTTAATATTAATATGCAAATTAGCCTTCCCATTTACACAGTAAACCGCTATTTTGTTGTATATATAAATATAATTGCATGTTGTCAGTATGTAGACATAGTTAACAGTATTAATAATGTAAGACAATTTTATTAATAATTGAGGTTTAGATAAAAATAAAATCATGGAGAATGTGATGTCAATAACGAAGAGAATTGTGACTTGAGTAGGAATATAGTTTCGGTTACAGACAGAAAAACACACAATCTCCATTATAATAAGATATATATATATATAATTTTATAAGATTATATATAAGATAATGGAGATTCGCTTCCGGTTTTTGTCTGTAACAAAAATTACGTCACTGCTTATGTCACATTACTCAAAATCGTCATAACAGAATAAATTCACTCAAAATTTGAACATGCAACATTAGACAGTCCTCATTGTTTTTTAAAACAAGTTTTAATAAATACATGTCTGGTATCATATATCTATATATAGTTTGTTTTATTTTAATACATATTCAAAGTTTACATTTCAAATTGTTTTATTTTTTAATCCTTTAATGAATTTGATGATTTTACTTACTTAGGGTACAAACTCGCTGACATTGAATTTTTTACTCCCACCCCTCAGGCAATATGTTTCAAAAATCTATTTTTACATCGCTCGGAGGGTGTTTTTTTTTATTTTGTACTAGTCTTATTATAATGGAGATTGTGTGTTTGTCTGTCTGTAACCGAAACTATATTACTATACAAATCATAATTCCTTTTGTTATTTACATCATATTCTCCATGATTTTATTTTTATTTAAACCTCAATTATTGATAAAATTGTTTTACATCATTATGACTGTTGACCATATATCTATATACTAATAACATGCAATTGTATTTATATATACAACAAAATAGCGGATTATAGTGTGAATGGGAAGGCTAATTTGCATATTGATCTTAAAAAATTGATTTTAATGAATATGTGCTTAGTATTATTGATTTCTAATTATTTGGTTTTATCTTTTTGAATATGAACAAAAATCTCGGGGATAAATCTTAAAAGAAATCCATTAACAAGAAGGAATAACTAATATTATTTTTTACTTCCTATTTTAACTAAATAGTTAAATTAGGAAAATTTACCAATGAAAGAGGGGAGTAATGGAAAATTATGGAAGAGTTACTTTCAAAGTTGTTCTATTTTTCAATCATACCCCCACTGTTCCAAATCTTTTTATCTGCATTCTTATTCAGTTTCATTAGCCTTTCTAATTTAATATGATATTTTATTATATTAAAACTTAAATACGTGCACCCGAAGGGTGCATATATTTGCTAGTATATATAATGGAGAATGAATGTGGAAAGTATAAGCATATGAAGGTGCTCAATGCTAAAATAGCAGAACAGTTTTAAAATCAGATTAACTATTATAGTGTTAATATTCCGTAACTGCAGTTTCATGCATATCATGCCATCTTCAGACGGTTAAAAATATTAAAATATTAAAACGGTGGCTTGTTCAGCGTTTATATAATATGAAGCATTCTCACGCAATGGAATACTATAACATGAGACTTATATTTGAAAATATAAACATGTTTAGTTCTAAGTGTATGTGGTGACCGGATGAAAAAAAAGTTTTTTTTAGATTAATAGAGGGCGAAAAATATGGGAATTATTAGGGTCGGGAGGCAAATGACATAATAGAAATTTATTTAAATGTCTATATTTGGAAACCAGTTCGCTTCTCTTGTTCAATAAATTTACATTCGTATTTTGAAGAATACACCATTTTTCTTCGATGCAAAGTCCGCAGTTGCGCTGGCCACACTTATAAGCCTGGTCCTTTTTGATAATTTCCCATGTTATCATAGGTGTTTCGCCCAATGTTTTAGATAAGGTGGTACCGTTTGCATATTTTCTGTTGTTGAAGCTTAGATTGTGATTGTACCACCTATTTTTCTAATTTTTTTCAGTGGCACCGATGTATGTTTTTTTCATTGTTGTTATTTTCAGTTTCCTTGACGGTGGCCTTAAAGTATATATATATATATATATATATATATATATATGAAAGAAAAATACATTGTGAATATACAGAGGATATACATGATCCCAAATAGAATCCTTCCCAACTTACCAGACGATTGGATACTTTACCTGTATATTATATTATATATATATATATATATATATATATATATATATATATATATATAAAGCTACCTTTTTTCAACAATTCCAACCTGTTCTACTATCTATCAATGAACTTCTCCGATGAGAATTGATCGAAAAAAGAATTATTCATTTTATAATATATATCTAATTATAAGGGTACCCTAATTTTCTTTTAAGAAATTTTTCCTTTTCTCTCATGATGTTTACGCTTCTACGTGGCCTCATATATATATATAAGGAGTGTAAAAAGTATCGAGTTTTCC
Organism: Doryteuthis pealeii; assembly: GCA_023376005.1. Classification (NCBI taxonomy): domain Eukaryota; kingdom Metazoa; phylum Mollusca; class Cephalopoda; order Myopsida; family Loliginidae; genus Doryteuthis; species Doryteuthis pealeii. Next base: position 44,848,482 of record CM042158.1, read on the forward strand.
GTACTTTTTGATACACCTTGTATTCTGCAAAAAAATAACGTTCCATTCATTCTCCATTTCTATCTTGGTAAATACAGCGTTAAACTGGGTATTTTCTTGACACAGCTTGTATTCTAAAACATAATGAATGGAACGTTATTTAAAAAAAATACAAATGTGCCAAAAATTACAAAAATGTCGATACTTTTTTTGACACACCTTTATATATATATATATATATATATAATATATATATATATATATATATATAATAGCACGGTCATTTAATGTATCTACTAAATATGCCAGGACAACAGAGATCCTATAACATCCACCCATGCGATCAAGGGGAGCCATTTCATCTTTGGCAACACCGTTTGACATCCACCTACCAAATTTATCAGGTGAGTGCAATGCGATATCGAGTTATTACCTGTCAAGAATCTTGTGACGTTTTTATTCGCCATGGGGACAGCACTTTACACCTGAGCGAATTCATCATCTTTTTAAATTTTTTTCTTCTTTATACATGTTCTTGTATAAGTTTTTTTTCTTCTTTATACATGTTCTTTTGTGGGTTCTGGAATAGCATGGAAACGACATTTGAGAATCTGAATCTTGTCATCCCACACCCCTCTCATAAACATGATGCTAACCAAAAGATACATGAACATATGTCACAAAATAACTTGCTTAACTAAAGAAAAAAAAAGATTGAAAATTAGTATTAGACAGGTTTAGTTCAGTCGATAGAGCATTCACCTCGGAACCACAGGGTTCCGGGATCGATATCCGTTTGTATTTGACATTTGGTGACGGCACTCATAAGAAATAAGAATTCAGTGAATAAGCAACAACAGATAATCAGGATTTACATTTTTGCATTTCATCTTGGATGATATGGACGGGGTCATTTTTAACCAGAGTGTGTGCATGATGATAACGGTTGTACAAATAAGGAACCCGAGCACTGTTATATATATATATATATATATATATATATATATATATATATATATATATATTAGGCTTTTTTTTATATATATGTGTGTGTTTATTATCATAAGTATATATATATATATAATATATATATATATCATTTTTTCCATTTGTATTTATGAGGGATTGATAGGTTCCCGCGATTGGGTTTGAACCGTCATTTTTTTCATGATGTGGTGTTCTGGTCTGATTGCGCGACCCCCTTTTTTTAGGTCGTGCGTACGTGTCTGGCCTTTGTGATTTACGTACTGGTGAACCGACCACATTGATTGTGATGGTCCACCTAGGTAGGGGACATGATATCCAAGGGCCGAAATATCTCGTGGCCTAAGGTAATATAACTGATGATGGATCGCTGATATACATATATATATGCACATATTATTATTATTATTATTATTATTATTATTATTATTATTATTATTATTTCACTCAGTGTAAGTTTTTCAAACCAGCGTAAGTTGATGGTCTTTCACTGGAAAAAAAATTGAGTACCCATCAAGAACGAAAAATTCCCCGGTCCACCTTCTTATCTACCAGACTAGATCTGGTTTGCATACTCCCCCCACCCCCAATAAAAACAATTTCCCAAGGGTGTCAAAAATAGAAGTTTTCAAATTTTAAAAGAGGGTATCCTAGGCTTTCAAAAAAAATACCAAATTTAGCTTGTAAACCAAAATGTAAGTCAGGGTGGCCTAAAGTCGGTATCAGACAGGCTGCGAGGGAGTCTATCCCCTTTTCACTAGCGCTAGACCAAGGAGATTGTTTTTTAGCGTCTGAGACGGAGCGCCACACCTACCATCAGCTCCTCAATTTACCGCACAGATCACTGTGCTACTCATGCGCTAAGTTGGCGAGGGCCGGTATCGAAACAGAAACATTGAGGTTCCCAGCCGAATACTAAAATAACCTAACAATGGTTGACATGTCGTAAAAACCAACCAACAAAAACCATCTTCTGTATCTCATTTTTTTTTTTCTGCGCAATGGCGCGAATTGTCAATCGGACGTTTGAACGAAAAAAAAAACGTCGGAACAATGTCGCCAGGTTTAAATTGATTCTGTTTGCAATTTTCTTTGTCATTCCTTAATTCTTCCTTTTCACAAATGATGGATATCGTCGATGATCTCCTCCTTCACAGTGTTGGGAGTGGGTGGGTGGTGGTGGAGGCACGTTCAAGGGCGGTGGGGCTCACCCTTCTGTTTTTATTCTTTGATTCTTACACGAATAAAACTATTCACTAGTTGTAATATAACGAACACACACAGTTGGGCTTGAGAAAGCTTATGTTTCTACTTAGAATACTTTTACAGTTTATTGAGAGTTTTTATATACTCGGTCAGAACGTCAAAGATTTACTCAAAGGGAGATGATAATTAAACAGGGGAAGTGACTCTCAATTACTTATTACACTAGTCTTTTTCTTTCTTTCTTATACACTATCTCAGTCAACTTGTTCCAAACTTTTTTTTTTTCTGTTTTGTTGTTTCCATCAAGATATATATGCTTAGTGACTCTTATTCTGTATTTTAACTAGTTGTTTGCATACAGAATAAAAAAGTGTTCAATGCAGTAAGGTAAAGAATATTAATATATAACTACTAGAAAAACGTGACCCGTTGGGTCATTAAGGATCTGGGTAAATATGGAACTTTAAGGACGAGATTTTTCGATTCCTTGAAAATAGATTAACTTAATTGGAGTTCCTCAGGTGATGCCTCCCCGTTTCATTGAAGATTTCGGGTCTCAGCATCAGATCCTCTCACCGGGTCAACGCCGTCTCACACTTGAGCTAATGACAGCTTTTCCACTATAGAGAAGGGACCATGCCAGCATGCAATCAGATCGCGGCAAGTTCTTCCAATTTGAGGTATACCATATATATATATATATATATATATATATATATATCTAGACAAAAGTGAACCCGTTAAGCTCTCGCTAGATGATTGGGATTAGGAAAAAGAAGGTTAGGATCTCAAAATATTGTCTGTTTTTTATTTTAAAAACGAATTAAAATTTTAAACCGATTATTTAAGGTCAATTTTTGTCTGAGTCGAAAAAGTACATAATGAGCATCAGAAAAAAGCAAAATAATATTAAACATGTAATTTATTTTTGATACATTTTAAAACAATGTTTTCGGTCAATTTCGATCAAGATGCCTGCCAGACGCTACTTAAATCCGTTTTTACAAATAAATTGTACTTTTGCGATTGTAAAAAATTCACACAGATTGTTCCAATTAGACCATATAGTAGATAAGGTTAGGTTAAGAAGTTTCTAAATACAGTTTCTTTAGACTGTATGTTCACCTGGTTAGGGCAGGTAATATAGGAATCATAATTAACTGCCTTAAACTGTACGCAGCTATGGTTAGTGGGAATGAGAACAGGATACCCGTGCGTCTGAATAAGGGTTAAAGATAAAGTATATATATATATATAATATATTATATATATATATATATTATTATATATAATTAAATATAACTTTCAAAGAATAAAACAATACAGGGTTCAATAAATGTTATGTAAACTGTCTCGATGAGGCTCGATTCATTTTTTTAGTTTCTGTCGAATAAATATAAACGGGATGACGGTTTGTTAAGTTTTTCCTTTATTTGAAAGATAATTTTATTGCTCCTGTATAATTGAGTTATTAGTACATTGAGCCTGTTTTTAGGGATTTATATATCCTTGTTTTGAGTCTATATTGT
>CM042158.1:44852279-44864779 GCA_023376005.1 Doryteuthis pealeii
GAAGATAGTTAAAACATTCGGTACATTCGAACCTCACAGGAGGCCTTGGGTGAAGAAAATATGATGTTTATATGACAGGAGAGAAAATCTTTTTAGTTATGTAAACTGTATTTGATCAGCGTTTATTTTTGTAAATACAGTTACATAACTAAAAGATATCTCCCTGTCACATATAAAAAACATCATCATTTTCTTCACCCAAGAGACATCCTGATGAAGGTTCATATGTAACAGAAAGTTTTAAACCTCGATTATTAAATTCATCCCATTTCGAACAACGTTTTTTCAAAAATTTCTTAATTGGGCGGATTTAGATTCCATATACTCCCCATTATATAATTATATATATATAATATAATATAATATAATATATATTTGTATAATCCCTCAAATATTGGGCAAGACTTGCCGGCGGGATCTGATTGGGTCTGGCATGGTCTTCCTTTCTCCATAGTGGAAAAGCTGTCACTAGCTCAAGGTGGGACGGGTCGACTCCGGTGAGAGGATCTGATCTAAGACCCGAAATCTTCAATGAAACGGGGGGGTGGACATCACGAGGAACATCCCCAAATTAAGTTTAATCTAATTTCAAAGGAATCCCGAAAATTTCGTCCTTAAAGTCTCCATTTACCCAGATCTCTATACAGTGACCCACGGGTCACGTTTTCTAGTAGTTAATATATTTTACTTACTACATTGAACACGTTTTTTTTTATTCTGTATGCAAACACTAGTTAAATAACAGAATAAGATCACTAACCAATATACATGATGGGAAACACAAAACAAAAAAAAAAACTTTTGGAACAAGTTGACCGAGATAGTTTATAGTTAAGGAAGAAAGAAAAAGACAGTGTAATAAGTATTGAGAAGTACTTTCCCGTTTTATTATTATCTCCCCTTTGAGTAATCTTTGACGTTCTGAGAGTATAAAACTCTCAATAAACTGGAAAAGTATTCTAAGTAGAATTAAAGCTTCTCAAGCCCAAACTGTGTGTGTGTTATTATACAACAACTAATGATAGTTTTAATCGTGTAAGAATGAAAGAATAAAAACAGAAAGGGGGACCCCCCGACCTTGAACGTGCCTCACCCCCCCACTCCCAACACTGTGAAGGGGAAGATCACGACGATATCCATTCATCTTTGTGAAAGAGAAGAATTAAGAATTGACAAGAAAATTGCATAACAGCAATCAAATGTTAACCTGGCGACATTGTTCCCCGTTTTTTTTTTTCGTTCAAACGTCAACGATTGACAATTCGCGCAATGCGCAGAAAAAAAAAGGATTGAGATACAAAAGATGGTTGTTGGTTGGTTGGTTGGTTGTTTTAAACGACATGTCAACCATTGTAGTTATTTTAGTGTTCGGCTGGGGAAACCTCAAAGTTTCTGGTCGATACCCGGCCTCGCCAACTTAGCATAAGAGTAGCACAGTGATTCTGTCGTAATTGAGAACTGATGGTAGGTGCGGAGCCTCCGTCCTCAGCCGCTAAAAAATCAATTTCCTTGGTCTAGCGCTGTGAAAGGGGATAGACTCCCGCACCTTCTGATACCGATCTTAGGCCACGACTTACATTTGGTTTACAAGCAATTGTATGTTTTGCAAAAGCCTAGGATACCCCTTTAAAATTTGAAAACTTCTTTTTTGAACACAACTTTGGAAAATTGTTTTATTGGGGGTGGGGGGAGTAATGGCAAACCAGATCTAGTCTGGTAGATAAGAAGGTGGACCGGGGAATTTTTCGTTCTGAGGTACTCAAATGTTTTTCCAGTGAAAGACCATCAACTACGCTGGTTGGAAAAACTCACACTGATGAAATAATAATAAGAATAATGTATATATATATGTATATCAGCGATCCATCATCAGTTATATACCCTAGCCACGAGAATAATTCCGGCCCCTGGATATCATGTCCCCTACCTAGGTGGACACAATCACAATCAGTGTGGTGGTTTCACACAGTACGTAAATCAACAAGGCCAGACACGGTTACGCACGACCTAAAAAAAGGGGTCCCGCGCAATCAGAACCAGTATACACCACATCATGAAAATAAAATGACGGTTCAAACCAATCGCGGGATACCTATCAATCCCTCTAAATACAAATGGAAAAATATATATATAATATAATTATAATATAACTTAGAATAATAAACACACACAATATAAAAAAAAACCTATTAATATATAATAATATAGTATATATATATATATATATATATATATATAAATAACAGGCTCGGTTTCCTTATTTGTACAACCGTTATCATCAAGCAACACACTCTGGATAAAAATGACCCCGTCCATAATCAATCCAAGATGAAATGCCAAAAAGTAAATCCTGATTCGTTGTTGCTTATTCACTGAATTCTTATGGTGCCGTCACCAATTGGGTTCCGAAAAAATTAAAAAACTAACGGGAAAATTCAAAATCGATCCCGGATACCTGTTGTTCGAGGTGAATGCCGATCGATGAACTAAACCTGCTAATACTAAATTTAATTTTTTTTTTCGGTACTAAGCAAGTTATTTGTGACATATGTTCCCGGTATCTTTTGTACATCATGTTTATGAGAGGGGTGGGATGAACAAGATCAGATTCTCAAATGTCGTTTCAGCTATGCAATACCCCAAAAATTTAATACAAATATAGTTGAGAACTCGATCGCTCATACAATAACATGTATAAAGAAGAAAAAAAAAAAATTTAATGATGAATTTGCTAGGTGTGGAAGTGACCCCCCCCCCCTGCAGCCCCCCTGGCGAATAAAAACGTCACAGATTCTTGACAGGTAATATCTGATATCGCATTGCACTCACCTGATAAATTTGGTAGGTGGAATGTCAAACGGTGTTGCAAAGAGAAATGGGCTCCACCTTGATCGCATGGGTGGATGTTATACGGATCTATCTGGCTTTAAAAATTCCCTCTTTCTCTTCTCTCTGTTGTCCGGCATATTAGTAGATCCATTAAATGACCGTGCATTATAATATATTATATATTATATATATATATAATATATAAATAATAATGATATATCAAAGGTGGTAAAAATTATCGACATTTTTGTAATTTTTGAACACATTTGTATTTTTTTTAAAATAACGTTCCATTCATTATTTTTTTAGAATACAAGCTTGTCAAAGAAATATACCCAGTTAGCGCTGTATTTACAGATAGAAATGGAGGAATGAATGGACTCTGTTATTTTTTCCCAAGAATACAAGGTGATCAAAAGTACAAAAACTCCGATACTTTTACACTCTTTACACACACATATATATATATATATATTAAAATTTGAAGGCAATACATGCCGTATAAAAAATAAAACAAAAAGAATGTTTTTTTTTGCTATCGATTTCAAAAGAAACTTTATCATCAGAGACAAATCAAGAAATATAAATAATATATATATATATAATATTATATAATAATAAGTAAAGTATCCATTTCGTCTGGTAAGTTGGGAAGGATTCTATTTGGGATAATGTAATCCTTTATATTTCAACAATGCATTTTTTCTTCATATATATATATAAATATATATATATAACTTAAAGGCCACCATCAAAGGAAACTGAAAATAAACAACAAGAAAAAACATACATTTGGTGCCACTGAAAAAAATTAGAAATAATCGGTGTACAATCACAATCAAGCTTCAAACACAGAAGATATGCAAACAGTACACATTATCTAACATGTATGCCGCATAAAGACACCTTGGGCAAAACACCCTATGATACATGGGAAATTATCAAAAACAAGGACCAAGCTTATAGTGTGGCCAGCGCAACTGCGGCTGCAATCGAAGAAAAGGTGTATTCTCCAAAATACGAATGAAATTTATTGAACAAAGAGAAGCGACTGGATTTCCAAATATAGACATTTAAATAAATTTCTATTATGTCATTTGCTCCCGACCCTAATTATCCCATATTTTCTGCCCTCTATTAATCTAAAAAAAAATTTTTTCAGCCGGTCACGACATGCACTTAGAACTAAACATGTTTAAATATTTTTAAATATAGTTTCATGTTATAATATCCATTGTGTGAGCAAATGCTTCATATATATAAACACTGAACAAGCCACCGTTAAATATTTTAATATTTTTGACCGTCTGAAAGATTGCATGATATGCATGAAACTGCAGTTACGGAATATTAACACTATAATATTTTATCTCTGAATTAAAATATGCCTGCTGTTTTAGCAATGAGCATCTTCAATAGCTAATACTTTCCACATTCATTGTCCATTATAAAACTAGTACAAAATAAAAAAACACCCTCCGGGCGATGTAAACAAGATTTTTAAAAACTATGCTGAGGGGTGGGGAGTAAAAAAAATTCAATGTCAGCGAGTTTGTACCCTAAGTAAGTAAAATCATCAAATTCATTAAGGATTAAAATAAAACATTTGAAATGTAACTTTAAATATGTATTAAAATAAAACAAACTATATATAGATATATAATACAGTTATGTATTATTAAAACTTGTTTAAAAAACAATGAGGATTGTCTAATGCGCAGTTCAAATTTTGAGTGTATTTTATTCTAGGTTATGACGATTTGGGTAATGTGAAGTAAGCAGTGACATAGTTTGTTACAGACAAAAAATGGAAGCGAAATCTCCTTATTAAATAATTAATATATATATTATATATATATATATATATATATATATATATGAAATATATATATATAATATATAATATATATATATATGAAGAAATATATATATATATATTATATATATATATATATATAATGAAGAATATATATATATATATAATATATATATAATATAATGAAGATATATATAATATATATATATATATATATATATAATGAAGAATATATATAATAATATATATAATATAAATATATATATATATAAAAATATATTATATTATGAAGGATAACAAAAAAGTGTGTGCGTGTGAGCCTGCGCGCGTGCGGTGTGGCGTGGAAGTACCTGTGTAAGAGACCAATATATGCAGTCTTTTGGCTATTGTCCCTCGTGTCAATTTGATGGATAAGGAAATTACCCGGAAGAGATAGGATTGACATGAAACAATTGACTTGCCTAATTTTCAACACTGGCAAAGCCCAACAGCTTTTGTCTGAGTCAATAACTCTGCTGAATTCTACATCCGTCGAATAGGACACCACTTGTGGTTCATAATGCAATTTCACTAATACGACATTTGAGGCTAAATGACATTGCACAAGGAAACACAGTTAGATTCTATCATTTGTGCTTTCACGAAGTTGTTCTGGCGGGTTAGTGGTTAGTAGGATTTTACGTCATGTCAACCCCTGTTGGGTCCATTTTATGCAGATTCTTTTAACTCAATTTTTAACACATTTTTAAACTCATTTTCTCCAATTGGACACATAGCCTAGTGGATAAAGGAGTTAGGTTAAGACAGTTCTAAGTGATAGTTATCTCAGACTGCAGGTTCATTCCTGTTCAGGCAGCAGTAACATGAATAATAATTAACACAGCTTAACACCTGTACCCCAGCTATGGTTACTGAAATGAGAACAGGATACCCCTGCTAGTATTCAATGGACACATAGCCTAGTGAAATAAAGGAGTTAGGTTAAGACAGTTCTAAGTGACAGTTATCTCTAGACGCAGTCAATGCTGTAACAAGGGCAGCAGTAACATAGAAATTAAAATAACACGCTAACACCTGTACCCCAGCTATGGTTACTGAAATGAGAACAGTATACCCTTCTAGTATTCTAATTGGACACATAGCCTAGTGAATAAAGGAACTGGGTTAATACAGTTTCTAAGTGACAGTTACTCTAGATTACAGGTTCAATCCTGTTTAGGGCAGCATTAACATAGAATAACATAAATAACACAAATTAACACCTGTACCCCAGCTATGGTTAGCAGAATGAGAACAGGATACCCCGTGGACTGAATAAAGGGTTAGGTTCAGTTCCGTGATGGCTCCCAATTACAAGAAGTTCCGATACGACAGAAGGTTCTCGAATCCGAGAAGGTTCCCCGAGTCCGAGATGGTTCCCGATCCGAGAAGGTTTCCTGAGTCGAGATGGTTCCCGAGTCCGACAAAAACCCTGAAGATGGTCGGAGGCACATCGGCTGAAACGTTGACAGATAAACAAGAAGAATGAGTACATAGTCTGAATAATACAAATAATTACTCATTTTTTCTATTTAACACTAGATAGGACCTTAACAAGTATGACCACCCTGAATAAATTGGACCTGTGAGTAATGATGATAAAGGGGTACTAACGGTACATACTCCCAGAGCTCCACTAGAAGTAGTTTCCTACAATGTAGATAATGTTTCGATTGTTGGTTGGTGGTTGATTGGTTGGATTTTACGGCGTCAACCCTTGTGAGTTATTTCATACCGAAGACGTTTTCTTTATAATTCTTGATGGGTACTCAATTGTTTTTAAACGCAATTTTTAAACCACATTTCATTCCAACGCATTGTTCCTATTTAACAAATAAATGGGACCTAACAGGTACTACCAATCCAGGTAAGAGTGAACCTGGGAGTAATGGATGAGGAGTACTCCAATATTCCTCAAATACAAGATAAATACCTTAAGAGCAAACTATCAATTTCGCTAATCTAAGCAACAAAACAACAAAACGCCCTCTAGGTGGTGTAAAATAAAATCTTTGAAAAAGATATTGCGTGAGGGAGTGGGAGTTAAAATTCAATGCCAGAGTGTTTGTATCACTTGTCAAAAATCCGTGAAATTTTTCGTGGATCGGGATTGTCAGTGATAAATAGTGTGGAGGAGGATGATGTAATGATTAGAGTCGCTGGAATGGACTCGTCCGATCTGACTTCAAATTCTGGGCGAGGCTATTTGCATTTTCGCTATTTGCATAGCGCTAATATCCTTGGAAGGTATGCACCCAACTATTCCCCCTTCAGCTATGAGTAAATAGAGAGATATTGTACTTTTTAACATTGGTTAGGCAGCCAGTCTAGGAGAAGGAAAACTCTGAATTTAAACCTACACGAAGAGTAGTGAGGTTGGAGAGGAGACATGCTCGAAGCAAAGAGAGCCAGAAAGAGAGAGAAAACAGCAGTCCCAGAAAGCGTCAGTTTGTGGTGGGCATCAGTGAACAAATACTGTCACTCGGGGATAGGCCTTCACAGCCACTTGCGCAGATTCAGATTTTTTTAAATTTATTTATAATTTATTATTTATTTATGGACACTACGCCATTGTACTTAGTGGACAGAAAGGTACCAACAACAATATATAATAGTACCATCACCTAATCTCAGGAGACAAAAAAAAGTCATTTGTGCCCAGCGTTCTAAACCACTTACCGATACCTGCAAATGGGCGCCAAGCTGATCTTATACGGAAGATTTTTTTCTTTCTCGTCTGGCAATCAACAAGAAGTCTTTCGAATGACATGACGACATTTTTACCAAGGACTGGCTGTCACTTTGTTGTCGTCTGCAGATTGTGACTCGCATATTCCAAGGGTGGCTTAATGGCCCTCGAGAAGTCGTGGCTGTTTTTGACACATTGCAAGGCAGACTCAGGCTGGACAACGACGACGGGCAGACAATACACCGCCGGTGACGCGGGAACAACGGCGATAAATTTATATATGAGGATTGTTGTCAAACGTACATATCCATCCACACACACACACACACGTACACACACATATAACATATACATCACACACGCCATGCATGCATACGTAGACACTAATACAATATTGACTAACATGGTGGTTTATAATTGGAACAAAGCAATAAATACAAATATATGCTGATATGCCTGCGTTCCATAGATGTTACCTTGTGCCTCGGCGATTTTCTCTCGAAAGAAAACAATACAGTCATATCCCGCTCTCTCATTCAAAAAGTGTGACGTAAATCGATTTTGCCGTAAACCGGATGAAAATACATTTAAATGAGAACAAACACCTTAAAACTAGCGTAAATAACTGTGAAAGAATATAACTACTACAGACATTAAAAAAAAGATAATTCCAGGATCGAACTCTCCATCAGTAGTAATGGTTCTGCGTGCTTATCATGCAAACTTAACACAATCCGTTCACTACGGATAGGATGTGACACAAGATCGCAAGTATGAGGATCCATCGAGGATCGAACTCGTTAATCAGTAATTAATGGATCTGCTAGACTTGCTAACCATTACACACGATGGGTTGCCCACGGGGTATTATTGATATTAATTGGTATCGTTGTTGCATAATGCTAGCAAGCTAGTTTGCAGATCGATGACTATTAAGTCGTGAGTTCGATTTGCGTTGGTGCACATACTTGCGCCTCGCGCAAAATCTAAGCCAGACCTACTTTTAAGGGCACATAGCGTGGTGTAGTGATTTAAAGAGGCTAGGCGAGCAGATCATTACTACTGAGTTTGAAATCTATACTCTGAATCGTGCCATATACTAATCTAAGTTTAGTAAAGAACTGCTAGATATTCTCCTAATTCAAATAGCCATTTCAATTTAAATTTGTAAAATATCTTCGATTATTGACAATTATGAAAAATTAGTTGAGACAATGCTGCCAAAATACACACACACGACCATATATAAATATATATAATTAATATATATATATAATATTATATATTCCCGTTCGGAGGCAGCTGTTAAGTCTAGCCACAACTGAAGGAGATGTGATACGTCGAAACACGGTGTCTGTGGATGACAAAATATATATTTCTAACTCGTTGCTGGTTGAGCTCTCTGGGGTAACATGTAATTGTCTGTTCGCAAGTTAAACTTAAATGGGAATACATAAATCGGATGTGAGCTCTTCCAGCGGCTGAAACATATATATCTATGTATGTATTTATCAGTTAAAATCTACCATTTCCCTTCCTGTGGCTAGACTTAACAGGATGGAAAACCGACTGATTTTTCATCATTCCGGCGTCATAACCGCTGGTCATCAGCCACAGGAAGGGAAATGGTAGATTTTAACTGATAAATACATACATAGATATATATGTTTCAGCCGCTGGAGAGCTCACATCCGATTTATGTATTCCCATTTAAGTTTAACTTGCGACAGACAATTACATGTTACCCCAGAGAGCTCAACCAGCAACGAGTTAGAAATATATATTTTGTCATCCACAGACACCGTGTTTCGACGTATCACATCTCCTTCAGTGTGGCTAGACTTAACAGGCTGCCTCCGAACGGGATATATATATATATATATATATATATATATATATATATATATATGTATATATATGGTCGTGTGTGTGTATTTGGGCAGCATTGATCTCAACTAATTTTCATAATTGTCAATAATACGAAGATATTTTTACAAATTTAAATTGAAATGGCTATTTGAATTATGGAGAATATCTAGCAGTTCTTTACTAAACTTAGATTAGTTATGGCACCGATTCAGAAGTATAGATTTCAAACTCAGTAGTAATGATCTGCTCGCCTAGCCTCTTTAATCACTACACCACGCTATGTGCCCTTAAAAGTAGGTCTGGCTTAGATTTTGCGCGAGGCGCAAGTATGTGGCACCAACGCAAGATCGAACTCACGACTAAATAGTCATCGATCTGCAAGACTAGCTTGCTAGCAATTATGCAACAACGAGATACCCAATAATATTCAATAATACCCCCGTGGGGCAACCCATCGTGGTGTAATGGTTAGCAAGTCTAGCAGATCCATTAATACTGATTAACGAGTTCGATCCTCGATGGATCCTCATACTTGCGATCTTGTGTCACATCCTATCCGTAGTGAACGGATTGTGTTAAGTTTGCATGATAGCAACGCAGAACCATTACTACTGGATGGAGAGTTCGATCCTGGAATTATCTTTTTTTAAATGTCTGTAGTAGTTATATTCTTTCACGAGTTATTTACGCTAGTTTTAAGGTGTTTGTTCTCATTTAAATGTATTTCATCCGGTTTACGGCAAAAATCGATTTACGTCACAACTTTTTGAATGACGTAGAGCGGGATATGACTGTATATGTTTTCTTTCGAGAGAAAATCGCCGAGGCACAAAGGTTAACATCTATGGAACGCAGGCATATCAGCATATATTTGTATTATTTGCTTTGTTCCAATTATAAACCACCATGTTAGTCAATATTGTATTAGTGTCTACGTATGCATGCATGGCGTGTGTGTATGTATATGTATATATGTGTGTGTACGTGTGTGTGTGTGTGGATGGATATGTACGTTTGACAACAGATCCTCATATATAAATTATCGCCGTTGTTCCCGCGTCACCGGCGGTGTATTGTCTGCCCGTCGTCGTTGTCCAGCCTGAGTCTGCCTTGCAATGTGTCAAAAACAGCCACGACTTCTCGAGGGCCATTAAGCCACCCTTGAAATATGCGAGTCACAATCTGCAGACGACAACAAAGTGACAGCCAGTCCTTGGTAAAAATGTCGTCATGTCATTCGAAAGACTTCCTTGTTGATTGCCAGACGAGAAAGAAAGAAAATCTTCCGTATAAGATCAGACATTGGCGCCCATTTGCAGGTATCGATAAGTGGTTAGAACGCTGGGCACAAAATGACCTTTTTTTTGTCTCCTGAGATTAGGTGATGGTACTTATTATATATTGTTGTTGGTACCTTTCTGTCCACTAAGTACAATGGCGTAGTGTCCATAAATAAATAAATAAATATATAAATAAATTTAAAAAAATCTGAATCTGCGCAAGTGGCTGTGAAGGCCTATCCCCGAGTGACAGTATTTGGTTCACTGACTGCACACAAACTGACGCTTTCTGGGACTGCTGTTTTTTCTCTCTCTTTCTGGCTCTCTTTGCTGTCGAGGCATGTCTCCTCTCCACCTCACTACTCTTCGTGTAGGTTTAAATTCAGAGTTTTCCTTCTCCTAGACTGGCTGCCTAACCAATGTTAAAAAGTACAATATGCTCTACTATTTACTCATAGCTGAAGGGGGAATAGTTGGGTGCATACCTTTCCCAAGGATATTAGCGCTATGCAAATAGCGAAATGCAAATAGCCTCGCCCAGAATTTGAAGTCAGATCGACGAGTCCATTTCCAGCGACTCTAATCATTACATCATCCTCCTCCACACTATTATACACTGACAATCCCGATCCACGAAAATTTCACGGATTTTGACAAGTATGATACAAACACTCTGGCATTGAATTTTTAACTCCCACTCCCTCACGCAATATCTTTCAAAGATTAATTTTTACACCACCTAGAGGGCGTTTTTTTGTTGTTTTGTTTTGCTAGATTAGCAGAAAATTGATAGTTTGCTCTTAAGGTATTATCTTGTATTGAGGAATATGGAGTACTCCTTCATCACCATTACTCCCAGGTTCACTCTTACCTGGATTGGTAGTACCTGTTAGGGTCCCATTTATTTGTTAAATAGGAAACAATGCGTTGATGAAAATGTGTTTAAAAATTGCGTTTAAAACAATTGAGTACCCATCAAGAATGAATAAAAGAAAACGTCTTCGGTATGAAATAACTCAACAAGGGTTGACCTGCCGTAAAATCCAACCAATCAACCAACCAACCAACCAATCGAAACATTATCTACATTGTAGGAAACTACTTCTAGTGGAGCTCTGGGGAGTATGTACCTGTAGTACCCCTTTATCATCATTACTCACAGGTCCAATCTTATTCAGGGTGGTCATACTTGTTAAGGTCCTATCTATGTGTTAAATAGAAAAAATGAGTATTATTTGTATTATTCAGACTATTGTACTCATCTTCATTGTTATCTGTACAACGTTTCAGCCGATGTGCCCTCCGACCATCTTCAGGTTTTTCTTGTCGGACTCGGGAACCATCTCGGACTCAGGAACCTTCTCGGACTCGGGAACCATCTCGGACTCGGGAACCTTCTCGGATTCGAGAACCTTCTTGTCGTAATCGGGAACCTTCTTGTAATTGGGAGCCATCACGGAACTTTGAACCTAACCCTTTATTCAGTCCACGGGGGTATCCTGTTCTCATTCTGCTAACCATAGCTGGGGTACAGGTGTTAATTTGTGTTAATTATTATTCTATGTTAATGCTGCCCCTAAACAGGATTGAACCTGTAATCTAGAGATAACTGTCACTTAGAACTGTATTAACCCAGTTCCTTTATTCACTAGGCTATGTGTCCAATTAGAATACTAGAAGGGGTATACTGTTCTCATTTCAGTAACCATAGCTGGGGTACAGGTGTTAAGCTGTGTTAATAATTATCCTATGTTACTGCTGCCCTTGTACAGCATTGAACCTGCAGTCTAGAGATAACTGTCACTTAGAACTGTCTTAACCTAACTCCTTTATTCACTAGGCTATGTGTCCAATTAGAATACTAGCAGGGGTATCCTGTTCTCATTTCAGTAACCATAGCTGGGGTACAGGTGTTAAGCTGTGTTAATTATTATTCTATGTTACTGCTGCCCTTGAACAGGAATGAACCTGCAGTCTA
>CM042158.1:44867279-44917279 GCA_023376005.1 Doryteuthis pealeii
ATATATATAATAGCACGGTCATTTAATGGATCTACTAAATATGCCAGGACAACAGAGAAGAGAAAAGAGGAATTTTTAAAGCCAGATCAGATCCTATAACATCCACCCATGCGATCAAGGGGAGCCATTTCATCTTTGGCAACACCGTTTGACATCCACCTACCAAATTTATCAGGTGAGTGCAATGCGATATCGAGTTATTACCTGTCAAGAATCTTGTGACGTTTTTATTCGCCATGGGGACTGCAGGGGGGGGGGTCACTTCACACCTGAGCAAATTCATCATTTAAATTTTTTTTTTCTTCTTTATACATGTTCTTGTATGAGCGTCGAGTTCTCAACTTATTTTCGTATTAAATTTTGTGGGTTCTGCAATAGCATGGAAACGACATTTGAGAATCTGAATCTTGTCATCCCACACCCCTCTCATAAACATGATGCTAACCAAAAGATACCGGAACATATGTCACAAAATAACTTGCTTAAGTAAAGAAAAAAAAAAGATTGAAAATTAGTATTAGACAGGTTTAGTTCAGTCGATAGAGCATTCACCTCGGAACAACAGGGTTCCGGGATCGATATCCGTTAGTATTCGACATTTGGTGACGGCACCCATAAGAATTCAGTGAATAAGCAACAACAGATAATCAGGATTTACATTTTTGCATTTCATCTTGGATGATATGGACGGGGTCATTTTTATCCAGAGTGTGTTGCATGATGATAACGGTTGTACAAATAAGGAACCCGAGCACTGTTATATATATATATATATATATATATATATATATATATATATATATATATATTAGGTTTTTTTTATATATATGTGTGTGTTTTATCATAAGTATATATATATATATATATATATATATATCATTTTTCCATTTGTATTTATGAGGGATTGATAGGTTCCCGCGATTGGGTTTGAACCGTCATTTTTTTCATGATGTGGTGTTCTGGTCTGATTGCGCGACCCCCTTTTTTTAGGTCGTGCGTACGTGTCTGGCCTTTGTGATTTACGTACTGGTGAACCGACCACACTGATTGTGATGGTCCACCTAGGTAGGGGACATGATATCCAGGGGCCGGAATATCTCGTGGCCTAGGGTAATATAACTGATGATGGATCGCTGATATACATATATATATACACATTATTATTATTATTATTTCACTCAGTGTGAGTTTTTCAAACCAGCGTAAGTTGATGGTCTTTCACTGGAAAAAAAATTTAGTACCCATCAAGAACGAAAAATTCCCCGGTCCACCTTCTTATCTACCAGACTAGATCTGGTTTGCATACTCCCCCCACCCCCAATAAAAACAATTTCCAAAGTGTGTCAAAAATAGAAGTTTTCAAATTTTAAAAGAGGGTATCCTAGGCTTTCAAAAAATACCAAATTTAGCTTGTAAACCAAAATGTAAGTCAGGGTGGCCTAAAGTCGGTATCAGACAGGTGGCGAGGGAGTCTATCCCCTTTTCACAAGCGCTAGACCAAGGAGATTGTTTTTTAGCGTCTGAGACGGAGCACCGCACCTACCATCAGTTTCTCAATTTACCGCACAGATCACTGTGCTACTCATATGCTAAGTTGGCGAGGGCCGGTATCGAACCAGAAACCTTGAGGTTCCCAGCCGAACACTAAAATAACCTAACAATGGTTGACATGTCGTAAAAACCAACCAACCAACCAACCAACCAACCATCTTCTGTATCTCAATCTTTTTTTTTCTGCGCATGCGCGAATTGTCAATCGGACGTTTGAACGAAAAAAAAAACGGCGGAACAATGTCGCCAGGTTAACAATTGATTCTGTTTGCAATTTTCTTGTCATTCTTAATTCTTCTCTTTTCACAAATGATGGATATCGTCGATGATCTCCTCCTTCACAGTGTTGGGAGTGGGTGGGGGGTGGAGGCACGTTCAAGGGCGGGGGAGCTCACCCCCTTCTGTTTTTATTCTTTCATTCTTACACGAATAAAACTATTCACTAGTTGTAATAATAAACTAACACACACAGTTGGGCTTGAGAAAGCTTTATTCTACTTAGAATACTTTTACAGTTTATTGAGAGTTTATATACTCTCAGAAACGTCAAAGATTTACTCAAAGGGGAGATAATAATAAAACAGGGGAAGTAACTCTCAATTACTTATTACACTTGTCTTTTTCTTTCTTTCTTAACTATAAACTATCTCGGTCAACTTGTTCCAAAAGTTTTTTTTCTGTTTTGTTGTTTCCCATCAAGATATATATGGTTAGTGACTCTTATTCTGTATTTTAACTAGTTGTTTGCATACAGAATAAAAAAAACGTGTTCAAATGTAGTAAGTAAAAAAATATATATAACTACTAGAAAAAACGTGACCCGTTGGGTCACTTATAGAGATCTGGGTAAATATGGAGCTTTAAGGACGAAATTTTTCGATTCCTTGAAAATAGATTAAACTTAATTTGGGGATGTTCCTCAGTGATGTCCACCCCCCCCGTTTCATTGAAGATTTCGGGTCTTAGCATCAGATCCTCTCACCGGGTCGACCCGTCCCACACTTGAGCTAGTGACAGCTTTCCAACTATGGAGAAGGAAGACCATGCCAGCACCCAATCAGATCCGCCGGCAAGTTCTTCCCAATATTTGAGGTATACCAAATATATATATATATATATATATATATATATATATATATATATATATATATATGGGAGTAAATATGGAAATTAAATCCGACAATATAAAGAAAATTTGAAAAAACAAGTGTTCCGAAAATGGGATGAATTTAATAATCGATGTTTAAAACATTTCGGTTACATTGAACCTTCATCAGGATGTCTCTTGGGGTGAAGAAAATGATGGATGTTTTTATATGTGACAGGAGATGAAAATCTTTTTAGTTATGTAACTGTATTTACAAAAATAAAACGCTGATCAAATACAGTTACATAACTAAAAAGATTTTCATCTCCTGTCACATATAAAAACATCCATCATTTTCTTCACCCCAAGAGACATCCTGATGAAGGTTCAATGTAACCGAAATGTTTTAAACATCGATTATTAAATTCATCCCATTTTCGGAACACTTGTTTTTTCAAATTTTTCTTTATATATATATATATATATATATATATATATATATATATATATATATTAAGAAATTTGAAAAAACAAGTGTTCCGAAAATAGGATGAATTTATTTATCGATGTTTAAACATTTTGGTTTCTTTAAACCTTCATCAGGATGTATCTTGGGGTGAAGAAATTGATGGATGTTTTATAGATGACAGGAGATGAAAATCTTTATAAAAACTTTTTTGTTGTGTAACTGTATTTGTTCAGCGTTATATTTTTGAAAGACAAGTCGCGATACACGCACGCGAAGATGTCATGACGCTTGACGCAACTCGAAGAAATGCATTCAACAAAAGACAAGAAAAAGTATTAATGGACTGATTTTATGAGAGACAAAGGGAACAAAGTGGGAATGATAACTAAATAATTAAATGAAGCCTGGTATTTTGTAGTTATTCAAAACTATTTTAGCTAGAAACGGTGATATATTAAAAAATCCATGTCGATTATTAAGGGAGGGAAAAAGCGAAATTGCACAGGCTTAAAAAATCTGTCGTAGTTTTTTGCTGTGAATATGAGCTAATATTGTGGCATCATTGAAACTAAAGTTATGATCAGTTTCAACATATGTTGGTGGAGGGTGTTCTGAAAATTGTCCAATTTAATATCACGTTTGTGCTCATATAAATTATTTACCCCCCCCCCAAATATATATATATATATATATATATATATATATATATGCGTCCCCTATTGAGCTCTGGGTAGATAATTGTGACCAGGAAGAAAGCTAGTTTGCAAGACGAATTAAATTTAAAAAGTAAATACAACCGGAGGATACATTATAATCATTTTGCTAAAATTTGCAATTAAGTCAAAAACAGACCCGTCTTATATATAAGCCAACCGTTAACATACGAATAAAATGAGAAGTTCAATCTACCGCTTACACTCTCAAATCTCTCTCTCTCTCCCCCTCTCTCTCTCTCTTTATCTCTCTCTAGTTCATAGAGAACACTAACATACACAATAAGTAGTTAATCAAGATATATATACAGAGGGAGAAAGTGACAGGCCGAATGTGAAATAAGAGACGGGAGAGTTTTTGAATTAATTGCAAATTACGATTAAGTAGAACCAAATAAAATGTAATTTTCTTTCAAACATAACTTAATCCCAAAACTAAGGAACATTTTGGGATGTATTTTGTGTCATTAAACTAAATAGGAAAAAAAGCCTTTAGCAAACAACCATTGATTCACTCAGCTTTAGTATAATAATAGATATTAGCAAAAAATCAAATTAGTTAATAGACTTAGTTTCTGAAATCGGCCTTCACAGAAAATTTCCATTTCGGGAAGAAATTAGTATTATTTGTATTATTCGGATTATTGTCCCCATCTTCATTCGTCATTCGTGCCAGTTTTTGATTTAGCTTCTCTGGGAGTTTCCATTGACGGAATATATATCGGGTCCGTACCGATAATATACTATTTCTATGAATTTTTGAGATGGGTCTTGATAATTAGTATTATTTGTATTATTCGGACTATTGTCCTTATCTTCATAGTCCGAATAATACAAATAATACTAATTATCAAACCTCATCTAAAAAATTCAGATAAATCAGGAAGAAATATTTAAAAAATGTCTACCATAATTGTTATAGGTGATACACCCTATAAGACTAATGGAATGCGCCGACGGGTTACTATAAATAACAGGGACAATTGTGGCTTGAAAGTAAGCCAATGCGAGTCAGCTCACAATTCTATTTGTCGGACGTAATTCCCACTTCTCTGTACTGTAATTGTCTACTCTTTTGTGAATACATTTTCCTACATTTGTTACCCGTCGTTTTGTTCTTATTTGACCCCTTAAAACCTCACAACAATAATTAGAAATTCCATTTATTATTTTGAAAGTTTCAATTAGATCATCTCTCATTCTTCTTTCTAGTAAAGTAATAAATGTAATTAATTTACACATTACTGAGTCACCCAAGGCGAAAAGGGAGAGGCCACGTGGCGCAGGGGCTAATGCATTGGACTACGACTATTACGTCCACTTATAGACGGGCGGTCAGAGAGGAACCACTCTTATCAATCGGCTGGTCACGTCAATCTCCCAGGTATACTATGACCCCGAGTGGTAGTACCTGTTAGCATCTCATCTATTGTATTAATTTTAATGGCATGTTAATATGTTCAGGATTATTTCATGCCTAGAGGTTAGGGAATTACATTCATCGTACATTCATATTTAGATTTTTTGTATCGTTGTTTCTTGAGAGTTCTTTATTTTTCAATTTTTATTTTTTATTTTTGGGCACATGGTCTTATCGAATATGAATTTTATTTTTAGAAAACTTTGTAAAAACATATTTCTTGTGTCTGTAACATACTCAATTAATTTTTGATTTTTTAATTTTCTGAAAAAATTTGAAAAAAATGAAATTAATCAATTAATCATCTAATTTCCAACTATAAAACCAGTTAGAATGTAACGTCGGCGGGATAGCCTATTGTCAGTATCAGCCGGACAGTGAAGAAGTCTATCCCCTTTTCACTAACGCTAGACCAGGGAGATTGTTTTTGTGTATGTGGTGGCGCACCACACTTAACGTGAGCTCTCCATTTTACCGCATTGATCCAATCTGTGCTACCTATGCACTAAATTGGCAAGAATCGGTGTAGAACCCGGAACCTTTTGGTTCATAGGCGGATGTTCTACAACAAACATTTAATTTAATTTTATAAATATATATGGGCCGGATTAGCTCAGTCGGTAGAGCGTTCGGCTAGAAACCACAATGCTCCTAGTTCGATACCGGTCCTCGCCAACTCAGCGTATGAGTAGCACAGGGATCTGTGCAGTAATGTAAGGAGCTAATGGTAGGTGTGGCGCTCCACATTAGATACTAAAAACAATCTCCTTAGTCTAGCGCTATTGAAAAGGGGATAGACTCCCTCGCTGACTGGCTGATACCGACTTTAGGCCGTCCCGACGACTTTACTTTTACTATAGCTCTATATACTACCTTCTTTGTGGTAGTCTACATTAAGTTTGCTTATAACATTGCAGGCATCACATTGGCAAGAAACTATATATATATATATATATATATATATATATATATATATATAACTTTCAAAGAAATAAAGACAATACAGGAAAATCTCCAAAAATAAATGTATATGTGAAGCTCGTCTGATGAGGCTCGACTCATTTTTTTTTAGTTTCTCGTCGAAATAAAAATATAACAGGATGACGGTTTGTTAAGTTTTTCTTTCTTTGAAAGTTAAATATTGCTCTGTATATAATTTCCTTATTGATTATTATACATTGAGCTCTTTTTAGGGATTTATAAAAATCCTTGTATGAGCATCTATGTTTGCACCTACAAGAGCATACAGTATGGTTGTACAGTGAGATTTCAAAGATCCCAAATAGAATCATACCTCACTTACCAGTCATTTGGATTACCTTACATTTACACACACACACACACACACACACACACATATATATATATATATATATGTGTGTGTGGAGAGAGAGAGAGAGAGTAGGGTTGTACAAAGAGAGAGAGAGAGAGAGAGAGAGAGAGAGAGAGGAGAGAGAGGAGAGAGAGAGAGAGAGTATGGTTGTACAGTGAGATTTTAAAAGATCCCAAATAGAATCATCCCTCACAGTCATTTTTGGATTACCTTTCATTTACACACACATATATAATATATATATATATGTGTGTGTGTGTGCGTGTATGGAGAGAGAGAGAGAGAGAGAGAGAGAGAGAGAGAGAGAGAGAGAGACAAAGCAACTGATTCGTCTTGAAGTAACCATAAAAAGAGCAAAACTCTACTTGATCTTTCTTACACTAACTATTTTCCAGTCATCTTTAATCAGATCAAAAAGCAATCGGACATTCACTGATCACTCGTGCATACAAAGAGAAAACAAAAAGGGTTTTTTTTATCCAGTCCACTGGACAAATTAGCTTGAGACAATAAAAACAAAAACAAAAGCGAACTCCCTTTTTTGTGTGTGGGTGGGTGTGGGTGGTTGTTGTGGAAAAATTTCAGAAGCAAAAGAATTTTGGTCTTTTGAAGTGAGCCATTGATGCTATGTGTCAATAAGAGCAACACACATGAAAAGATCCCCCCTCCCCCACAAAAAATTGGAAATGGATCAGTGGGATCAGTCACTTGAAAATAGTTCGGTGGGATCAGTCACTTGAAGATTTGATGGTTTAATTAAAAGCTTCAGTTTATTCAGAGTTCGTTTATTCGAAAATTCTTCGACTTCGTCACGCAACCATTTTTATTTGTCTTCTTTCGTGTTCCTTAGGGCCGGGATTTGCTCAGTCGGTAGAGCTATCCGCCTAAGAACCACAAGGTTCCAGGTTCGATACCAGCCCTCGCCAACTCAGCGTATGAATAGCACAGGGGTCTGTGCGGTAAAGTAAAGGGGTGATGGTAGGTGTGTCACTCCACTTCAGATGCAAAACAATCTCCTTGGTGAAAAGGAGATAGACTCCCTCGCTGTCTGGCTGAAATAAATGCCGAAGGTTTAGGAAAATATCGGTTATAAAAAACAGTTATTTTACTGCATTCTATAGATGAATATATTGTGGGCCACGTGTTTGTGACCCCTGGGGGTAGTACCTGTGCCATGTGCCATGTGCCTTGTGCCTAGAATCAAAGCGTTGCACTTCCGTCAGTGTTCAAATCTCATCTAACCAGTCTTCAAGCTTGGATCAGCCGTGTTCTCGTCTTTGGGTAGGATCCGACGAAGATCGATACACATCTAGTCCGGGGGCATTTCAACCTCGGGAATGCACGAGAAATAAAACGTAATCCTAACCCTTACCCCAACCCTAACACCAATCCTAACCCTAAACCCTAACCCTAACTCCAATTCCAACCTTTAATCCTTAACCCTTAACCCTTATCCTAACCTAACCCAACCCTAGCCCTAACCCTAACCCTAACCTAAACCCTAATTCTAATACCCTCAGGACACTGGTTACAGGGAAGAGGCAATTTGTGTCGATGCTCGTGCGTATACATGTACCTCTGAAATATTAAACTGTCCATGTGTCACATTCTACATTCATAAGAATTAAATTAAATATAGTGTTGTATACTCTCTTTCCTTAATTCTATTTTTCTAGCGCCTCTTCTAGCGTCTGGACTTCGTCTTGGGGACTTTGTCTTGGGGACTTCGTGTCTGGTCTTCCATTGGGGATTTCTCTTTATCATAAGCCCTGTGTCATTGGTAGTTTTTAGATAATAACACAAGACTTCGATCATATTTTATTCTGAAATCCCCACCAGACTACCTGCGCAGATTGAGTCGGCTACGTGCATAACACGACTTACCACCGTCGTGGTGTTGGCCGATCTCTAAAAATCTCTTTATAATCTAAACCGGAAGAGGGTCTTCTCCACCGATTCTCACGGTATCCACCGGAAGGAGGATCAGGACTGAGGTCAAGCCTTGTCATTCAATCCTTCAAGGCCGCCGACTAAACTTATAACAACCATTTTGGTTTCTACACTACTGTACATAAGTATTAGGAATCTAATAATTATGTAACAATAGTATCAAAGTGTAGTATCTATATTCGGTGAAATTTGATTGGATATTTTAGAAACAATATTTTTGAGACCACATTTTAACTAAAAATTACAACATTGAAATACGAGTACACCGGAAAAATTATTATTAATTAAGCCAACAGTAGGAGAAGCTGGAATATAGAAAATTCCAAGAGGAAGAATTAATTCTGGCTCGGCTGCGCATTGATTATACAAGACTTACACACTCTTTTATGCTCAAGCAGGAGGATCAACCACAGCGCGGGACATGTCAAACCCCCTACACTGTCAAACAATTCCTCCTTGAGTGTGGAGCTTTCGCTCCAATTAGAAAGAAATATTTCAACGTAAAGGATATGAGGGATCTGTTTGAGAATACTAACATGGATGACATTTTATCCTTCTTGAGAGAAATAAAAATATACCGAAAATTATGAATCATATAAAATACATCCACGAAATAAATCTACAAAAATACACCTGTAAAGGAAACTTGAGTACCGACTTTTATCTTATATTCTAACAGTTTTTGGCATTAAATAACCCACAGGGTTATTATACCATTAAATAAACCAAACCGAACAAAACCAAACGAAATGAGGTTAATGAAAATCATTTATACCAATTTGAAGATATTAAGAACTTGAAACATAGAAACTTTTATCGAAATGACTTGTTTCAGCATTAAATGACCCGAAAAGGGTTGATATGCCGAAAAAAACCCCAAACCAAACCAAATCAAAAATGACAAAAAATGTAAATTAAAAATTACCATATCATATATATACTTGCATGTAGTCACTTGTAGCGTGACGGTTATCGTCATTGGAAGAGGACATGCCGTTAAAATCAATCTGTCGAGATCAATACGTACATAATCCTATATTTTTGATGGGTATTATGCTAGTTTGAAATAAATAAGAATAAAGAAGGTATGAAAAGAATTAGAATCTGAAAAGAATCCTTGCTTTTTTATTTTATTGTTGTGCAAAAGATTGTGCGAAAAAGGCTTTTTATTTTCAACTTGTATAAAAGAAATAAACAAAGAACGAGAAAAAAATCTCAGAAAGAGAAAGTTTTTTTTTTTTTGTGGTCAGGGTCAGTTGGTCTGTTCGGTGTATGGTGAATGTTTTTGTACTTATTGGCCAAATCTCGGCGCACGGTCGTCAACTGTGCCTCCCTACACCCATCACCACTTTTTTTTTTTGAAAATGGATGTGAACTGTGAATCAAGTCGACTGTGACTTTCGTTTGTCTTCAACTCCGTTGCGCGCTTAACAACAATAAACGACGGTGGAGAGAAGCGAAAAGAAAAAGACGGTGTTAAAGGGTTGAGGTTGAGGCGGGGTTGGGGTTTGGGGGTGGGTGGTTGAGTGTGAAACAATAACTCAGAGGGTGAGAAAAAGCAACAAAAAATATTAAGATATGAAGTTTCTTTCTTTTTTAAATTTTTTCTTCTGCATTTCTATATGTACCTCTTTTGATAAATTTATCTACTCTTTCTTTCTTTCTTTCTTTCTTTCTTTCTTAATAACCACCCACTCTATCTATTTTCTTCTTTCTTTCTAATAACCACCCACTCTTTCTTCTTTCTTTCTTTCTTTCTTTCTTTCTAATAACCACCACTCTTTCTTTCTTTCTTTCTTTCTTTCTTTCTTTCTTCTTTCTTTCTTTTCTAAATAACCACCCACTCTTTCTTCTTTCTTTCTTCTTTCTTCCTAATAACCACCCACTCTTTCTTCTTTCTTTCTTTCTTTCTTTCTTTCTTCTTTCTTCTCTAACCACCCACTCTTTCTTTCTTAATAACTACCCACACTTTCTTCTTTCTTCTTTTTTTCTTTCTTTCTTTCTTCTTAATAACCACCCACTCTTCTTTCTTTCTTTCTTTCTTTTTTCCTAATAACCACCCACTCTTTCTTTCTTTCTTTCTTTCTTCTTTCCTAATAACCACCCACTCTTCTTCTCTTTCTTTCTTTCTTTCTTCTTTCTTTCTTTCTTTTTCTTTCTTTCTTTCTTAATAACCACCCACCCTTTCTTTCTTAATAACTACCCACACTTTCTTTCTTTCTTCTTTTTTCTTTCTTTCTTCTTTTTTCTTGTTAGTGTTTTCTTTTTTCTTTCTTTTCCTCTTCCTATGATTTCTTTCTTTCTTCTTCTTTCTTTCTTTTCATCAAAAAATCATTAAAGCATCAAGTGAAAAAGATGTGGTTATTCTATTGCTCCCCACCCCCACGGGATGACTCTGCCTTGCCCTCTGAGGATTTAAATATTTTCTGCTTGATTTTGTTTGTTCAAAATTATTGTTCGGCTTTTCATGCGAGAAGCACCCATTATTCCAGGTATTATTCCAGGTATTCACGTTGAAATGAGCAAATAACCTGACACCACGCCTGTCTCTGTGAGATAAAGAATGAGTCAAATGTTTTGTCTTGTTAATCGGTTTATACTCACTTAAAGGACTCCCTCGGCGGACATTAAGTCTGATGTTTAGCCACATGCAGTGATCAGTGATTTAATAATACTCACTATTTCATGACCAGGATAGTCCTTTTCTTTTAGGCGGGTGGGTCTTACCCCTCAGCAGGGGGATACAGTCAATGTATTCTAAGCCCCCGCAGACAGGGTGATATAGGTCTATTGTTACTGATACCAATGATGGTTGGTTGGATTTACGGCATGTCAACCCTTGTTGGGTCATTCTATGCCGAAGACGTTTTTGTTGTATTCATTCTTGATGGGTATTCTTTTATTTTTCTATCACAATTTTTTAAAACATATTTTTTAAACTCATGTCTTTCTATTTAAGCCATAGATGGAACCCTATCAGGTACTACCACTCCGGGTCAGGGTGGACCTACGAGTAATAGCAATCAAGGAGTATCCCTAACTCCCCACAATTGGAACCTTACCATCAGATGCAGATTAATTTCATAACCAGGACAGCCTAACTCCCCACAATTGGAACCTTACCATCAGATGCAGTTTAATTTCATAACCAGGACAGCCTAACTCCCCACAATTGGAACCTTACCATCAGATGCAGTTTAATTCATAACCAGGACAGGCCATAACCAGGACAGCTAACTCCCCAATTGGAACCTTACCATCAGATGCAGTTAATTTATAACCAGGACAGCCTAACTCCCCACAATTGGAACCTTACCATCAGATGCAGTTTAATTTCATAACCAGGACAGCCTAACTCCCCCAAATTGGAACCTTACCATCAGATGCAGTTTAATTTCATAACCAGGACAGCCTAACTCCCCCCAAATTGGAACCTTACCATCAGATGCAGTTTAATTTATAACCAGGACAGCCTAACTCCCCAAATTGGAACCTTACATCAGATGCAGTTTAATTTCATAACCAGGACAGCCTAACTCCCCCAAATTGGAACCTTACCATCAGATGCAGTTTAATTTCATAACCAGGACAGCCTAACTCCCCCCAAATTGGAACCTTACCATCAGATGCAGTTTAATTTCATAACCAGGACAGCCTAACTCCCCAATTGGAACCTTACCATCAGATGCAGTTTAATTTCATAACAGACAGCCTAACTCCCCAAAATTGGAACCTTACCATCAGATGCAGTTTAATTTATAACCAGGACAGCCTAACTCCCCACAATTGGAACCTTACCATCAGATGCAGTTTAATTTCATAACCAGGACAGCCTAACTCCCCCAAATTGGAACCTTACATTAGATGCAGTTTAATTTCATAACCAGGACAGCCTAACTCCCCCCAAATTGGAACCTTACCATCAGATGCAGTTTAATTTCATAACCAGGACAGCCTAACTCCCCACAAAAAAAAAAAGAGAGAAAAGTCTGGGATGAAAATGTTTAAGAACAGATTAGAACTAAAAACGTTAAATCCTTAACATCTTTATTGTGACATGCCAAGGAAAAATAAATATTTTTTCATTGACAAAAACGTTGAAGATTAAATTGTCTTAAAATCAATGTTAAGCCATACAAAAAAAGGAAGATTTTTCTATTTGTTAGTAGGGTAGGTCGATTTTTCACCTTTTTAAAATATCAAATTGTCAATCTATGCGAAAATTGTGTGTTAGTATACTGAATACTGATACCAAAATGAGATCTTTTACTTGCACTATCGTTTGAGGAAATCAAAGATCGTCTACTGAAATGCACTAAAATCCTCGTTTTTTAAAGGTTAAATTTTGCGAAAACGAGTATTTTTAGTGCATTTTAGTAGACGATCTTTGATGCTATTTCCTCAAACAATTGTGCAAGTGGTTACTTTTTCTTTTCTCAGCATAGACACCACCATCTATATATTAATATACATGTTCCTTAACTGTACGACCGTTATCATCTTGCAACACCCTCTGGTTAAAAATGAGATCGTCCAAGATGAAAAGTCAAAACGTAAATCCTGAATATCTGATGTTGCTTATCCACAGAATTTTTTTATGAATATCGTCACTTCAGCTAAATAATAGACCATTCCGTTTTTACTATAAAGAAAGACAGGGAAGAAAAACGATATGCTACACAGAAAAAATATAATAAGAAAGTAAAGAATGATAGTAGGGGAAAGATAGAAAGGTGGTGAGCATGTGGAAGCAATGACACTAATAATTGTTTCAATCGAACATAAAGAAAAGAAGAAAAGAAGGAAAGAAAGAAAAAAAGAGTAAGAGACTTAAATCAAGATTATAAGTAAACATATCAAATGTTGTAATAATTAAATTATCATACTGTGGTATATCCACAGGTCATGCTAGTAAATAAATAAGAGATTTATATACAAGTCGTGATCTTTATCATTTCAAGTTTACATAGCTCGTGAGTAAACATATCAAACGTTGTAATAATTAAATTATCATACTGTGGTATATCCACAGGTCCTGTTAGTTAAGAATTAATGCATGTGTTACTGAGAGACGATTGGTCGATTAGTCGTTTCGTCTTACGGTATATCGACTTTTTTCGGGCCATTTAATGCCGAATCAAGTAATTTTGATGTTCGGTTCATTACTCTACCAGCTGTTTCTAAAATGGTCACCCATCTAAATCTTGAGCAGGCTTATCGCTGCTTAACTTAGGTGATCTAGCGGGAACCGGTATTTTGAACGTGACTTTAACGTAAGCCCACTTGGAGACGAGTGATTATTAAGCGGATATAGGCAAATCATTAAATGTGTAGCCTAAGGATAGACTGGTTTCCCTATCAAAAGATTGAGACCCTTTCTGTCCTACTAATTACCCATAGCTGGCTGGGTGGAGTGTGCTGAATTCATTACTTTCTCAAGGGTTTTAACACGAAGTGAAACATAGCGAAATCATTAAGTCTGTAGCCTGAGGATAAAGAGAGTATTAAGACTGGTTGCCCTATCAAAGTTAAAGACTCTGTCTGTCCTACTAGTTACCCATAGCTGGCTGGGTGGAGTGTGCTGAATTCATGTCTTTACCAAGGAAATTAACACGAAGTGAAACATAGCGAAATCATTAAGTCTGTAGCTTGAGGGTAAGAAGAGTATTTTAGACTGGTTGCCCTATCAAAGTTAAAGACCCTGTCTGCCCTACTATTTACCCATTGCTGAGTGGGTGGAGCGTGATAAATTCATTATGCCCTCCCCAAGGACATTAGGACAAGAAAAGTATCTATTTTACACAACTGATATTTATTTCCCAACATTACCTCCTTCATTGTCAATGTCCTTGATTCAATCGTGAATATCAATCACACTAGCAAGAATATGCGCCCTCTACCGGGCGTAACTATTTAAGTTTTAATGTAATGATTAGAATAGAAAGCCGAATGAAATTAAATGAGAACGCATATAAAAATATTAAACTTGATTTAATTATATTTTAATTGATTTCTATATAAAATCATTAATATGATTGATTTTAATACATTGGAGAATAAAACAATAATGATATTCGTGTTCCTTAAAAGTACGACCTTTATCATCTTTCAACACCCTCTGGTTAAATATGAGACCGTCCAAATCGTTCAAGATGAAATACAAAAATGTAAATCCTGATTATCTGGTGTTGTTTATCCGCCGAATTCTTATTTCTTATGAGTGTCGTCACTTCGGCTAAATAATGAACTATTTCGTTTTTATTATAAAGAAAGAAAGGGAAGAAAAAGACATGCTGCACAGAAAAAATATAAGAAAGAAAGAAAGAAAGAAAGAAAGAAAGAAAGAAGGAGAGTAGGGAAAATATAGAGAGCGGGGTTGGGCATGCGGAAACGATAACGCTAACGTTTTTCAATCAAACATAATAAAAAAAATGAAAATAAATAAAGAAAGAAAAAGATTGAGAGTTAAATCAAGATTAATATACTTTTTACATATTGAACTCTTTACCAATAGCTCTTAAGTAAACATATCAAACGTTGTAATAACGTAATATCATACTGTGGTATATCCACAGGTTTGTTTTGGTTTGGTTTGTTTTGTTTTACAGCATATCAATCTCAGTGGGTCATTTAATGCCGGCAAAGTTTTGAAATGAATTCATTCTTAATGGATACTCAATTTTTATAAACTCATGTTTTTCTATTTAACCCATAGATGGGACCCTAACAGGTACTAACACTACGGTCACCGCCTTCTAGCACCCATATCATGAAAATGATTGGGACTTGCCATAAGGGCAGTAGGGTCGGGACAATCATATAGGTGCTAGGGCTTGACGTGACCAGCCGATTGATCGAACCGCCCGTCTATCCCAAGTAAGGGTCAAAGTGGAGTGTTGCATGTCATGGACTGCTCAGCCACCTAGGTTAAGCATCACGGGTTGCCACCCACGGCCAAAAGGTGGCCTCATTGGGGGAGTCTTATTCCTCTGCAGAGGTGCAGTCGGTGTATTCTAACGCCCCGCCGACAGGGCTGATATCCACAGGTCCTGCTAATATTTATTATTATTCTTGTTTATATTTTTTCTTTTATTTGTCTTTTATTTGCTTATTATTATCATGTTTTATTAATTTTATTATCATTTTATTATTTATTTATTTATTTATTATTTATTTATTTTATTATATTATATTATTATTTTATTAATTTATGTTTTATTAATTTTTTTATATTTTCAATCATGTTTTTTAAAATAATTCTTTAATATATCATTTATTTATACCCTTATTATACCCTTATTATATTTTATTTAACTTTTCTTACGGAAAAAAATAGGGTGTTGATTTTCTTGAACTTTGGTCTTTGCTAGTCTCTACCAATTTTCCTTTTTATAAAGGATAGGCTCTCGGTCATCAGAATCTATCATATATATTAGGCAAACATATCAAACGTTGTAATAATTAAATTGTCATACTGAGATATAAGCACAGGTCCTGCGAATAATTTTTATATTACATATTGTTTCAAATGAAATTAGTGAAATAGATCACTAATTAGGATTGAGCCTATTCTAGTAGTTATGAATTCAGAGTTTTCCTTCTCCTAAACTGGTTGTCTAACCAAGGTTAAAGAGCCCAGTCTGCCCTACTATTTGCTCATAGTTGCAGGGAGAGTAGTTAGCTTCATACTTTTCTTAAGGATATTATCGCTATGTGAACTGTAGCTTCGCCCAGGATTTGAACTCGGGTCGACGTGTCTATTTCCTACGACTCTAACCATTACACAACGCGCCTCCAAAATGGAAACTAGATTATTGTTAACATGGGATTAGCAAGTGGGATTAGCAAGTGGGATTAGTAAGTGACATCACTAGACAATTTATTGCTACTTATTGCTGTGTGAATCGTTGTTAAGACTTCTACTACTATCTTAATATGACATATCGTAAGGGTCAGGTTATAAACTATTGAATAAGTTTGATTGTCTGTGCAAAGTTTTTGATATTATTTCTTTTTGTGTGTGTGTGTGTTGTTGTTTGGCGCCAAGGCAGCCATGACAGAATCTGAGTCCCCTCCCCCCAAAAAAATAAAGCAAGTCAAAAGGAATGTTATGTGTATTGAGTTCAATCGGTGCTTTTTACGAACGAATCATTGAAACAAGTTTTCTTCAGAGTTGTAAAGAACAAGGCAAGGATTATTTTATTTCAGCTCTGCTATATCTCATTCTGTCTGTAACCGAAACTACGTCACGATTCCTTTAGTTATTAAAATTAGTAAATAATCATTATGTAACCTTAATTTTTTAAAAATGGACTAAGGTAACGTGGCGGTAGCGATATATTCACGGTACCAAAACGGATATACGTAACGTTCTAATAGCGATATATGTTGTATAGCGGGTCTTGTCAACGTGCCTCCAAATTCACGACACTAAAAAGGTGTTCGGTACGTGGCGGTCATCTTGTCGATAAAAAAAAGTACAACGCGAGAAATATATCGTCACAAGCTGCTTAGCTTTTATTTCCAGGGCTAGTCTCGTGGGTTGTGTCGGGGAGGAGGAAAGGCAGAGAGAAAGAGAGAGAGGACACTGTGGGTTCCTCCAATGAACAACCGACCCAGTGTTTTGTTTATAGTGTTGAAGGTTTGTGTTGAACCATCCGCACTTTTTGGCACAGTCGATAGGAAAGAATTTGTGTACAAGGAATGCCACAAACCCAATCAACGACTAGCCTCAGGTTTTTCAAATTCAGAGTTTTCCTTTTCCTAGACTGGTTACCTATCCAAGGTTAAAGAGCCCAGTCTGCCCTACTATTTTACACATAGCTGGAGGGAGAATATATTGATTCATACCTTTCCCAAAGGTATTAGCGTTATATAGAGTGCAAACAGCCTTATCTAGGATTTGAACTCGGGCCAACGAGTCCATTTTCTATGACTAACTATTATGCCACGCGCCTCCACAAACTACGTCACGATTTCCTTAGTTATTTAACTTAGTAAATAATCATTATTTAACCTTAATTAGCATCGTATTTCTCAACAATGTCTCAATTAAGGTCTAGCTAAGATAGATTTGCTTCAAAACAGCTCATATTATTAATGTGTTTAAAATCCTGTAATCTGTGTTATGTATTATTAAAAAAATTTACATGATATATGGTGTGAATAATTTGCTTACAGGTTTGAACAAAACTGGGTTTGGTAAATAATTATTTGGTGTTATTGATTTTTAATGTTACTGTTTTATTTTATAATTCCATATTGAAATCAATTAGAATAAAGTGAAAATAAATGTAATCTTTTTTGTGTTCGTATTTAATTTCATTAGTCTTGCTAATTCGATATAATATCTAATTACATTAAAACTTAAATAATTTTGCTAATCTTATTATAATGGAGATTGTGTGTTTTTCTGTCTGTAACCGAAACTATATTCCTACTCAAGTCACAATTCTCTTAGTTATTGACATCACATTCTCCATGATTTTATTTTTTATCTAAACCTCAATTATTAATAAAATTGACTTACTTTATTAATACTTTTAACCATGTCTACATACTGACAACATGCAATTATATTTATATATACAACAAAATAGCGGTTTACAGTGTGAACTGGAAGGCTAATTTGCATATTAATATTAAAAAATCGAATTTAATAAATATGTGCTTAGTATTATTGATTTCTAACTGTTTGGTTTTATTTTAATGAATATAAGCAAAAATCTCTTCAATAAATCTTAGATGAAATCCATTAACAAGATAAAATAACTGTCATTTTATTCTTTACTTCCTCTTATAACTAAATACTTAAATTAGAAAAAATATCAATGAAAGACGAGAGTGATGGAAGTGTAAGTTTCAGTTGTTCCATTTTTTATTATACTCCCTCTGTTTCAAATCTTTTATTATACTCCCTCTGTTTCAACTCTTTTTATCTGTATTCTTATTTAGTTTCATTAGCTTTTCTAATTTAATACAATATTTTATTACATTAAAACTTAAATACTTGCACCCAGAGGGTGCATATATTTGCTAGTACTACTAAAATAATAAAAAGGCATTCTTTCGTGGCGTAATGGTTAGCAAGCACGTCTTGTATATCCATTACTACTGAATAGTGAGTTCGATCCTAGCTGGATGCACCCTACATGCGTAAGTACTCGTAAGTCAAGGTATTACTATGCTATTTCGTATAACACTGGAAATCTGCACTGATTTAAAAGCGAAGAGGGGGGGATATCTTCTTTTCAGTCCATACAATTTTCATGAAAAAATAATTAATTATCTATACATATATAAAGAGCAGTTGTGTGTATAGGTGTATGTCCGGATGAAACTATAAAAATAAAACAATTAATGGCAAAATAAAGATGTATACATATTCACTATCACCAGATCTTGCTTTTTGAGCAAAAGTAATGAAGATTTGATTTATATTCATGAAGATAATTAAAAAAAAAAAAATAGAATTCAAATAATAACAGCATGGAATTTTTTTTTTTTTTTGCATTTAATATTTTAAATAAGAAACACTGAATTTCGTTTCAGGGTGTCTGTACACGTTTTTTTCAAAAACTCCCCCAGGCTGAATCAATGCAAGGTTTTTAGTTTACGTAAGGATTTTAATGAAGTGATTTTAATCCTGCGAGGAAGCAACTCATGATTCATTAATAATGGATCTGCAAAACTAACTTTTTGCTCCTCCCGGGTAGCTGCTTCTAGTTTCAAATATGTGCAAAGGATCATGGGAAATGCTTTGCACAAATTCAGACGACGGATAATAAAATCGAATAAAATTTGTGTTTAGTAAACATTTTCTAATGCACAATAAATTCTATCGAGGTCACCGCACCTCTTTGTGTGGGAGGGGGCAGTCACTTTTACTTATGTCTTAAAATCAAAGGTTATGCAGTGCAATGCCTCTTACGAAATATGCACCTACAGATCGCTATGGATTTTACGAAAAAGACCCCCCCCAAAAAAAAAAACAAAAAAACAAAAAAAAAAAAATGAAAACTTTCAAATAGATAAAAAAAGACACAATCCCATCGTACGTGATGATAGAAGACCGATTATTTTCATTAGATAAAATGTTTGTTTTTTTCGTTTAGGTTTGGTTTGGTTTAGGTTTGGTTTGGTTTAGGTTTGGTTTGGTTTGTTTTACGGCATATCAAACCACGATGGGTCATTTAATGCCGGCAAAGATTTGAAAGATTTGTAGTGATAGTTTGGAAGAAAATTTTGTGTGTGTGTGTCTGTGTGTGTGTGATTAATATTCACAATTGAATTAAGTGCATTGACAATGAAGGAGGTAATGTTGAGAAATAAATATTAGTTGGGTAAAATAGATACTTTTCTTAATCTCGGTGTTAATGTCATTGGGGGGGGGGAGGCATACATTCATCATCACCATCACAGCCTCCAGCAATGGGTTAATAATAGGGTAGACAGGGTCTCTAGATTTGATAGGGCAACCAGTCTGAATACTCTTCTTACCCTTAGGCTACAGACTTAATGATTTCGCTATGTTTTACTTTGTGTTAAAACCCTTGAGAAAGTAATGAATTTATCACGCTCCACTCACTCAGCAATGGGTAAATAGTAGGGCAGACAGGGTCTTTAACTTTGATAGGGCAACCAGTCTAAAATACTCTTCTTACCCTCAAGCTACATACTTGATGATTTCGCTATGTTTCACTTCGTGTTAATTTCCTTGGCAAAGACATGATTTCAGCACACTCCACACAGCCAGCTATGGGTAAATAGTAGGGCAGATAGGGTCTTTAACTTTGATAGGGCAACCAGTCTTAATACTCTCTTTATCCTCAGGCTACAGACTTAATGATTTGGCTGTTTTACTTTGTGTTAATGATTATGTTAAAAAGATTTGCATCCAATTACTCTCCTTCCAGCTATGGGTAAATAGTGGAGCAGACTGAGCTCTTTAACCATGGCTAGGAAAAGGAAAACTCTGAATTCAAACCTGTTAAACTCCGCTTAAGAAATTGCTATTGTGTTACATCCTGCTCGTGCGTAGGGTTTGTATATATATATATATATATATATATATATATATATATATATATATATATATATATATATATATATATATATATATATAATGGAGAATGAATATGAAAAGTGTTAGCATATACCAGGTTTAAAAATCACAAATAAAATATTATAGTACTAATTTCCCTTACTAGTAACATAGTAACGGAAAAGTAATACCATATATATATATATATATATATATATATATATATATATATATATATATATAATGAGTCTGGTTCTCAAATATTGGGAAGAACTTGCCAGCTGATCTGATTGGGTGCTGGCATGGTCCTCCTTCTCCATATTTGGAAAGCTGTCACTAGCTCAAGTGTGGGACGGGTCGACCCGGTGAGAGGATCTGATGCTAAGACCCGAACGGGGGGGGGGACATCACTTGAGGACAGTCCCAAATTAAGTTTAATCTATTTTCAAGGAATCGAAAAATCTCGTCCTAAAAGCTTCATATCTACCCAGGGTCACGTTTAAGGGGCCGGGTTAGCTCAGTCGGTAGAGCGTTCGGCTAGAAACCACAAGGTTCTTAGTTCGATACCGGTCCCCGCCAACTCAGCGTATGAGTAGCACAGGGATCTGTGCGGTAAAGTAAGGAGCTGATGGTAGGTATGGCGCCCCACCTCAGATGCTAAAACAATCTCCTTGGTCTAGCGCTCTTGAAAAGGGGATAGACTCCCTCGCTGACTGGTTGATACCGACTTTAGGCCGCCCTGATGACTTTACGTTTACTTTATATATATATATATATATATGCTGACAAAAGTCCTAAAGTGTGACAGTTTTGTTCTAAGACAGAAGTACCAATTTGCATAGTTCAATCAGCACCGAGTGCTCCGCGTTTGTGATCTTGTGCCAAACTTGATTTAAATGATTTTCACGAGTACACTCCCGTGTTAATGAGGACATTTCTATAATGATAAGAGGTGTCGTTATACAACAAAGGAATGGACCCTTGTTTGTACCATAAAAAAAAAGTCATTTCGTGTAACATTCGTTTTAGTCAGTAAATTACCGTTCATTGAAAGTATCTTTGAAGCGAGTAGATCCCGAGGTACCGGGTCCTGGGTGGGATAGCTAAAATGCCTCACCCCCACCAACACCTTCGTAAAGGAATCTGTTCAAGTTTTGCAATTCTTCCACTTCAATTACCAAAAAGTTAATTCGATCTGACCGTAAATTGTTCACAATAAAATAGAAGACGTGCCGCCATGGGTTAGTTAGTTAGTCATAAGGAAAGCAAAGGAGACAAGATCAATTACTAAAAAGCGAATATATATATATATATATATATATATATATATATATATATTGTAATAGTATATGGTTATCAAAAGCTGACTTGGTGAGTTAGTGGTGGACCAAGTTTTTGTGGTATTATCAGTGGAGTGCTCAATATCAGTGATAGACCTTATATATATATATATATATATATATATATATATATATATATATATATATATATATATATCATCATGTCGCGCTTTCAGCGCGGATATCCATGACAATCTCTCTCTATCCGTCCCTATCGCTTATCATTCTCGGGAGGTCCTCTATGCAGCATCCTGCATCCGCACAGAGCTGATCAACGTACGTTTTTGCTGGACGGCCCACGCTGGCTTGTCCATGTGCTGGCTTCCACAGGAGGACGTCACTTATGAGTTCGTCCTTGCTTCTCCAGCAGTGTCCCGCGTGTCTTGTCCGTCTCACTCGGATGGTTTGGGTGATATGTGGTAGGTGGCTGTACAGCTGCTTTCTCGTAGGGTGCTGTTTCCACGTCTTGTTCATGATCACCCGCAGCATTCTAGTTTATTCCCATCTAGTTTATTCTCTAGTCGCTTAGTTAGGGTCCAGGTGGTGCAGCCATACAGCAGTACTGACACGACAACGGCCTGGAAGAACTGTCTCTCTAACTTGTCTGTGAGATTGGACCTCCATATGATCGATAATTTATTTATAGCGGCCCATGCTTTTCCTATGCGTGCATTAACGTCGTTTTCTGTGGAGGAGATGTTACTGCCTAAGTATCTAAATTGTTCTACAGAGTTTAGGAGTTTGCCATCGAAGGTTGAGATGTCGCTTTTGTTTTTGAAAGACATGAACTCAGTTTTATCAGAGTTCACGTTTTTTTCATTTTTTTCCATATATATATATATATATATATATATATATATATATATATACAAGGCGTGTCTAAAAAGTATCGACATTTTTTGTACCTTTTGACACACCTTGTATTCTGAAAAAATTAACTCATTAATTCATTAATTCATTGTTAATTTCTATCTTGGTAAATACAGCTTCAATCTGGATACTTTCATGACACATCTTATATAATATATATATATATATATATATATATATATATATATATATATATATATATATATATACGTTGAAAGGATAAATTAAATAAAGGAAAGAAAATGTTGAATGGATAAAATGGTTTAATGAAATGCCAACACGAGTTTCGGTCGAGAGTTTATCGATGTACACATTGTATTCTATTTATTATTATTTTAAATATGAAATATAATAATAATAGAAAAATAAAAAAAAATATTTAAGTATACAAAGAAAACGGCCTTCTTCAGGGCAAAATGTTTGATATTTGAAGAAAAAAAAAGCATAAGTCGACATGTTTGCGAAAATTTTTAAAGACAAACAGAATTCCTCTTAATGGTGGTGCAGAACTATTCAGTAATAAACATAAATCATAAACATCCAAATTGATGACAGGGTAGAGAAAAATGTCCACTATGCCGAGAAAGAACGAATTAAACGAGGTAATAAAGAAGAAGAAGAAGAAGAAGAAGAAGAAGAAGAAGAAGAAGAAGAAGAAGAAGAAGAAGAAGAAGAAGAAATTAAACAAGACAACAAAGAAAAAGAAAACTAAAAGAAAAAAGAAAGAACGAAAGAAAGAAAGAAAATGAATTAAACAAGACAATAAAGAAAAAGAAAACTGAAGGAAAGAAAGAAAGAAAGAAAATTAAACGAGGAAATAAAACAGGAGAAAACCAAAATAAATAAATAATGTAAGAAATAATGAATTAAAGAAAGTAATAAAGGAGAAGATAACTAAAAGAAAGAAAGCATATTCACGTATTACTATTTCCGATGCAGACTATGCAAATGATCTACCGCTTCTTGGAAATAAACATATTTTTCTCCTTGCGTGCTTTTCGCTTTACACCACAGAAGAAGAAAGTTCCTTGATAAGTAACGGCAACTCATCAGAAAGCGAGCGGACTGTAGAAAGCCCCTCGTTCCAATAGCAAAACCGATAATAAGTCCAATTCCATGATTCTTTTATTTGTTATTGATTTGTTATGTATTTTTTGGGGGGAGGGGGGGTCATCAGGAGAGAATGTGCACCGTTTCGGGACCTTCCTCTCAACGGTTTTATTTGCACACCGGCCCCCCTCACTGATGTGAGTCCCCACAGAATATATCTAGTGTATCGTACAATAAAAAAAAAACCAACTGTATAACGGCGAAAAGATGTTTTTAAACAGCGTGTGTTATGGAAATGTTGCGTTTATCTTCTAAATAGAAAGTGTTTTTGACATTTGTTCGTTTTCTCGACAAGTCTTGTCATCCAAATCCTGACTTCTGGCCCTGTGGGTCCTGTGTAGATTTGTACTTCAACTAATATAGATGTTATTTCAAGAAGTTTTGTAAATTAACTAGAAAAAAAACGTAACCCGTTGTGTCACCCATTGAGCTCTGGGTAGATAGTTATAATCAGGGTAGTAAAAGTGAATTTGCAAAGTGAATTAAATTTGAAAAATAAATTCGTCCGGGGAATTAAAAAAAACATTAAAAACATTTTGCTAAAATTTTCAAAGTTAAAAACTGACCTATCTCTGACTATCTATTCTGCCTGTCACTTTGCCCCTCTCTATGTATATCTTAATTAACTACTTCTTATATATGTTGGTTTCTCTGTGAGATTAAAGAGAGATATTGGAGAGTGTGAAAGGGAGATTGAACTTCCAACTTTATTTGTATGTTATATATATGCCAACAGTTAACTTCTGGCTGCTGATGAAAATAAACATAGAAATCAGATCAAAATGGATTTTTTACAAACATAACTCAATCCCATAACTAAGTAATATTTTAGCATGTATTTTGTGTCATTAAACTAAATAGGAAAAAAACCTTTAAAATAACAATTTTTAAATTTTCAAATAATTTTTTCGGGAACTGAATTTTTATTCTTTCATTTTTAAATTTTTTTTATGCGTTCTTCAGAATTTGATCTTTCTAGAAACATAAAAATTAGGGACTGAACATTTTTTTCTTGAAATAACCAAAACTCTGTGCATTCTGAATTGATAAAAATGTTGTTTTTTTTCAAGTTATTTTTAATAGAATAAGCTAATCATAATTAAATCAAGTCCTTAATGAATAATTTCGTGAAATTTCATTAAAATCGGACAATTAACTGATTTTTTTGTAATAGTTTGAAAATTTAAAAAAAATCTTTCTTTTTATTATTTGCTTTTGCGATTTTTTTATCATACCTACTTTCTAGTATGCTAACATTTCCGGAGAGAGAGAGAGAGAGAGAGAGAGAGAGAGAGAGAGAGAAGAGAGAGAGAGAGAGAGAGAGAAACAAACAAAAACAAAAAAAAACAAACAAACAAACCAAGCCGTCATATTGTCCGAAAAGAGCAAAGACAGGTCATCTCTTCAACTCTATTTTTTACAACTTCCCCCGTCAATCATTTTGAAAAGCCAAATACGTTTTTTAATTAGGCTGTTAACGATGAAACAAAATACAAAAAACAAAAAAAACAAAAAAACAAAAAAAACAAAAGTTGAACAAAAACACAAAAAAGAAAGAAAGAAAGAAAGAAAGAAATATGAGAGTTTCTTTGCCTTCGAGCGGAATACTATTTGTAAAATCAGTTTGCGATGGCGAAAAAAAAAAAGAAAGTTATTTTGCGTGTCTTGTGGGCAGCCAAAAAAAAAAAGAAAAAACAACAACAAAAAAAAAGAAAAAAAAAAAGGATCAAACGTGTTTATTGTAAAGTTGTTGTTTACTTAAATTGGTTTTTTGAGCCGACCATTCTAAAGCAGAAATGATTTTCATTGAACAATAGTGATTTTCGGGCATAAAAAAGACGGATGGACATTTTCTTTTTTGTCAGAGTATAAGTGAATAAGTCTCTCCTGCCCACACACACTCTCTCTCTCTTTCTCCCCCTCTCTTTCTTTCTCTTTCTTTCTCTCTTTCTCTCTCTCTCTCTCTCTCCCAGTCTCTCTCTTTCTTATTTTCTTTCTCACACGTACACCCACACATACATACACACGCATTGCATATACTTTCTGTCTCTGCCTTTCTCTGTGTCTGTCACTTTCTCTGTCTGTCTCTGTCTGTCTGTTTGACTGTCTCTCCCTCACACTGTCTCTGTCTGACTGTCACTGCCCCCTCCCTCCCCCTCTCTCTGTCTTTGTCTGTCTGTCTGTCTGTCTGTCTGTCTCTGTCTCTGTCTCCCTCTCTCACACTGTCTCTCTCTCTCCCTCTCTCACACTGTCTCTGTATCTCTCTCTTTTTCTTCTCTCTCTCCCTCTCTCTTTCTCTCTGTTTTTGTCTGTCTCTGTCTGTCAATCTGTCACCCCCTCTCTCTCACTGTCTCTCTATGACTGCTCTGTATCTCTCTCTTTCTCTCTCTCTCTTTCTCTCTCTCTCTCTCTCTCTCTCTCTCTCTCTTTCTCTTTCTCTGTTTTTGTCTTTCTCTGTCTGTTTCTCTCTCAATGTCTGACTTTGTCTCTATCTGTCTTATTCCCTAACCCTTGGGCATAAAATAACCCCAGACGAGTTGATACTTCGTTAAAATCAATCAATCAACCCTAAGAAAGTGCACACCAATGTACGCGATTCCTTAACCTCTTGACATAAAATAACCCTATACGGTTTGACATGTCGTTAAAATCAATCAATCTTCTTGAAGAGAGGATATTACTTTCTCAGCAACCTAATAGATTTTACCAGACTAAATTGATATTGTCATTTAATACAGTTAAACTGATAATGTGACACATGGTTTTATGTTTCCCGAAAGATGCAGTTCAGTGTTATACCGAAGACAAACCTTGGTGGGAGGTCTTACCCCTCTGCAAGGAATAAATGATAAGTAAGATAAAGTCGTCGGGTCGGCCTCATGTCAGACAGCAAGGGAGTCTATCCCCTTTTCACGAGTGCTAGACCAAGGGGATTATTTTAGCGTCTGAGGTGAGGTGTCACACCTACCATCATCTCCTCACTTTACCGCACAGATCCCTTTGCTACTCATACGCTGAGTTGGCGAGGGCCGGTATCGAACCAGGAACCTTGTGATTGCTAACCGAACACTCTACCGACTGAGCTAAACTGGAGTCAACGTATTCTAATCCACACCGACAAGGCATTTTTTAATTCTGATCCCAGCAGATTCCAGTTTCAGATCAATTCCACTTTCCTGTGAATGACGTTAAACTCTATCTGACAGTGAGATTCCAGTTCTGGAGGTTTGGTGAATGTGGAGCACCCCTTCATCACCATTGCTCTCAGGTCCACTCTGACCCGGAGTGGTAGTACCTGTAAGGGTGCCATCTATGGGTTAAATAGAAAAAACATGAGTTCATAAAAATTGAGTATCCATTAAGAATGAATTTATTTGAAAACTTTGCCGACATTAAATGACCCACTGAGGTTGATATGCCGTAAAACAAACCAAACCAAACCAAAAATCAATTCCACATTCATAGAAAAATCGGTTATTTCCAATAAGTCTAACATAAACAAATTATTGTCTGATAAATTATTAATTTATTTCCCCATTAAACTAACCCTAAACCTTAACCCTAACCCTAAACCCTAACCCTAACCCCGTCTTCTTTTTTCCTAGTAG
Organism: Doryteuthis pealeii; assembly: GCA_023376005.1. NCBI lineage: Eukaryota > Metazoa > Mollusca > Cephalopoda > Myopsida > Loliginidae > Doryteuthis > Doryteuthis pealeii. The sequence continues at coordinate 44,894,774 of CM042158.1, forward strand.
ATCAATAAGTAAATAAATAATTTATCAGTCAAGAGTGGTTCCCCTTTGTTTATGTTAGACTCATAGGAAATAAACGAAAAATCATCCTCGGCTCAAATCGTGTCTCATCTCCTTCTCTGAACCCGACTCAAAACTGGAAAATGATCCTAATTAAACATTCAATTATTTATCTTATATCCTGTTATCCTGAAGAAGAAAAAAAAACAAACAAAAAACACACACACACACACACACACACACGCACACACACACAAAGGCAATTGTATGGTCACTATACTCCATATTATTTCTCTCTAGGGAGCATTAAAAAAAGAAGTTCTTTGTCGTTATTCTTGTGGTCCGAATAAAAATTGAGTATCCATTAAGAATGAATTTATTTGAAAACTTTGCCGACATTAAATGACCCACTGAGGTGGATAGGCCGTAAAACAAAACAAACCAATCCAAAAAATCAATTCCACTTTCATAGAAAAATCATCCTTGGCTCAAATCGTGTCTCATCTCCTTTTCTGAACCCGACTCAAAACTGGAAAATGATCCTAATTAAACATTCAATTATTTATCTTAACAAAAAAACAAAAAACAAACAAAAACAACAAAAACAACAACAACAAAACACACACACACACACACACACACACACACACACACACACACACACAAAAAAAGGCAATTGTATGGTCACTCTACTCCATATTATTTCTCTCTAGGGAGCATTAAAAAAAAAGTCCTTTGTCATTATTCTGGCGGTCCGAATCACCCAGTGCGCGCCAGGAAATCAGCTGACAATTATCTCCGAGTTGTTGAACAGTCGAGCTTTGTTGGTATTTAATATCCAATAACGCCTGTTGATTTAATAATAATGGAAACGTATTGTTGCTACTGTTTTAATTATATGTGATCTCCCGGCTTGATGTAGGTGATCGTGTTCATGGTCTTGTAGACATATCTTGTGACTAGTGTTGAATTAACTAGCCAAATGATACGATTAAACAAACAGAATAGAGCAAAGAATCTAGAACAAACAGGCCAAGAATAGGTGGGTCAGATTTAACGGTCAGAAAAACGGGGAAAAGACTAAGGTGTCTTATCTATTTACCAATTATTAACTAAAAATAATTATTAACTTAAAATATACTATTAGAAATAACTATTAAAATATTATATATTAAAATATTATTTTTTAACTATTAAAATTAAAAATATATTATATATTAAAATATTATATATTATATTGTTATATATATATTAATGAGTTTTTGAATAAAAACATGTTAATAGTAAATAAATTTAGATCATTTTTCGTAATTTCTGTTTATTTAGAAATATCTTAATTTTCAATTTCTTAATGTCGTTTTCCCGATATATGAAGTATATAATACCCCCCCCCCCAAAAAAAAAGCCCTAGTTGGTACTATTATAGTATGTGGCCTACCTTTTGAATGTGGCCAACGAAATCATGTCTATTTATAGTATGTGGCCTACCATGAAAAGCATAAGGTTATAATAATAACTACCAACCCTAAACCTAAACCTAACCCTAACCCCTAACCATAACTCTAACCCTAACCTTATTTTAGAATTTTTGAATATTTTAGAATTAAATAGATCTCTGATTCATGAAAATTATGAATACATTCTTTTTTAATTATTCTTTATTACCATATACAGCTTATGACTGAATTGCATTTTTTGAAATTGAATATCTGTGAAAATTAGTTTCAATAAATTGCCTACTACTTATATCTATAAATATACTCTTACTGAGGTAGAACACATTCAAACCGGGTAGGCCACATACTATAACAGAATCAAAAAGGTAGGCCTCATACTATAACGACACCCCCTAGTGTTATATTTCGGAGTGAAAATTAATATAATCCCTGTCATGTTTTGGGGGAGTCAAGGTTGTAGAAATAGTTTACTAGACTAACCCGCTAACCATTATACAATTTCTCATATAACCAACCAACCAACCAACCAACCAGCCAGCCAACCAACCAACCAACCAACCAACCAGCCAGCCAACCAACCAACCAACCAGCCAACCAACCAACCAACCAACCAACCAGCCAGCCAACCAACCAACCAGCCAGCCAACCAACCAGCCAGCCAACCAACCAACCAACCAACCAAGCCAGCCAACCAACCAACCAACCAACCAACCAGCCAGCCAGCCACCAACCAACCAACCAACCAACCAGCCAGCCACCAACCAACCAACCAGCCAACCAGCCAACCAACCAACCAACCAACCAGCCAGCCAACCAACCAACCAACCAGCCAGCCAACCAACCAACCAACCAACCCAACCAACCAACCAACCAACCAACCAACAGTCTATTGGACGCTGGCATCAGACCCCGATATGTAAAAATTCAGTTCTAGACTAGGTCTTCTTAAAATGATCCATAAAGATCCCTGGGCGTCAATAAAATGTTGACAGGTGAATTAAAACATAGGGGCCCACAGTGTGTGTGTGTGTGTGGGGGGGGAAGATTTTACTAGTTTGTATTTATAAATCCCTTTATAATGTTACATACTCATACATATATACCCATGTTGGGTATATACACAAGTGTTCTTTTAACAGAGAGATGGGAGAGAGATAGACAGGTAGACAGAGAGGTGCATAACTTGCATTATTTACTTCTTTGGCCATTGGTGATCTCTAGTCATTTCTATTCTTTCTCCCTATGTTGACTTGTATTTCTAGGTTCCTGTTGGTTGTTCATCTTTGGTTCATTCCTTCTTCTTGGTCAGTCTTTTTGCCAAGACATTCATCAACCAACAAAACCATATTATTTCTTTAAACTTGTATTTACTTAACTAAACTTCTTCCTCTAACTAAACACAGCGTGTGTGTACAAGTTAGCCTCAGCTAGGACAGACATGTCTTCTGCCTGACGCCCAAGCTGGTACTGATCAGTTCTCTAGCTCTCACGTGATTCTCGGCTTTCCCGCGTCTCAGTTCAAAGGTCTCCAACGGCCTGTATCTTTCCATGGAAAACCGCCGCCCGTGACATGAAAATAGCATCCCTGCAGAATTACAGGGTGTTGACAATAATCTATGCAACCACATAGATTATGTAACAATAACAGTAGAATAAAATCGCTAAATCATTTAGACTAGTTGCCAGATATTGTACGCCGAGCAGAATGCCTGATTGGGTGTGATGATCCATAGTGATGCATAAATGTCCTAGCTTTGAAATTTCTCCGTACATAATTGTAATGTCTTATCTACCCCATGTAATAATTTATATTTGTACCGGTTAACCTCGAAAACATCATAGATTATCGAATTCTACCTGCAATCTATGATCCATATTGAGCACTAGACATACCTAGGAGAGAGAAAAAAGAAGAAAAAATGTAGAAAAGAACAAAGGAATTAATTAAAAAAAGAAAAGAAAGAAAAAAGAAAGAAGAAAAGAAAGAAAAAAGAAAAAAGAAAAGAAAGAAGAAAAGAAAGAAGATAAGAAAGAAAAAAGAAAAGAAAAAAGAAAAGAAAGAAGAAAAGAAAGAAGAAAAGAATGTAACATCTGGATATCTATTCTGGTTTTGGTTTATTATTTGATTAGAATAATTCGATATCGATTTTTGATCAATAGGAATATTAAAAGTCTCCACCTTGTCGGTTTCCGTTTCTTTATTTAATGACATATCAGCCTTCGTGGGGTATTCAATGCCACAGCCATCCTTGTATATATTCACATACCCCTCCACAGGATGTGACGCAGGGTCAAAGTTTAGGCGGGCTTTAAAAATTGTGAATATCAGAATTTTCGTTCTCTTAGACCGGTTGCTGATAGTAGGTGTGGCGCTCCACCTTAGACGCTAAAAACAACCCCCTTGGTCTAGCGCTTGTGAAAAGGGGATAAACTCCCTCACTGTTTGGCTGATACTGACTTTAGCCCCCCCCCATGACAAGACCGGTTACCATACCAAGGTTAAAGTGCCAAACCTGCCCTACTATTTACATATATCTGAAGGAAAATAGTTGGATGTATATCTTTTCTAAAGGTAGGTATTTATCTCTCCCCTATACCTCTACCCAGGCGACGCTGGGTAGCCACTTCTAGTCTTTTCTAAAGGGTAGGTATTTATTCAATCTACTCAATAAAAATACTAATAGTCTCCAGCTTGTCTGCTTTTGTTTCTTTGTTTTATGGCATATCAATCTTTGTGGGTTATTCAATGCCACAGCCATCCTTTTATGTATTTACAAACCTCAACGTAGGATGTGACACAGATTTAAATTTTAAGCGGGGTTTAACAGGTTTGAATTCAGAGTTTTCTTTCGTCTAAACCGGTTGCCATACTAAGATTCAATAGCCCAATCTGCCCTACTATTTACCCATAGCTAGAGGGAGAAAAGTTGGATGTATATCTTTATCTTGGGTAAGTATTTATCCAACCCGTTCACGACGGGTAGGATATGACACAAGGTCGCAAGTATGAGGCATCCATTGAGAATCGTACTCGCTTTTCAGTTGTAATGGATCAGCGAGACTAGCTTGTTAAGCATTACACTTCGATGGGACGCCCTGTATTTACCCCACCCGTTTGCAACAGGTCGAGTGGGACACAATGTCGCAAATATGAGACATCCAGCGATAATCTAACTCACTTTTCAGTAGTAATGGATCTGCAAGACTAGCATGCTCACCATTACACCCCGATGGTACGCGTAACATTTCCCAAAAGGTGCTAGCGCTACATGAAATGCAACTAGCCTCGTCCAGGATTTGAATTCGTGTCGCAAAGTCATTCTTGTAGGAGAACAGTAGTAGCACCCATAGCTGCTGGTATGAGGGAGTTCATACCCCCTCTCTCTCTCTCTTTCTCTCTCTTTCTTTAGTCAATATCTTAAATGTTTATTTTAAATATTGTAGCTCATTGATAAGGGTTTTCAATAATACGTAATGCTTGAAGCTAAGAGTTTATTAAAGTACCAGCAGGACCTGTAGATATACCATAGTATGATAATTTAATTATTACAACGTTTGATATGTTTACTTAAGAGCTATTGCCAAATAGTTCAATGTGTAAAAAGTATAATAATCTTGATTTAACTCTACTCTCTGTATTTTTCTTTCTTTCACTCTTTTCATCTTTTCATTATGTTCGATTGAAACAAATTAGCGTTATCGCTTCCGCGCGCTCTGTCTCCCATCTCTCTCTCTCTCTCTCTCTCCAGCTTTGATGGAATAAAACACACAAACAAACTTTCATTAACTCATAGATTCAAACATTACATTTTATTGACAGCTCTCATCAAACGGAAGAACATCATCATCATCATCATCATCATCAAGACATGCCCACAGCACGGATGACTGTCTCTATAAATTCCGTACCTATTGGCTATCGCTCTTGGCAGGTTCTCTACACGGCATCTAGTGTCTGTACAGAGCTGAGGAATGAAAGCTTTTGCGAATCGGTCAACACTGATGTGTGTGTGTGTGTGTGTGTGTGTGTGAAGGAGTCCATAAGAGAACGAGTTGGGATATATATATTTACCAACCCCTCCGATGTGATACAAGGTCAATTTCTTAAGCGGAGTTCAACAGGTTTGAATTCGGAGTTTTCCTTCTCCTAGACCGGTTGCCTAACCAAGGTTAAAAAGCCCAGTCCGACCCATTATTTGTCCATAGCTGGAGGGAGAGTAGGATTCATACCTTTCCAAGTGTATTAGCACTAAGTGAAATGCAATTACCACATCCAGGATTTGAACTCGGGGAGACGAGTCTATTTCCCATGACTTTAACCATTACACCACGCGCTTCCATAACGAGTTGGGATATAAGTGGTCTTACAGTTGGTACACCAGATAGTAAACTCTTATGCACCATCTCGTAGACTTATGCATCAGCTAGTTGTCTCATGCACCATCTTGTAGACTCTTATATGCTCCAAAACTGGAATGCGTGGTGCTTTTGGCAGACCCCAGGGAACTGTTGCTATGGTGCACATTGGTCAGGTGATCATGTCTGTGAGAACCAAAGAAATGCACGAGCCAATGATCGTGGAAGCTTTGAGGAGAGCTAAATTCAAGTTTCCTGGTAGACAAAAGATTGTGATTTCCAAGAAGTGGGGTTTCACTAAATGGGAACGTGAAGAGTATTGTCCTATGAGACAAGCCGGTACCTTGATTCCTGATGGTGTAGGAGTTCAATACAAAACCGATCATGGACTCCTCAAGTACTGGAAACAACGTATGGCCGCTATGTATGAGGCATAAGCACAAATGAGAGAAAAGAATTGTTTTGTTTTGTTTTGTTTTGTTTTACGACATATCAACCTCGGTGGGTCATTTAATGCCGACAAAGTTGTGAAATAAATTCATTCTTAACGCATAATACAATTTGTTTATAAACTCATGTTTTTCTATTTAATCCATAGATGGGACCCTAACAGGTACTACCACTCCGGGTCAGAGAGGACCAGGGAGTAATGGTGATGAAGGGGTGCTCCACATTCCCCAAACCTCCAAAACTGGAACCTCACAATCAGATAGAGTGTAACGTCATTCCTAGGACACAGACCCGCAGCCACCGCCTTCTAGCACCCATATGATAAAAAGGGGTTGGGGCTTGCCATAAGAACCTCACCATCAGATAGAGTTTAACGTCATTCCCATGACACAGACCCGCAGCCACCGCCTTCTAGTACTCATATGATAAAAAGGGCTGGGGATTGCCATAAGGGCAATAGGGTTGGGGGAATCATATCGGTGCTAGGGCTTGACATGACCAGCCGATTGATCGGAGGAGGGGAGAAAAGAATAAAAACATTTATGAAACAGCAAGTAACCTCTAACACACAAGCTAGTAGTGTTTTATGCACTAGCAAGTACTCTTATGTAACATCTTGTAGTCTCTTATACACCATAGCTAGAAGACTTCTATGCAACAGCTAATAGTCTCTAATTATAGCACTGTGTCTAACTAAGTTAATTCTTGATAAATCTCCCCAAATCTGATACATAAGATTCATTCTGTAAAACAATGCTATCAAAGCTTACTTCACAACTTATACGCCATTGGGGGCGCGTGGTCTAATGGTTAGAGTCGTAGGAAATGTATTCGTCAACGCGAGTTCAATTCCTGGACGAAGCTGTTGGCATTTAACATATCGCTAATACCCTTGGTAAAGGTATGAATCCAATTCTCCCTCCAGCTATGGGTAAATAGCAGGACAGACTGGACTCTTTAACCATGGCTAGGTAACCAGTCTAGGAGAAGGAAAACTGAATTCAAACCTGTTAAACTCCGCTTATGAAATTGACCTTGTGTCGCATCCTGCTCATGCGGAGGGGTTGGTAAATATATATACGCCATTATCGGTCAGCACTGGTGTGTGTGTTTGTGTATGTGTGTGAGTGTATGCGCGCGCTTGTGCGTGCGTGCGTGCGTGTAGGAGTCCCTTGGAGAACGAGTTGGGATATAAGTAGTCTTATAGTTAGTATTTTGCGGTTTATTTCTGCCAGGATCTTTCCAAGACGGCGCGCAAAATCCTTGTGTAGTTCCCATGTAGATTTTTTCTCTGGGCGCTTCGTTAAAGACCACACAGTAGTACTGACACGGCTATAGCTACGAAGAATTCCCGTTTTATTTTATCAGAGATCAGAGTTCTATCAATATATCAATACTCAACTTAACCTTAATTGTACGACCGTTATCATTTTTCAACACCTTTTGGTTAAAAATGAGACCGTCCAAAATGATAAGCAAATATGTAAATCCTGATTATCTGGTCCTGCTTATCAGCTGAATTCTTATTTCTTATGAGTGTCGTCACCTCAGCTAAATAATGGACTATTCCGTTTTTATTATAAAAAAGAAAGGGAAGAAAAAACATGCTACATAAAAAAATGTAATATAAAAGACAGAGTAGGGGAAAGAGAGTAGAGTTGTGGAGAGAGAGAGAGAGAGAGAGAGGGGGAAGAGAGAGAGAGATAGAGATGGTGAATGAGAGCGCGGAAGCGATAACACTAATCTGTTAATGAAAAGATGAAAAGAAGGAAAGAAAGAAAGAAAAATAAAGAGTGAAAGAGAGTTGTATGAAGGTTATTATACTTTTTACATAATGAACTATTTGGCAATAGCTCTTAAGCAAGCATATCAAACGTTGTAATAATTAAACTATCATACTATGGAATATCCACAGGTCCTGCTGGTACTTTAATAAACTGTTGCATACTGGATCATACAGTATTCACTATACTAGTACATTCAAACTGAATGTGCGCCAGACATATAGTAACTCGCAACAGAGTGCTAAAACCTCCAGGTAGACGGTTCGCGTAATGGTTCCGTAATCCTTGCAGTCTCAGGTTATTTGCCCCTCATCCCACTTATGAGGGCGTTACACAAGGACATTTTTATGTGGGCCCACCCACAAGCCGAAGCTCATGGGTGGTAGGCACAAAAAATGCGTCGATCCCGTCGGCATTCCCCCTCGAGGGGGTGCCTCAGGCAGAGGGCAATAAAACCAGTCCTGTCCCTTTAAATCAAGGGGACAGGTATTGCCTGGGGGGATAGCCCCCTGGGATCAACGCTGTTAATTTTTACTTAGCCGCTTCAGAGGCCGAATCACTCTGAAGCAGGCTAAGAAATTACCTCGATAGACAGCCGTGTATAAATAGTCCTAGACCAGCGCATTTACTCTCTACGCCAGGTACGCCAGGCTAGTCCACAGCATTAACTCTTAGCTTCAAGCGTTAGATTTTTATTGAAACCTCTTATCAATGAGCTGCAATCTTTAAAATAAACATTAAAGATATTGACTCTCATCTAAAGTTAATTCCTGTCTAATCGAATCTAATAAACTCTTTGTTTGATCAGCCTTGAACAAAGATCAATATCGTGTGGCGTATCTTGTTGATTGCAAATATTGTACGAGAGATTTGTCAAGATGAGGTAATAGGAGTGTCTGCACAGAAAAGGTATCTTGACGCCATCTTTACAATAGAGACAAAATCAATGAACAAGTATTTGTAAAGTGTAAATTGTAAATATCAATTCCTATCAAGACTCAATTTAAAACAAAACAATAACAAACCCTACGATGCACTGGCAGAGTAACACTCACCGAACGCTTTCGGAAAACATGGTATTTACCTCGTACCCCACGTGTACGGGTTAGACACAAGGCCCTATTAATGTGGGACCACCCACAAGCCGAGACTCGTGGGTGGCAAGTGAAAAATTGCGTTGATCCCGTCAGCATTCCCCCCTCAAGGAAGGCGCCTCAGGCACCGGGCAATAAACCCAGCCCTGCCTCTTTAAATCGAGGAGGCAGGTGTTGCCTGGGGGATGGACCCCTGGGATCAACGCTATTAATTTGTACTAAGATCCAGGAGCGCAGACACTGGATCCCGGGCGTTGGCCGGATCTACAGTGTTGTAGGGTCAGTTTAGCTCAGTCGGTAGAGCGTCCGATTGTTACAATTTATGAGCAGTCATAAATTGTGAACGTACCTGTAGTTAGAATTTGAATTAAGGGCCGTTAACTTAAAATCATGGAGTCCTGTGGAAAATTACTTGTGGCGGTTAATAACCCTTGACCCCTTGAAGGCGCGTGATTGGGCACCATTAGAATAAGTTTTTTGGTTAGTTAGATGCGACTCGATTTCGAAGGAGTGCAGACGCGATTATCGGCTCTGGTGGGTCGATCTCACTCGCGGCGGAATGAAATGTGCAGGGTTGAAAATAAAAGCTTGATCAATAACCAGCCCAGCCATGTAAGAAGAATCCACGAACAAGAAAGACAAATCAACTCAGCGTAAAGTCCCTAGATCAGCCCAGACAAGATGGCGGACAGACAAGTTAGACGAAGAAGTAGATGCAGAAAGTAACGAGTCAGTTACCAGAAATGTAACAAGTAAGAATTATCATCAGTATCATCATAATCATCTCTCATCCAATCTCTCTCTCTCTCTCTCTCTCTCTCTCTCTCTCTCTCTCTCTCTCTCTCTTATACACCCGAGATGACTCTCTCCGTTTATGTACTCGATGAGGAACGAATATATTACACGATTAGAAACCTCGTTTCAGGGCTCGATACTGGCCCTCGCCAACTCAGCGTATGAGTAGCACAGTGATCTGTGCTGTAAAGAGAGGAGCTAATGGTAGGAGTGACGCCTCACCTTAAACGGTAAAAAACAATCTCCATGGTCTAGCGCAAGTGAAAAGGGGACAGGCTCCCTCGCTCTCTGGCTGTTACCGACTTTATTGATATGGTATACTTACCTGGTTTCAGCCAGTGAACCAGTAAGATATAATATCATCGTAGATCCCAGGGGACTGTGGGATTTATAAAAGTAAATTGAATAAAATAAAATAAATTAAATTAAATTGAATAAATAAAAAGACACAAAAATAACAATCTCCCAGAGGATTTAGGACAGGAAGAACCTGTTTTTTTGTTTTTTTAATATATATAAATCACGTCGGGGTCACCAAATTATAGGAATAAGTCTTACGGCATTAAATGAAGAGAGATAAAAAAAAAACACAACTGGTTAGAAGTATAGATAGAGACTTTATTGACAAACTGTTACTAAGGACGCCAAAGTCCAGACGCCAAGAACTTGTTTTTTTTTCTGCGCATACCCGGAAGGTTCTTCCTGTCCTAAGCCCTCTGGGAGATTGTTATTTTTGTGTCTTTTTTATTCATTTATTTATTTATTTAATTTAATTTAATTTAATTTATTTAATTGAAATTAATTTACTTTTTATTAATCCCCACAGGACCATCTCCACAGGCAACACCTGCCCTTTTATCTAAAAGAGGCAGGACAGGATTTATTGCCCAATGCCTGAGGCGCCTCAAAAGAGGAATACCGAAGGGATACACACAGTTTTAGAACTGGCCACGCACGAGCTTCAGTTCATACGTGGCTATTTTGAAAAAATAAATAAATACAACCGGACAAAACATTAAAATCATTTTGTATGCTTTCTAAGAAAGGGAATGTTTGACCTAATTTAAGCTACGGGTTGCTGCTTGTGAAATGTAACATAGAAATACATTTCACAACTAATTAGAACCAATTAAAACGGAATTTTTTTCAATCCTAAAAGTAAGGAATAATTTAGTATAATTTTCGTGTCATTAGACTAAACAGTAAAAAAGCCTTTAAGAAACTAAGTTGATTCACTCAGCTTTAGTATAGTAATATATATATATATATATATATATATATATATATATATATATATATATATATATATATATATAAAAACAAAATTTGACATTTAATAACCCATAAGGATTGATATGCCATTGAATTAACCAACCAACTAATCAATCAATTTATTAATATACATGAAGTTAATGAAAATTATTTCTTAAGCAAATCAATATTGGACATTAAATAACCCACGAGAGTTGATAGGCCATTAAATTAATCAACCAACCAACCAACCAACCAACTCAACTGAACATTCAAATTGAACCCAATGCACAAATTACAAGATCGTGTTATCTGATTCGTTAAAGATTTTGTATCATTTAATGAAATATTTGTTCATAAAACCTGTGATTTCATTTCAACAGGGGTTGATTGAATTTCTCTCTGTTGACTAAAAAAAAAAAAAAAAAAAAAAAAAAAAAAAAGAATGAAAAGGCAGATTGCGCACCTGCAAAAAAGGAACCTAGTTTTTTTTCTTCTTGACAATTAGGTACCTGTTTTAATCCAAATATTTGCTATTCACCTTTTTTGAAAAAAGAAAAAAAAAAAACGCTGACAAAGTATGTATGACATGTGTGGTCCCTTATGTAGTTCATCTCAGTTACCCCTGACTGAGCGTTGGGCCAAGAAACCTGTTAAACACCACTTGGTAAGGGATGATGACATTTGAGAACAGCTCGAGATAAACGAATGTTTGATCAGCTCTAACCACAGTGGCGTAAGGGTTATCGTCGGGGATAAGTATACCCGAGTTCAAATTGTGAACGAGGCTGTTTGCATTTTACATAGTGCTGATACCCTTAGGAAAGCTAAAAACTTCGCAGCGTTTTTATTTTTGAAAATAATGCACAACTAGCAGGAGGACCTGTGGATATACCCCAGTACGACAGTCTAATTATTACAACGTTTGATATGTTTACTTAAGACCTATTGCAGATTAGTTCAATATGTAAAATGTATAATAATCTTAATTTAGCTTTTTATCACGCTTTTCTTTTCTTTATTTCCTTCTTTTCTTCTTTTGATCATTTGCGTTATCGCTTCTGGACACTCACCCTCTCGCTTTCTCTTTCTTTCTTTCTTTCTTTCTTTCTTTCTTTCTTATTATATTTTTCTGTGTAGTATATCCTATTTCTTCACTTTCTTTCTTTATAATAAAAAAACGAAATGGTCCATTATTTAGCTGATGTGACGACACCCATAAGAAATAAGAATTTGGTGATTAAGCAACACCAGATAATCAGGATTTAGATTTTTGCATTTCATCTTGGATGGTTTGGACGGTCTGATTTTTTTAACCAGAGAGCGTTGCAAGATGATAACTGTCGGAAGATTAAGGAACAAGAGTATTAATATATAGAAGATTGAAAATCGGTTTTTGCTATGAAAACTTTTGCGTCCACCTCCGAAAAAGATCAATTTGATGACAGATAAAAAAAAGACACAAACAATCACACCGTACATGATAACAAGTGATTGGTTTATTTGTTTAATGGCATATCAGCCTTCTTGGGTTATATAATGCCAAACCCAAAGAAAGTGATATTAATGCACACATAGGAAGGGAATGGTCTGCTATAAACAGATTATCAGTCATATGGAAATCCGATATAACTGATAAAGCGACAATTCTTCCAAGCTGTAGTTGTATCAGTGCTACTGTATGGCTGCACTACTTGGATCATAACGAAGCACCTAGAGAATAAGCTAGATGGGAGCTGCACAAAAATACTACGTATGATCTTGAACCGATCTTGAATCGTGAAATAACACCTCACAAGGAAACAATTGTACAACAACTTGCCTCCTATCACACAAACCATCCGAGTGAGACAAACAAGACATGCTGGACACTGCTGGAGAAGTAAGGACAAACTCATAAGGGACGTTCTTCTATGGAAACCAGCACATGGGCACGCCAGTGCAGACCGTCTAGCAAATACCTACATTGACCTAGACCTGTACGGATACAGGATGCTGCACAGAGGACCTCCCGGGGGCAATGAATGATATGGACGGTTGGCCAGAGATTGTCATGGATATCCGTGCAACTGGTCCGACATGATAATTATGACCTTTCCCAATGGTATTAGTCCGAAAGTGAACGTAATAGCGCGATTGGATTTCGAACTCGCTTACTACGGTGTCACAATCCAGTACGTTAGTCACTACACCACGGGGACTCACCAGGGGGACTCACCACGGGGACTCACCACGGGGACTCACCCAGCCTATCATCGCAAATTAACTGTCATCATTTTTTTTTCTTTTAGCAATTTTTGATTTTTTTTTGTCATTTGTGCTTTTTTTGTAGTTCATTTAATATTTATCGTCTTTTGTGTCTTTTTTATTTTTAACTCCTTCTGTCTTGTCGCTTTTCAATTCTAAGAATGAATGAATATTCTAAGACCAACTGCTGTGTTATCCACAATAGATTTACGGTAGTCATAACGATCAGATGACCTGTGTCCGGTTGTGGCTTGAACAGCAAACAAACATTCCTGGATGGCGGGAGGGGGTGGTCATCTGATAGGGGGAAGCTAAATAACAATAACAGCAATAAATATTTTGTTAAACATGGATCATTGTTATTTATTTTCGTAGGGGGTGGGGTTCTTTTAAAAAGGGGTCATTTTGAGAGTTACTGGTCCCTTGTAAATGATGACAGGAAGTTATGTTTTGCCTTCGAAACTTCAATTCTCTATCTCTCTCTCTCTCTCTTTCCTGTCATCACACACATACACACACACACACACACACACACACACACACACCACACACACAAATAAATGAATAAAGAACAGATGGCTGGAATCTGCCTCACCTCAAGGATGGGTCAAGTCATACCACCACCTCATAAAAAACGCACACACATACATGGGAAAACCAATACACACTCACACACACACAACACGCAAAACACACACACACATCCACACGAAAAAATGAATAAATAGATAATTAAAAACATTTTTTTCATTTACCTTTGATTTATTCTTTTAATATTTCGGGATGAAAAATCCCTTAGTCTGATGAAGGGATTATATATATATATATATATATTTATACATATATGTGTGTGTGTGTGTGTGTGTGTGTGTGTGTGTGTGTGTGTGTGTGTGAGAGAGAGAGAGAGAGAGAGAGAGAGAGAGAGAGAGAGGAGAGTGTGTGTGTGTATTTGAGCAGCATTCTTTCATTTATACATGTAGAATTAAACAAAAGACATCTCCTGTATAACAATTTTATTTTTGATCTTTTCGAGTTTTCTGGCCAACTTTTTAATATTTGGGTGGAATTGGTGGATAAGTCCACCAAAGTTCAGATCCCGAGTACTTTCGGCACTTTGAAGTGCCATCATCAGGGTATTCCATTTTCTCCCAAAAGGAAATGAAAATACATACATTTGATTCACCTCAACCACATTGTCACGTCGTCTAACCCTCCATTTAATAAACAATAGCTCCATTTCACAACACCTAAAATTACATTCATGCCCCCACTCTAATTACCGAAATTCTAACGGAAAATACACACATTCTGCACAAAGAAAAAAATAAACAAAAACTCCAAATACTAGAAGCTCTATACATAAAACAATACAAACCATCCTTAAACAAAATTAATTTCTAATGCAGTACACACATTTTGGAGTGCCTATGGCACCTTTCTCATCAATTTTCTCCTTCCAGCCTCCACATTAATATGATTTGGGAGAAACTGGAACACATCACCCCTGATTATGGCACTTTGAAGTGCCGAAAGTACTCATCCGCCAATTCCACCCAAATATTAAAAAGTTGGCCAGAAAACTCGAAAAGATCAAAAAATAAAATTGTTAAACAGATGTGTCTTTTGTTTAATTCTCTCTCTCTCTCTCTCTCTTCTATATATATAATATATATATATATATATATATATATTATATATAACTTTTCTGACATACCTCATATATATTTTTTTTTTGGGGGGGGGAGATTATGTGCTTAATTAAAGTCATACCTAATTTGAGAATTAATTAGTTATAATTAAATGAATTAGGCGTGCATATCTCCCAAAAATTGTCGGCTATCGCAATCTCAAACAGATTGTTTGTCCACTTCGTGTATATATATATATATATATATAGGAAGTAGATGATGTAGACTCTTTAAAAAAGCATTTTCATGTTTACAGACATATCAGTTTTCGTTTTTTCCAAAACATTCCTATGATCGCAAATTAACTGTCATCATTTTTTTGTCAGATGATCTGTCCCACTGTGGTTAGAAGAGCAAACAAACATTGGTGGGGAAGGGGGTGATTATCTCGCATGGGAAGCTAAATAACAACAATAACAAGAACAATTATTCTGTTAAACATAGACTATTGTTATTTATTTTCGTAGGGGTTTCTTTTGAAAGGGGTCATTTTGAGACTTACCCGTCCATTGTTACTGACCACTGGAATTATGTTTTGCCTTCGAAACTTTATATCTCTCTCTATATCTCTATTTCTCTCTCTCTCTCTCTCTCTCTCTCTCTCTCCTCTCTCTCTCTCTCTCTCTCTCTCTCTCTCTCTCTCTCTCTTCTGTCATCTTCTTTGGGTCTTTTGAAAGGGTCATTTTGAGAGTTACCTGTCCATTGTTACTGATCACTGGAATTATGTTTGCATTCGAAACTTTATCTCTCTCTGTCTCTCTATATCTCTATTTATCTCTCTCCTTCTCTCTCTCCTTTTCTCTCTCTCTCTCTCTCTCTCTATTTATCTCTCTCTTCTGTCATCTTCTTTGGGTCTTGTCATCTTTAAACTGGAGAATTAATCCCTTACTCTCCTTAATCCGGCTTCCTGTCGGTGATTTCTCATCTGGTTTGTCATCACTCTCAACTAAATCTACAAGCCCCGTGACTGGGCGACTGATATGCCACTGGGTCACACACCTGAGAAGGGCAGAGTGTGCGGCGGCTGAAACGTTGTAAATATAACTACCAAGATGAGGATAATAGTCTGAGACATGTAAATAATGCAAAACATAAAATATCAATGATTAAGATATATAGAGAAGGCCGGAGTGTGCAGCGGTCGAAACGTTGTAAATATAACAATCAATATGAGATCAACGAAACTTAATCCACATTCTACACTAATATTTATTCATAATTCATTTCATATTTCTCTAACTGAACTGGTCTACGGACAAAAAAGACGAAAAATAGGATTTGATGGCTAAAAGGATTGATTGAAATAGATAAACGCTGAACCGGATGAGGCATTGATTCATAAAAGATTAGATTAGCCGAGTTATGGTCGACCTGAATGGACCCAGGGTCTGCATTAGGGTAAGATCCCCACAAAAAAGGACGTGCTGGATAAAACACTAAATTACAACTAATAGCGAGGCTCCAGGAGATATTCGTGTGGGTGGGATTCATCGCCATTACTCCCAGGTCCAATCTGACCAGGAGTGGTAGAACCTGTTAGGTTCTTATCTATGAGTTAAACATCTATTAATAATGGAGATTCGCTTCCGGTTTTAGTCTGTAACAAAAATTACGTCACTGCTTACGTCACATTACCCAAAATCGTCATAACATAGAATAAATACACTGAAAATTTGAACATGCAACATTAGACAGTCCTCATTGTTTTTTAAAACAAGTTTTAATAAATACCTGACTGGTATTATATATCTATATATAGTTTGTTTTATTTTAATACATATTTAAAGTTTACATTTCAAATTATTTTATTTTTTAATCATTTAATGAATTTGATGATTTTACTTACTTAGGGTACAAACTCGCTGACATTGAATTTTTTTACTCCCACCCATCAGGCAATATGTTTCAAAAATCTATTTTTACATCGCCCGGAGGACGTTTTTTATTTTGTACTAGTGTGTTTAAAAGATATTCGTATTCTATTGGACCTTATGCAAAAATAAATAAATTAAATAAAAAACACTTAAGAATTATAAAATTATAATTACTTATTAATTAAGAATAATGTCATTAAATTAATTATCATCAAAAATTCGCATTATTATCATTATCATTAATTTAATTATCATTATCATTAAATTATCATTATCATTAATTTAATTCATTATCATTCGACTAGAAACCACAAGGTTCTTGGTTCGATACCGGCCCTCGTCAACTTAGCGTATGAGTAGCCCATGAGTCTGTGTGGTAAAGTGAGTAGCTGATGGAAGATGTGGCACTCCACCTCACACGTCGAAACAATCTCTTTGGTCTAGCGCTAGTGAAAAGGAGATAGACTCCTTCGCTCTCTGGCTGATACTGACTTTAGGACACCCCAACGACAAAGGACTCAGTACCTGCTGTTGCTCAATCGGTCACCCAAATAAGTATTGAATAGGCTCACTGCTTTACTTCGGTGCTTTCAGCATAATTTGACCGTAATGCTATATGCCAAGCTACGGACTCTAGGAGTAAAGATGAAAAATTGGGACACACTGACATTCGTATTTATCATCAGAGAAGTTTTACTTGAGTCGGTTGGCTGGTTGTTTTGTTTTACGGTGTAAGGGCAGTCTCTCTTGTCTGAGGGTTTTGGTGAATCTTTCGTGTCAGGAAACGCTATTTTGGTCACGTGACACAGGAACGCAAGGAGAGAACGCTCTTCTTCCGATGCACTGAATAAGCCTGGGCGTGCTTGTCATCTCTCTCCAGCAGACACCTACGGTGCACACCAGACGCTACAGCCTCTACTTACAGTAAGTGGTTACCACTTTGTCTACTAACACTATTGTGTATGTTTGGACACTTGTGACATTAAATAGCCTGGGGAACTTTGTTCCCCTAATATGTTATAATAAAGTTATATAAATGTAACTAACGCGTTTGTTGTTTTCCTAACTGAAGTATTCCGCATTGGGTACTTATCCTTTAAGTAGCCCAATGTTTTATAAGAACCAGAGTTAACACTCTGTGGACATCTTATAACGGCATATCAACTCTCTTTCAGATAATTTAATGCCGATTGAAAAATAATTTTGATAAACATGTGGATGGTCATAAAGTGGGTTATCCATTTTCTATTCTAACCAAGTTATAAACTGATCCCTCTAATTTGACCATTCTCTCTTTTTCTAAAATGAAAGCAATTGTGCTAAATATCATTGCTGGTTGGTTGATCGTTTTGTTTTATGGCACATCAACCCTTTTCGGGTCATTTTGATAAACAAAGGACCCAGGTTGCTTACAGTACATGATGTTGCGTAAAGGGTCACCCAACTGAGTATTGAACAGACTCATCGCTGCTTAACTTCGGTGATCTAGTGGGAACTGGTGCTTTCAGTTTGACTTGACCGTTATAATATTGTTGGGAATCATTATTTAAAAAAACCCATAAAAAATGATGTGATCATAAAGTGGGGTATCGATTTTCAATTCTAACCAAGTTATAAACTGATCCCTCTTATTTGACCATTCTCTATTTTTTTTAAAAATGAAAGCAATTGTGCTAAATATCATTGCTGGTTGGTTGATCGTTTTGTTTTATGGCACATCAACCCTTTTCGGGTCATTTTGATAAACAAAGGATCCAGGTTGCTTACAGTACATGATGTTGCGTAAAGGGTTACCCAACTGAGTATTAAACAGACTCATCGCTGCTTAACTTCGGTGATCTAGTGGGAACTGGTGCTTTCAGTTTGAGCAAAGGTTGCTTACAGTACCTGATGTTGATTAAGTGATCACCCAATTAAGTACTGAAGAGGCTCATCGCTGCTTAACTTCGGTGATCTTGTAGATCAGTCCAACAGTATTATTGGTTGGTTGTTTTGTTTTACAGCATATCAACCCTCTTTCGGGTCATTTAATGCCGAATCAAGTCATTTTGATAAACAGAGAACTCAGGTTGCTTTCAGTACCCGCTGTTTCTTAAGTTGTCTCCGAACTAAGTATTGAACTGGCTCATCGCTACTTAACTTCGGGGATCTAGCAGGAACAGGTAATTTCAGCGAAACTTGACCGTAATTGATGGAAAATATGATTTGATGACTAAATGGATTAATAAAAATAAAAAATAAACGCTGAACTGAATGGGATATTGATTTATAAAATATAAGATTAGCCGAGTTATGGTCAACTTGAATGGACCCAGAGGCAAAAGGGTCGTAGTAGAGAAAAAGCAGATGTAGCCGTTACTATAAGCAACAGCTGTTGTGGTTCTTTAAAGATAATATTTAGAAAATGTCGCTGTGCTTAAATGCCCCTGTGTTCATAATGTGAATCAAATAGGAAGAAAGAAATCTTTTAAATCCTGTTCATCTTTTCTTTTTTTGAGATGAGGCTTGATAATTAGTATTATTTGGATTATCAAGCCTCATCTCAAAATTCAGAGAAATAGTATATAATCGGTACGGGCCCTATATAATCCATATATATATATATATATATATATATATATATATATATATATAAAGATAAATCTAATGAGTCAGACGAACCTACTAAAAGTTTCTCTTGCAGTCAGATCTTAGCCCTGAAGAGCATTAAGCGAAACTTTTAGTAGGCTCGTCTGACTCATTAGATTTATCTTTATTATTTGCTCTACTTAGGTATTGAGCACTTTTTACTTATTAGCTTTAGTCTCCTGGCGGTTTTATATGAAATATATATCTTATATATATATATATATATATATATATATAATATATATATATATATATATATAAATTGTTTTTTTTTTGGCCAAATATTGTACTAATAGATTATTTTTTGTTGGTACGACTATCTTGGTCTTTTCTTTTTTCCAAAGATTTTTTCTTCCCGGTTGATGTTTGGTAGTATATTTTTACAATCAAACTATTTGCTGTTTTTTTTCTCACCGCGAGGATTTACCAACAAGTTTGGTATATATATATATATATATATATATATATATATATATATATATATATATATATATTTATTCCGATTAATGTGGGTAGCCAGGCACAAACCGAAGCTCATGCAGTGGGTAGTGTAAAAAATTGCGTGTATCCCTTCAGCATTCCTCTTTTGAGGCACCTCAGGCACTGGGCAATAAACCTCGTTCTGTGCCTTTAAATCGAGGGTGAGGTGTTGCCTGGGGGGATGCCCTCTCACGCTGATTTATTTATATTTACTAGGTCTCCGATCATCGGGTAAGTATGTCCGGCTATTGTATGCATTTACCAAAATCCTACCGTCACGGACAAGAGGCGACACAAGATCAGTTTTTAAGTGGCGTACAGCCGGTTTGAAGTCATATTTTACCTTCTACTATTTATCCATAACTTCATAGGAAATGGACACGGCGACACGAGTTCAAATCACGGACGAGGTTGTTTGCATTTCACTCAGTGCTAATATCCTTGGGAAAGGTATGAATCCAAGGTATTTTCCCTCCAACTATGGGAAAATAGTACGGCAGAATGGGTCCTTTAATGACAATGAAATCGTACTCCACAATCCCCAGAGCTCCAGAACCGCACAGCAGCCTAATCATCATATCCAGTTTAGTGCCATGCCCAGGATTGTTGTTGTTGGTATTTTTCCGTCTGCGAAAGACGATGGAGTAGTATCCAAAAAGTTGTTTTTGGAACTACGTAACTTGAGCGGGTTGATATGGAGGAAGTGCTGTTGCCAAGCAGTAGATCCCTCCTCTTCACATTGCTGCTGTGGTCCAAAGCAAAAGTAAGAAACCAGTTTGGCAATGGCAGTGTTCAAGAGTTGCTGTGTAGCGCTGAAGTTCAGCGTTACGCCATATTAGGGACACCGGCTCCGGATTTGTTTTCGGGGTTTACTCCCCTAGCTTTCCTCGCTCGGCGGCAGTGTTTTTTTTTTTTAACAAACACTTCTTGTCCTACCAGGGCCAGGGAGCCACATCTGACTTCTATGCATAAAAAACCATAAACAGGTTTATATGCCATTAAAATCAATCTATATAAAAAAAATTACATAATAACATTTCAATGAGATAAAATAAAAATCTAATTGATAAAACTTTTTTCTGTAGTTATGTAGATTTAACTTTTGTAGGCAAGATAATTATGGGTATTAATCTTTAATGGGGAGGTGCTGATGAAATGGGCAGCCAGGAACTAGCTTGTTAATTATGTATATAATCAAGTGCAAATTATTTATATTAGATAGAAATACGTGATACCATATAACTGCAGATTATTTGTATCAGATTTGAATACTTGAAACCGTATAACTGTGGGCAAATTATTTGTATTAGATAGGAATACTTGAAACCATATAACGTGGGCAAATCATTTGTATTAGATAGGAATACTTGAAACCATGTAACTGTATGCAAATTATTTGTATTAGATAGGAATACTTGAAACCATATAACTGTGTTCAGATTATTTGTATTAGATAGGAATACTTGAAACCATATAACTGTGTTCAGATTATTTGTATTAGATAGGAATACTTGAAACCATGTAATTGTGTGCAACTTATTTGTATTAGATAGGAATACTTGAAACCATGTAACTGTGTGCAAATTAGTTGTATTAGATAGGAATACTTTAAACTATATAACTGTGTGCAAATTATTAGCATTAGATAGGAATACTTGAAAACATATAACTGTGTCCAAATTATTTGTATTAGGTAGGAGTACTTGAAACCATATAACTGTGAGCAAATTATTTGTATTAGATAGGAATACTTGAAAAAATATAACTGTGTGCAAATTATTTGTAGTAGATAGGAATACTTGAAAAAATATAACTGTGTGCAACTTATTTGTATTAGATAGGAATACTTGAAACCATATAACTGTGAGCAAATTATTTGTATTAGATAGGAATACTTGAAAAAATATAACTGTGTGCAACTTATTTGTATTACCCATGATAGACGACTTGTAATAGGCAAAATTCTCGCTGGTTGCCTAACACTTGTGATATTGTACCCGACTAAGCTAATTTTACCGAATTTTTTATTCTAGTTCTTTTTACTCTCGTTTGCAAATGATAGGTGGTATTTTTTTCCTTAGTGACTTTTTAATGGCCAAGTGTCTTTTAAAGGATTCGGCTAAAAAAAGGACCTTTTTTTTGCTTCGTCGTTTTATCCCCACCCTTTGATTTATTGGCCAAAGACTTTCTTTAATGAAGTCGCAATATTTCGATTCGTCCCGATTAAGCATGTTAGGTTGAAGACAACATGCCGAGTCTCCTGACTGCCATTCGAAATTTTTTATTATAACGTCGCTTTCAAGTTGCGCCAACGTTCGGTTCTTTATTTATTTATAACATCCCCTCCCCTTAAACAAAAATAAAGATAAATAAATAAATAAATAAAAAAAAGAGACGCCGGAAGG
>CM042158.1:44919779-44937297 GCA_023376005.1 Doryteuthis pealeii
ATATTCGTGAATCAGTTTTTAAATATCTTGATGAATATTTAAAGGTTCTATATTCTAATGATTCGATTTCTGCATGCATGCGTAACAAAACAAAAAGGGCACGTCGTAGCAGGGTGTTTGCTAGAGCAAAAGCGTTAACGTTGATGGGATCTAGAAAATAAAGCAATTTCCCATTCAACTGCAGCATAAAAATAACAGTACGATGTCAGCATTCGCGCTCACTTCAATAATTATAATCTATCAGGGGAGATAACTTTTAAATGCTACTTATCTCAGTATATTTACCTAACTCCTCCTATGATTGTCCCAACCCTAAGCCCTTATGGCAAGCCCCAACCCTTTTTATCATATGGGTGCTAGAAGGCGGTGGCTGAGGGTCTTCATCGCCTGGGAATGACGTTAAACTCTATCTGATGGTGAGGTTCCAGGTTTGGAGGTTTGGGGAATGTGGAGCGCCTCATTATACCCGTTACTCCCGGGTCCACTTTGACCCGGAGTGGTAGTACCTGTTAGGGTCCCATCTATGGGTTAAATAAAAAAAGGCGTTTAAAAAAAATTGAGAATCCATTAAGAATGAATTTATTTCAAAACTTTGTCGGCTTTAAATGGCCAAATGAGGTTGACATGCCGTAAAGCAAAACAAACCAAATCAAACCCAACCCCTCCACACGAGTAGGATGTAACACAAAGTCAATTTTTAGACGGAGTTTAATATTTGTAAACTTGAAAGAAGAAAAACTTAAATCTCGGTCATGTTTTTGTATATATATATTCAATTACAGGAATGTAAATAAACATCCATGTAATAAAATCTATATACACAACCTAATCTATATTTATCTATTATTTGAGTTTTCACATCAGTGTTAGCTGATGGTCTTTCACTGGAGTCTGAGTGACAGCAAGTCTCCTCAGGTCTCCAGGACTCTTCTGAGTATTCTGGCAGATTGCAGCAGTGCAGTGTTCTGAATGGTTTTCAATCCTTCCTCTGATTTCCAAACTTTTCCAAACCCTTTTCTAATGCTTTTGGGACTGTTCCAAGTGCACCAACTACAATTGGTATAACTTTCACTTTCATATTCCATAACTTTTTCAGTTCTCTGGCAAGGTCCCAGATATTTGTCAATTTTTTCATTTTCCTTTAACTTCACCCTGTGATCCGCTGGCACTGCAAATCCACCAGTTGACAAGTTCTTTCTTTTTTGTTAATCAACACTAGGTCTGGTCTTCTTGCTGGGATAAGGTGATCCGTTTTAATTTCAAAGTCCCAGAGAATTTTGTGCGTTTCATTCTCAAGAACAGATTCTGGTTTATGCATATACCATTTTGTTGTGTGGTCAAAATTTAATTTCTTGCATAATTCCCAGTGGATCACCTTCCCAACCCAGTCGTGTCTAGTTTTTGTATTCTCGTTGTGCTAGTTTGCTACATTCGCAGAGTATATGGTTAACAGTCTCATCTCTATTACCGCAAAGTCTACATTTACTATTTTGTTGGATCTTATCAATTTTCGCTTTGATGTAGTTTGTCCTTATGGCATTATTTTGTGCAGCAATTATAAGTGATTCTGTTTCTCTTTTGAGGTTTCCCTTTCTTAACCATGTCCAAGTCTTTTGATGTGCAACCTCATCTATTTGTCGTTTGAAGCGTCCATATAATTGTTTTTTCTTCCCATTTTTGTTTTCTAGTCTTTGTCGTTCTTCTGTTTGTCCATCTGCCGTTTCTACTATTGTTGGTCGCCATAAGTAATTTGTCTTTGCTCTTCCTTGTGTAATCTTCAAGTTGTTGGATTGTGGTTTCTACGCATTCCTCTATGTTGGCAAGACCTCTTCCCCCTTCCTTTCTTGACACATACAATCTATCTCTATCATCTCTAGGGTGGAGAGCCTTGTGCATGGTCATTAATTTTCTCGTCCTTTGGTCTATCTGTCTGAGTTCTTCTTTTGTCCATTTTAAGAATGGTCCTGAGTATCTTATAATGGGGACAGCCCATGTATTAATTCCTTTGATCAGATTTCTGCTGTTAAGTTTATTATTATTATTATTATTATTATTATTATTATTATTATTATTATTAGCAAATATATGCACCCTTCGGGTGCAAGTATTTAGGTTTTGATGTAATGAAATATTGTATCAAATTAGAAACTATTTAGAAAATGATAAACTGAGGGGGTATCATCGAAAAATAGAACAGCTTTAAATCTAACTCTTCCATCATTTTCCGTCACTCCCGTCTTTCATTGTTCCTAATTTATCTATTTAGTTAGATTATGAAGTATTTAATAAAATTACAGTTCTTTCGTCTTGTTCATGGATTTCGTTTATGATTTATCCTCGAGATTTTTGCTCAAATTCGTTGAGAGAAAACAAAACAATTAGAAATCAATAATACTAAGCATATATTTATTAAAATCAAATTCTTAATATCAATATTCAAATTAGCCTTGTCGTTCACACTGTAAACCGCTATTCTGTTGAATATATAAATATACCTGTGTGTTGTTAATATGTAGATTAATCCAAAAGTATTAATAATGTATCACAATTTTATCAATAATTGAGGTTTAGATAAAAATAAATTCATGGTGAATGTGACGTCAATAACTAAGGGAATTGTGACTTGAGTAGTGATTTAGTTTCGGTTACAGACAGACAAACACACAATCTCCATTATAATAAGAATTATTATTATATAATTGCTCTATTATAGATATTGAGCACTCTCCTAATAATACTGTATATATTGGCACACCAATAACTCAAGTGAGATAGTGTTAACCATACACTGTGGTAAATTTATATACACACACACACACACACATATATATATATATATATATATATATATATATATATATATATATATATATATATTTCTTTGAAGAAATGGAGCAGATTCTTTAGAAAGCATTTTTCTGTTTACAGATCATGTATCAGATTTCGTTTTATCCAAATAATCGCAAATTAACTGTCATCATTTTTTACTTTTAGCAATTTTTGATTTGTTTATTTTTCATTCGTTATTTTTTGTATTTAACGTCTTTTGTGTCTTTTCTTTTTTATTTTTTAACTCCTTCTGTCTTGTCGCTTTTCAATTCTAAGAATGAATGAATATTCTAAGACCAACTGCTGTGTTATCCACAATAGATTTACGGTAGTCATAACGATCAGATGACCTGTGTCCGGTTGTGGCTTGAACAGCAAACAAACATTCCTGGAGGGGGGAGGGGGTAATCTGATAGGGGAAGCTAAATAACAATAACAGCAACAAATATTTTGTTAAACATGGATCATTGTTATTTATTTTCGTAGGGGGGGGGTTCTTTTAAAAAGGGGTCATTTTGAGAGTTACTGGTCCCTTGTAAATGATGACAGTAACTTCATCGCTCTCTCCTGTCATCTTTTTCGGGTACTGTCATCTCCAAACTAGAGCACTTATCCCTTCCCCTCCTTAATCCGTCTTCCGGTCGGCGACTTCTCACCCGGTTTGTCATCACTCTCGATTCATCATCATCACGTCCATGACAATCTCTCGCCAACCTCCTCTGTCGTTAATTGCCTCAGGGAAGTCCTCTGCACAGCATCCAGTGTCCGCGCGGAGTTGGACAATGTAAGTCTTTGCTGGGCGGCCCACATTAGCATATCCATGTTTTGGCTTCCACAGGAGAACGTCACTCATGAGTACGTCCTCCAGCAGTGTCCAGCATGTCTTGTCCTTCTCACTCGGATGGTTTGTGAGATAGGGCCAGTCTGTCCTACTACTTATCCATAGCTGGAGGGAAAGTAGGATTCATACATTTCCCAAGGGTATTGGCGCTAAGTGAAATGCAATTAACATGTCCAGGATTTGAACTCGGGACGACGAGTCCATTTCCCATTTTCCATTACACCAGGCGTTTCCCTCTCTCTATATGTATGTATGAATGTGCGTGTGCGTGTGTGTGTGTGTGTGTGTGTGTGTGTGTGCGCGCGCGAAAAAGGTTGATAATAAGTATTGAAAAAAAAGTTCCTGTCCAATCCACCAGGCGGAGCCTGTTGACACTCATGGCGCTCTTCATTGACAAGAGTAGACATAACATTTTCTGCAGTCATGAGAAAGGTTGCCGATAAAATTTCACATTCATTGGCGAATTGGCGACGTACAGATTTCCACAGATTTCTGTAAATTGTCAAGAAAAAGTTCAAGTTGTCAAAATCGAGACGTCTCCCGCCCTCCAACCGGAAGTACAGGTCAAAAGGATTCAATTATTGAAAGAAAACTTTGTTCCGTTTTTCACTGACATTTCGATAAGTGTGGTTGAATAACTGACATCATTCAACTCGGAGATATTTAATACTGGCCATCAGCCAGTTACCAAACAAGGTTGTTTTCTTTTTAAAATATTGTGATTTATATTTGTTTACTATAACTAGCGAGAATATGCGCCCTCGACCGGCGTAAGTATTTATGTTTTAAGTTTGAATGAAATACAAGTGTATCAAAACGTATCGAGATTTTGGGTACTTTTGACACACCTTGTATTCTGAAAAATTAACGTTCCATGCATTATTCATTTCTATCTTCGTAAATACAGCTTTAAAATCTGTACTTTTTGACATTCTGAAGAAATTAACCTTACATTATTGTTCATTACTATTTGGTAAATACAGCTTCAGTCTCGATAATTTTTGACACAACTTGTATATTAAATTAGAAAGACTAACGAAATTCATTTAATAACGCCTATAAAAAGATTACGCTTATTTTGATTATATTTTAACTGGTTCCTAAAACAATAATATTACAGATAAAAAAACACCAAGTAATTATTTATTAAACCCGGTTTTATTAAAACCAGTATGCAAACCAACCACACCATATATCATGTAAACCTTTATTTCTTAGTGATATATAAGACACATTGCAGGATTTTAAACACACTAATAACATTGGCTGTTAGAGACATCGTTTATAAATAAAGATTTGTTTTATGTAATAATGATTTTGACTATAAATTAAATACTCATCGATAAACTTACGCAATTTCTGAGGGTATTGTGACGTAAGCAGTGACGTAGTTTCGGTTACAGATGGACAGATACCGAATCCCCATTATAATAAGATTCTATGCTAGAAGGCGGTGGCTGAAGGTCTTCATGTCGTGGGTATGACGTTAAACTCTATCTGATGGCGAGGTTTTATATGGATTCATACATTTCCCAAGGGTATTAGCGCTATGTGAAATGCAAACAGCTTGGAATACTTGGAACCATACAACTTTGTGCAAAAAAAACCTCTTAAGAAATGAATATACCAAAATATGGGAATATAAAGATATAAAATAAAATAACCCTTGTCTGTGTGTTTCTGAAGGTGAGTGTGTGCGCGCGTGTGTTTGTGTTTTGTGTGTTGTGTGTGTGTGTCTGAGCCTCTGTGTTGTGTGTGTGTGTGTGTGTCTGGGCCTCTGTGTATGTGTGTGTGTGGTGTGTGTGAGAGAGAGAGAGAGAGCCTCTGTGTGCGCGCGTGTGTGTGTTTGTGTGTGTCTGAGCCTCTGTTTGTTGTGTGTGTGTGTGTGTGTGTGTCTAAGCCTCTGTATGTGTGTGCGTGTCTCTGTGTGTGTTGTGTGTGGTGTGTGTGTATACGCCCGCGCTTTAGATCTTTTCGCCCAACTTAGGCGGAAATCTGTCAATAGCATTTCTATAAATCTAAATCAAAAGCCAACGCCACAAAAGTTATCTTCAATTGAATTACGATTTTCGCCAGAAAAAAAAAAAACCCCTAAGAACCTAATCCGTCATTGATTGAATAAGACCCTTTGTGAATGTCTAATGCGCCGTTCATCGTACAATGTGCCGTCCTGAATACCACCAACACTGGTGCGATTTTTGTCAACGATAAGAAACAAGCCATTTAAAAAAAAAAAAAAAGTCGTTCCGAATGAAAAAAGTTACTCACTTGTCTCCCGAAAATGTTGACATTTCTGCCCGCCTTGGGTCTGGAGATCTTTGTGCCAAATGAAAGAAAATGATGTCAGGACGGAACTTTAACTCTAACCCCCAGGTGCAAGTCTGTCCTCACATAGGAGGTCTTTCTTGAGATTAATGGACCTTGGAGTCTCATCTGCATGTAGAGAAAGGTGACTGGTTTTGTGTGACACGAGGGAGACTGCACTACTAGCATCCAAGTCAGTGAATTAGATAAATCAGTCTAATAATTCTTCTTTGCCTCATCTTTCTCTTTCTCTTTCTGTCTCTTTCTCTCTCCATCCCCTATTCTTTGTAGAGTTCGGTAATAAATAATATCTAAAAATAACCATTTTAATTGTATAATGTTCCTCAAGAAATAATAAAATCCGGGTATTTTTTCTTTAGAAGTTAGGGTAGGGTGGACATGGTTTAAATAATCACATAGGCGAGAAACTGTTAGTCACACACCCTAAAATATTACTAGTTCTCTCTCTTTCTCTTTCTCTCTCTCTCTCTCTCCCCCTCTCTTTCTCCCTTCCAGTCTCTCTTCTTCACCTTTCTCTCTCGGTTATTGATTTAGGTCTGCCAGATAAGGGGAACTGAATGCCGTAATACGCGATAAAAAAATAAAGATTCCGTTGCTTTTCTCCCTCTCCAGGAAATCGTAGATCAAAACGCCCACAAAAAGTGGATAAATACATAAAATAAAAAATTAAAAAATTATTTGGGGATCAAATGTTTTTGGTAAATGAATCTTAATTATGTAGAGTTCGGTAATAAATAATACCTAACAATAACTATTTTGATTGTATAATATTCCATAAAAAATAATAAAATCCTGGTATTTTTTCTTTAGAACATTGATTAAAAAAAAACGATTACACTTTTTAAAAATTATATTGTAATTGGTTTCTATATAAAATCATTAATTTTTGTTCATTGAAGAATAAAATAATAATATCATAGATCAATAACACCTTGTAATTATTTATTAAATCCGGTTTTGTTAAAACCAATATGCAAATTAACCACGTCATCTATTATTTAAACCTTTATTTCTTGATGGTATATGACACATTGAAGGATTTTAAAAGCACTAATAACATGGGCTGAGGCAAATCTAACTTGGATTTTCATAGAGACATCGCTAATAAATAAGATCTTTTCTTGTCGTAATCGGAACCTTCTTGTCATAATCGGGAGCTATCACGGAACTTGAACCTAACCCTTTATTCAGTCCACAGGGGGTATCCTGTTCTCATTCCGTTAACCATAGCTGGATTAGAGGCGTTAAGCTGTATTAATTATTATCCTATGTTACTGCTGCCCTTGGCCAGGATTGAACCCGCAGTCCAGAGATAACAGTCACTTAGAACTGTCTTAACCTAAGTCCTTTATTCACTAGGCCATGTGTCCAATTTGTTCCCGAGTCCGAAAAGAAGGTTCCCGAGTCCGAAAAGAAAGTTCCCGAGTCTGGCAAGAAATACCTGAAGAAGGCCGGAGGGCACATCGGCCAAAACGTTGTACAGATAACAATGAAGATGAGTACAATAGTCCGAACTTTCTTTATATATTTTTTTTATATCTTTCTCTCACTTTTTCCATCTTTCACTTACTTTTTCTTATTCTCCCACCTTTTCTTCGTAATCTTTTTTCATTAACGTCTCTTCCTTTCTTTCTTCTTTTTTTCTTTCTTTCTAAGTTAATAACTTTCCCATCTTTTTTTTTTACAGTTAACTAACCTTTCTTTCTTTATGTTATTTTTTTTTTATTTCTTCGATTAACGTTCCATTGTCCTTATTTTTTTTACAATTAACTTACATTTATTTTCTTTCTCTTTCTTTCTTTCTTTCTTTCTTTCTTTCTTCTTCTTCTAATTAACTTTCCATTCTGCCTTTTTATAATATGCAATTCTTTTTTCATTCACTTTTTCTAATTAACTTTCTTTTCTTCTGCAATTCCTTCCTTCATTCTAATTACTTCCCTTGTTCTTTTTATATCTAATTATATTTCCTTTTGCCCCCACTCATTCTAATTATGTTTCTTTCTTATTAACCATTTATTTACCTACTTTCTAATCATTTTCTAAAATTTTCCTTCCCCCCTCTCTCTCTCTCTTGTGTGTGTGTGTGTGTGTGTGTGTGTGTGTGTGTGTTGTGTTATGTTCTTGTGAACGTTGTTGTTTGGTCTTTTGAACATGGAAAAAAGAATAAAAACAAGAAAAAACAGAACAAAAATCAGAATATATATATATATATATATATATATATATATATATATATATATATATATAAAATGTTTACTTTTTATAAATAGAGCAAAGTAATTTGTAAAGAAAAAGGCTTAAAGAGCGGGTATTCAGCGATTATGGTCCATTTCCACCCGTGGGTATCTAAAGGGATCTGAAGAAACTCGTAGGGTCTCAGAGACACACGGGTGGAAATGACTATAATCGCTGAATACCCGGTCTTTAAGCCTTTTTCTTACAATATAATATAATATATATATATAATATATATATATTCGTCGCCAACTAGCAGGTAGAAAAAACCTTTGACTCACCCTAGTATTTTATCGTCTACGGTCTTCGTGGTTGATTGCACAGAATTAATGAACTGTTAAATTCGTTCCAGTCGTGGGAAAATGAAAAGGCTCAATTAAATGCTTAATTATCAAATGAATGATAACCCGTAAAGAGCGCACATGAGGTTGTTGATAAAAAAACATTTCTCTTTTTTTGTGAGGTGGGTGATATTTTTAAAAGAAAATCTCAACGAAAGAAGACCCCCAGAAATAACTATTTTTTTAACCTTATATCTGTTTTTTCTTTCTTTCTTTTCTTCTCTCCTGTGTGTTTATATGTAAAGTGTCATAGGTAAGTATCTTGTATATTGTTACACTTTCTATTGATCTATTTGTGATATTATTTATCTTTTCTGTTTGGAGGTGAACACTGTCTATTATATCTCCTCCTTTGAAGTAACCGTTATATGTTCGCCTTGATTCACTCGACTATGACCAACCAAATAACAAAAAGGAACTTGTATTAAATTTGATTCAAATTGCTTTTTCTTCAACTTCATTGCCTTTCAATAATTCAGTTAATGTTTATTTTCGGGACTTTATTTGCTTTTCGTTTTTTAAAAAATTTGAATTCATGTTATTTAAAAAAAATCTTTTTCTTTCTTTCTTTCTCTCCCCCTTTCTTTCTTTCTTTCTTTCTTTCTTTCTTTCTTTTTAGTAACCCAGTCTATTTTAAAAATCTTGTTCTTTCTTTCTTTTTTCTAGTTATGCTATTAAAAATATTGTCCTTTTTTTCTTTATTTCTTTCTTTTTAGTTACCCAATCTCTTTTTAAAATTTAAGTTTTAGAAATATTGTCCTTTCTTTCTTTCTTTCTTTTTTCTTTCTTTCTTTCATTCTTTCTTTTAGTAACCCAGTCTTTTTTTTTTTAAATTTACGTTATTCTAAAAATCTTTCTTCTTCTTTTTTCTGTTATGCTATTAAAGATATTGTCCTTTATTCTTTCTTTCTTCTTCTTTCTAGTTATGCTTTTTAAAATCTTGTTCTTTCTTTCATTCATTCATTCTTTCTTTCTTTCTTTCTTTCTTTCATTCTTTCTTCTTTCTAGTTATGCTATTTAAAATGTGTTCTTCTTTCATTCATCTTCTTGTCTTTCTTTCTTTCTTTCAAGTTATGCTATTTAAAATTTGTTCTTTCTTTCTTTCTTTCTTTCTTTCTTTCAAGTTATGCTATTTAAAATGTTGTTCTTTTTCATTCATTTCTTTTCTTTCTTCAAGTTATGCTATTTAAATATTGTTCTTTCTTTCATTCATTCTTTCTTCTTTCTTCTAGTTATGCTATTTAGAATGTTGTTCTTTCTTTCATTCATTCATTCTTTCTTTCTTTCTTCTTCAGTTATGCTATTTAAAATTTTGTTCTTTCTTTCTTCTTTCTTTCTTTCTTTCAATTATGCTATTTAAAATGTTGTTCTTTCTTTCATTCATTCTTTCTTTCTTTCTTTTCTAGTTATGCTATTTAAAATATTGTTCTTTCTTTCATTCATTCTTTCTTTCTTTTTTCTAGTTATGCTATTAGAATGTTGTCTTTCTTTCTTTCATTCATTCTTTCTTTCTTTCTTTCTCTTTCAAGTTATGCTATTTAAAATTTTGTTCTTTCTTTCTTTCTTTCTTTCAAGTTATGCTATTTAAAATGTTGTTCTTTCTTTCATTCATTCTTTCTTTCTTTCTTTCTAGTTATGCTATTTAGAATGTTGTTCTTTCTTTCATTCATTCTTTCTTTCTTTCTTTCTAGTTATGCTATTTAAAATATTGTTCTTTCTTTCATTCATTCATTCTTTCTTTCTTTCAAGTTATGTTTAGAAGTTTTCTTCTTTCATTCATTTCATTCTTTCTTTCTTTCTTTCTTTCTTTCTTCTTTCTAGTTATGCTATTTAAATATATTGTTCTTTCTTTCATTCATTCTTTCTTTCTTTCTTTCTAGTTATGCTATTTAGAATGTTGTTCTTTCTTTCATTCATTCATTCATTCATTCTTTCTTTCTTTCTTTCTTTCAAGTTATGCTATTTAAATAGTTGTTCTTTCTTTCATTCATTCTTTTGCGTTTGTTTCTTTCCCTTTTTTTTATTTATTTTATTTTTAAAAAACTTAAAAAAAAACTCAACTCTTAGAATTTCTAAGATTTTTTTTCATTCCTTTGTCCTATCTTCTCTTTCTCTCTTCAGTTTAAAGAATCTCATCGGAAAAAATGATTTTAAAAGCAAAAAACAAACAAAAACAAAACAAACAAAAAAGCAAAAAACAAAAAACAAAAAAAAACAACAAACAAAACAACATACAAACACCTGCTACATTCGAATAATAACAAAATAATCAACACTCAAAAAAAAAAAAAAAATGACCTCTACCCTCTTTCATGTTTTTGTTTGTTATTTCCACCCTCTTGCATTTGTCTCATCCACCCTACCACCCACTTCACTCTCTCACCCCCCTCTCTCTTCACTCCCCTTTTTCTCTCCCCCTTTCTGTTTTGTGTCTATCACCCACGTTGGTTCTCACATTTTCCCCATTTCAAAAGATATATTCCCACTGACGCAATCAAGACACCTGTCGTAGAGTAATTGTTAGATCATCTAACATGCCATTAGCAATATAGCGAGTTCGATTCCTGGGGGCCTTACTGTTGGGGATAACTAGACTAATCTTTAAAAATGTGTCCTGGGTATGATGGTAAAACCACATCTAATGTGAAGTTCCAGTTCTGGAGCTCTGGGGAACGTGGAGTACTCCTTTATCACCAATTCTCACAGGTCATCTGACCCGGAATGTAGTACCTTTTTAGGCGTCCATCTATGGGTTAAATAGAAAAAATGTCTCTCATTTCCTTTTCTCTGTTGGCGTTTTAGATATATATATTAACCAACCCTCCGCACTAGCAGGATGCACACAAAGTTCAATTCTTAAGCGGTGTTCAAACTGGTTTGAATCAGAGTTTTTCTTCTCCTAGACCGGTGCCTTACCAAGGTTAAAGAGCCCAGTCTGCCCTACTATTTACCCATACTTGGAGGGAGAGTAGAATTCATACCTTTCCCAAGGGTATTAGCGCCCTGTGAAATGCAATTACCACGTCCAGGATTTGAACTCGGTGCGACGAGTCCATTTCCCATGACTTTAACCATTACACCACGGCGTTTTTAGATATAAGGCGTGTGACAAATGCTCACTTCTACTTATAGACTCGCCGAAACCACGTGACCAACTTATTGGCCAACCACTGACAGTACTCTGCTGCTGATATTGTTATCTATACTGGCAGTTCTGGTCATACCTAATCATAACTACTTGGATTATAACTCAGGACTTATTCACTTACCAAAGGATTCTATAACACAGGACTTACTTACTTATTTACTTTAAGTTCTTTACAACTGGCCAAGGATGGCGGCCAGATACTTAACATTCTCCCTTTTATTCTTTGCCTTGATGACGCTCATCGACGAATTAGAAGCCAACAGGTCAACCTTTCACACGTCATCCCAAATTCTAGTTCATCTCTACTATAACATAATGTATACCTAAAATTTTGGATTTTCCTACATTTCTACATCTCATTATTTTACATTATGTGATAAAATGTTGAATGTTCTTGCATGTGTAAATGAGTTTATCTTTCTTTCTTTCTCTTCTTTCTTTCTTTCTTTTGTGTTCAGCGTAAGTAATCGTAGATATATACTAGTGCTAATATTGGTACTTGCTGAGTGTGAACCCGACAAATATCTCCCTTACCGACAATTATCCCCAAAACAATTTTTAGGTTAGTTGGTTGGTTGTTGGATTTTACGGCATGTCAACCCTTGTTGGGTTATTTTATACTAAAAGCCTTTTTCTCTTATTCATTCTTGTTGGGTATTCAACGCATGTTTTTAAACACGTTTGTTAAAACTCATTTTTATCTGTTTTATCCATATATGGGAAACCAACAAGTACTACCACTCCGGGTCAGAGTAAATCAATTATACGGTACTCCACACTCCCAAGAGCTCCAGAATTGGAACTTCACCACTAGATGCTGTTTAACTTCACCCGAGGACACTAAGACCCTCAGCCATAAAATAACCCAAGGCGGGTTGACATACCGTTCAAATTAATCAATCAATCTCACACAAGAGCTCTTTTTGCATAACGGCTATCGCCGTAAGGAAGTGGACCTGACGATTTCAAATTTTAGAAAAAAATTTCGTATTCGATAATATAATGTAAGAAAAATCTTTCTTTCTTTCTTTCTTTCTTTCTTTCTTGTGATTTCTCTATTTCTTTCTTTCTTTTCCTTTACCTATGATTTCTTTCTTTCTTTCTTTCTTTCTTTCCTATGATTTCTTTCTTTCTTACTTTCTTTCTTCATTTCTTTCTTTTCCTTTCCCTATCATTTCTTTCTTTCTTTCTTTCTTTCTTTCTTTCTTTCTTAATTCCTAATTCTATTACTCACTCATCCACCCTCTTTTTTTATTAACTATGTCTTCAATCTTTCCCGCCCTTTCACCTTTTCTTCACAAATTCTTTTCTTCTTTTCTTTCTGTCTGTTTGTCCTGTGAAGCTTTGTAGAATTTCCATTATAAAAAAAAGCTTCAAGAAAGTGCGTCTTTGTGAGAACAACAAAGAAATAAAAAAAAAATTTAATATACGCCTAACTTACTTTTCGAGGCTTTTTCAAAAAAGAAAACTAAAGTGCCCTTATAGTAGAGTACAAAAATCCAATCCGAGGTAAATAGACCTAATGGTTTGATTTTACATAAAGTGTTAAGTCTTACAAACAAACACCTGGGAGAAAGCATTGAATTAAAAACATTGAATCCAATAAAATAACAAAAATCTACATGAATACATTTGGTAAAATGATCTTAACTGATTATATCTAAAAAAAAAACTAAAAAAAAAACTAAAAAAAACTAAAAAAAACTCTCCTTCCATCTATGGGTAAATTGTAGGGCAGACTGGGCTCTTTAACTTTGGCTAGGTAACTAGTCCATGAAAAGGAAAACTCTGAATTCGAACCTGTCAAACACCGCTTAAGAAATTGACTTTGAGTCACATCCTGTTCGTTGGATGGTTGGTAAATATATATCTAAAAAAAAAATATATAGTTAGACATTAGCTGGCTGGAGCTACCATTACCACTTGCCTAAGTTCACATAAGTGACAGTTATAAATATGGGAGGTATTTCTGTCCACAACCTGTATATTGGGTGAAAATCTGGGTTGCTGCAGTTCCACAGTTCGGCGCGTTATGTAAGGGTTATCAGCATAGGAAATGGACTCGACGACCCGATTTCAAATCCTGGACCAGGCTGATTGCGTCTCGCTTTGTGCTAATAACCTTGGAATAGGTATGCATCCAACTATTCTCCTTCCAGCTATGGGTAAATAGTAGTGCTCTTTAACCTTGTTTAGACAACCAGTCTACGAGAAGGTTAACTCTGAATTCGTAGTGCTAATACCCTTGGGAAGGGTATACATCCAACTATTCTCCCTCCATTTATGGGTAAATAGTAGAAAATGCGTTTTAAAAAATGTGTTAAATTTTTTTAGTTCAAATAAAGAATTATCAATACCCATCAAGAATGAATAACGCAAAATGTCTATGTCTCTTTAACCTTGTTTAGACAACCAGTCTACGAGAAGGAATTCCTAGTGCTAATACCCTTGGGAAGGGTATGCATCCAACTATTCTCCCTCCATTTATGGGTAAATAGTAGGGCTCTTTAACCTTGCTTAGACAACCAGTCTACGAGAAGGTTAGCTCTGAATACATAGTGATAATAACCTTGGAATAGGTATGCATCCAACTATTCTCCATCCAGCTATGGGTAAATAGTAGGGCGGACTGGGCTATCTTAGTATGGTAATGTCTAGAAGGAAAACTCTGAGTTCAAACCTGTTAAACCCCGTTTAAGAAATTGACCTTGCATTAGATCCTGCTCATGCGGAGGGGTTGGTCAATACATACATACCTACATACATACATACTACTACTTTCTTGTTCTTCTTGGGGGGGGGGATTTACGGCATGCAACCCTTGTTGGGTTATTTTATGCCGAAGACATTTTGCTTTATTCATCCTTGATGGGTATTGATAATTCTTTATTTGAACTAAAAAAATTTAACACATTTTTTAAAACGCATTTTCTACTATTTAATCTATTGATGGAACCCTAACGGTTACTACCACTTTGGGTTAGAGTAAACCTGAAAATAATGACAATGAAGGGGTACTCCACACTCCCCAGAGCTCCTTAATTGGAATTTCACCAATAGATGCTGTTTAATGTCATACCCAAAACACCATCTACTACTACTACTATACTACTTATACTATGACTACAACAAGAATCTTAAATATTTAATGCCGAAGACGTTTCTTTTTTATTTATTCTTGATGGGTATTGAAAATTCTTTTTATAAACAGACTTTTTAAAACTCATTTTCTTCTATTCAACCCATAGCTATACTAACAGATACTGTCATTGGAAATGGACTCGTCACCCGAGTTCAAATCCTGGACATGGTAATTGCATTTCACTTAGCGCTAATACCTTTGGGAAATGTATGAATCCTACTCTCCCTCTAGCTATGGATAAATAGTAGGGCAGACTGGGCTCTTTAACCTTGGTTAGGCAATCGGTCTAGGAGAAGGAAAACTCTGAATTCAAACCTGTTGAACTCCGCTTAAGAAACTGACCTGGTCACATCCTGCTCGTGTGGAGTGGTGTATATAATATATTATATAATGTATATTATATGCATGTGAATTAAACAAAAAACACATCTCCTGTGTTAACAATTTTATTTGTGATTTTTCAAGTTTTCTGGCGCAACTTTTTAATATTTGGTGAAATCTCGTGGATTAGTCCACCAGAGTTCATGTCCCGATACTTTCGGCACTTCGAAATGCCATCATCAGGGGTATGTGTTCCAGTTTTCAATTATATTAATGGATGTGGGGCTGGAAGAGAGAATTGATGAAAAGTGTTATAGGCATTTGAAATTATTTTGTTTAAGACTAAATCCACGAATTCCACCCAAATATAAAAGTTGCCAGAAACTTGAAAATCACAAATAAATTGTTTAACAGCGAGATGTGTCTTTGTTAATATCAACATGCATAAATGAAAAAATGCTGCCCAAATACACACACACACACACACACACACAGCATTACATATATATATATATTATATATATATATATATATATATACTAACAGATACTACCACTCCGGATAAGACTGGACGTGAGAGTAATGGCGATGAAGGGGTGGTCCATGCACAACAATTCCAGAATTGGAACCTCCTCACCATACGTTGTAGGTTAACGTCATACCCAGGACATCATACTACTACTACTACTACTGCTGCTTCTGTTACTACTACTACTACTATTACTACTACTACTACTACTCCTACAAAAAGCTTAAAACTCGGACTAAAAAACAAAATTAGTTTAATTGGCCCTCAATTGAGATGATGTCAACGTTAACCTAAACTAAATTTTTTAAGATCCTGTTTCGTAAGACATTTAAGACCCCATGTCAATCATTTGTTTAAAATTTTCAACAAAGTAAATAAAGTCCCTGTTTTTACAAGACTTCACTGACTGAAGTCGGGTCCCCAATTTTCCAGACTAAACGAGATTTGCCGGTCACATCTTCAGGAGAACAAAAATAATTTTTAAAGGATAACAAGAAAGGCCGAAATGATATTATAATAATATATATATATATATATATATAATATAATATATAAATATGAATCACTTCTCGATTGTTTTGTCATTAATTGCAGATGGGGTCAACACATGAGATCAGACTAATTTCACTCAAGAGGACAATGTGTTGACACCAGGAAAAACAACTCAAGAAAAGTTTGACACTTCGTTGAAATAATTTAAATACGTATTTCGTGTTCTCAATCATCTCGGGCGGTGGTCCCCGTGGCGTAGTGGCTAACGTGCTCCTATTTACCAACCCCTTCACACGAGCAGGATCATGACACAAGGTCATTTTAGGCGGAGTTTAACAGGTTTGAATTCAGTTTTCTTCTAGACGGTTGCCTATCCAAGGTTAAAGGGCCAGTCTGCCCCAGCCCTGCAGATGGTGCACACCTTTCTCAAGGGTATTAGCGCTATGAATAATGTAGACAGCCTCGTCTAAGGTTTGAACTCAGGTCGACGAGTCCGTTTCCTACGACTCTAGCCATTACACCACGCGCCTAGCGGCTAACGTGTTGGACTGCAACATCGTAGTAAGCTAGTTGGAACTTACGTTCACTTTCGGACTAATACCCTTGGGAAAGGCATGAAACCACTCCTCCCCTAGCTATACGTTTAGTAGACACTACTGTTCTTCTACAATAACAGGGATTTGACATTAGATAAACTACCAAGTTTGATATGCCATTTAATAAAGAACGTATTCCCATAACTCTCTCTCCTCTCTCTCTCTCTCTCACTCTCTCTCTCTCTTTCTCTCTCGCGCACTCTCCATTCGCTCCTATCGGTCATCGCCCCTGGAAAGTCCTCCTCGCGGCATCCAGTATCCATGCAGAGGTGATCAACGTTAATATTTGCTGGTCGGCCCACTCTGGTGTATCCATGTGTAGTTTCCACAGAGAAGGTCACATGAGTTCGTTCTTGCTTCTACAGCAATTGTTTCATTAAAGTCCAAGTGGGCAGCTATAACAATAGGACTGACACGGCTACGGCTCGGAAGAATCCATCGCTTGATCTAATCTTATATTAAAGTCCGTATATCCTTCTTCTACTTCCACGCGTGTTTCCCGTCCTACATCCGATGATTAGTTCATCCCAGCATTACATCATGATAAGATCCTTCGTAAAAAGTAAAATCGTCAGGCAGCCTAAAGTCGGATGGCCAGTCAGGCGAGGGAGTCTATCCCATTCAATGCGCTAGACCAAGAGATGTTTGGCGTCGAGGTTGGTGCGCCAACCTACCATCAGCTCTTACTTTGCTGCCACAGATCCCGCTGCTAGTCTCTC
>CM042158.1:44937397-44969897 GCA_023376005.1 Doryteuthis pealeii
AGAGAGAGTTTCAGTTTACAAGCTCGTGAGTAAACATATAAACGTTGTATAATTAAATTATCATACTGTGGTATATCCACAGGTTCCTGTTAAGTTAACGATTAATGCATGTGTTACTGAGAGACGATTGGTCGTTTCTTCTTACGGTATATCGACTTTTTTCGGGCCATTTAATGCCGAATCAAGTAATTTTGATGTTCGGTTCATTACTCTACCAGCTGTTTCTAAAATGGTCACCCATCAAATCTTGAGCAGGCTTATCGCTGCTTACTTAGGTGATTAGCGGGAACCGGTATTTTGAACGTGACTTTACCGTAAGCCCCACTTGGAGACGAGTGATTATTAAGCGGATATAGGCAAATCATTAAATGTGTAGCCTAAGGATAGACTGGTTTCCCTATCAAAGATTGTGACCCTTTCTGCCCCATAATTACCCATAGCTGGCTGGATGGAGTGTGCTGAATTCATTACTTTCTCAAGGGTTTAACACGAAGTGAAACATAGCGAAATCATTAAGTCTGAGCTGAGGTATAAGAGAGTATTAAGACTGTTAAAGACCCTGTCTGCCCTACTATTTACCCATTGCTGAGTGGGTGGACCGTGATAAATTCATTACTTCCTCAAGGGTTTTAACACAAAGTGAACATAGCGAAATCTTAAGTCTGTAGCCTAAGGGTAAGAAGAATAATCAACTGGTTGCCCAAACAAATCTAGAGCCTCTGTCTACCTCTATTTACCCGCATTGTGAGGCGGTGGCGATGATGAATTTATGCCCTCCTCAAGGACATTAGGAAGAAAAGTATCTATTTACACAACTGATATTTATTTCCCAACATTAACCCCTTCATTGTCAATGTCCTTGATTTCAATCGTGAATATCAATCACACTAGCAAGAATATGCGCCCTCCACCCGGACGTAAGTATTTAAGTTTTAATGTAATGATTAGAGTAGAAAGCCGAATGAAATTAAATAAGAACGCATATAAAAATATCAAACTTGATTTAATTATATTTTAATTGGTTTCTATATAAAATCATTAATATGATTGATTTTAATACATTGGAGAATAAAACAATAATGATATTCGTGTTCCTTAAAAGTATGACCTTTATCATCTTTCAACACCCTCTGGTTAAAATATGAGACCGTCCAAATCGTTCAAGATGAAATACAAAAATGTAAATCCTGATTATCTGGTGTTGTTTATCCGCCGAATTCTTATTTCTTATGAGTGTCGTCACCTCGGCTAAATATGAACTATTCGTTTTTTATTATACAAGAGAGAAAAGAAGAAAAAGACATGCTGCACAGAAAAATATAAGAAGAAAGAAAGAAAGAAGGAGAGTAGGGAAAATATAGAGAGCGGGGTTGGGCATGCGGAAACGATACGCTAACGTTTTCAATCAAAACATAATAAAAAATGAAATAAGGAGAAAGAAAAAGATTGAGAGTTAAATCAAGATTGATATACTTTTTACCATATTTAACTCTTTTATCATAGCTCTTAAGTAAACATATCAAAACGTTGTAATAACGTAATATCATACTGTGTATATCCACAGGTTTGGTTTGTTTTGTTTTACGACATATCAACCTCAGTGGGTCATTTAATGCCGGCAAAGTTTTGAAATGAATTCATTCTTAATGGATACTCAATTTTTATAAACTCATGTTTTTCTATTTAACCCATAGATGGGACCCTAACAGGTACTAACACTACGGTCACCGCCTTCTAGCACCCATATCATGAAAATGATTGGGACTTGCTATAAGGGCAGTAGGGTCGGGACAATCATATAGGTG
Organism: Doryteuthis pealeii; assembly: GCA_023376005.1. Classification (NCBI taxonomy): domain Eukaryota; kingdom Metazoa; phylum Mollusca; class Cephalopoda; order Myopsida; family Loliginidae; genus Doryteuthis; species Doryteuthis pealeii. Next base: position 44,939,203 of record CM042158.1, read on the forward strand.
CTAGGGCTTGACGTGACCAGCCGATTGATCGAACCACCCGTCTATCCCAAGTAAGGGCCAAAGTGGAGTGTTGCATGTCATGGACTGCTCAGCCACCTAGTTTCCATCCTTAAGCATCACGGGTTGCCACCCACAACCAACAGGTGGCCTCATTGGGGGGAGTCTTATTCCTCTGCAGAGGTGCAGTCGGTGTATTCTAACGCCCCGCTGACAGGGCTGATATCCACAGGTCCTGCTAATATTTATTATTATTCTGTTATATTTTTCTTTTATTTGTTTTATTTGCTTATTATTAATCATGTTTTATCCTTTATTAATTTGTTTATTTTTTTCAATCATGTTTTTTCAATAATTATTTATATATATTTATTTATACCTTATTATACCTAATTATATTTTACTTTAACTTTCTTTAGGAAAATGAGGGGTAAAAGTTTTAATCCCCACTCCCGAAAAATAGGGTGTTGATTTTCTTGACTTTGGTCTTGCTAGTCTATACCAATTTTCCTTTTTATAAGGATAGGCTCTCGGTCATCAGAATCTATCATAATATATTTAGGCAAACATATCAAACGTTGTAATATTAAATTGTCATACTGAGATATAAACCACAGGTCCGCGAATAATTTTTATATTACATATTGTTTCAAATGAAATTAGTGAAATAGATCACTAATTAGGATTGAGCCTATTCTAGTAGTTATGAATTCAGAGTTTTCCTTCTCCTAAACTGGTTGTCTAACCAAGGTTAAAGAGCCCAGTCTGCCCTACTATTTACTCATAGCTGCAGGGAGAGTAGTTAGCTTCATACTTTTCTTAAGGATATTATCGCTATGTGAACTGTAGCTTCGCCCAGGATTTGAACTCGGGTCGACGTGTCTATTTCCTACGACTCTAACCATTACACCACGCGCTTTCCAAAATGGAAACTAGATTATTGTTAACATGGGATTAGCAAGTAGGATTAGCAAGTGGGATTAGTAAGTGACATCACTAGACAATTTATTGCTACTTATTGCTGTGTGAATCGTTGTTAAGACTTCCACTACTATCTTAATATGACATATCGTAAGGGTCAGGTTATAAACTATTGAATAAGTTTGATTGTCTGAGCAAAGTTTTTGATATTATTTCTTTTTGTGTGTGTGTGTTGTTGTTTGGCGCCAAGGCAGCCATGACAGAATCTGAGTCCCCTCCCCCCAAAAAAAAATCAAAGCAAGTCAAAAGGAATGTTATGTGTATTGAGTTCAATCGGTGCTTTTTACGAACAAATCATTGAAACAAGTTTTCTTCAGAGTTGTAAAGAACAAGGCAGGGATTATTTTATTTCAGCTCTGCTATATCTTATTCTGTCTGTAACCGAAACTACATCACGATTCCTTTAGTTATTAAACTTAGTAAATAATCATTATGTAACCTTAATTTTTAAAAAATGTACTCTTGTAACGTGGCGATAGCAATATATTCACGGTACCAAAACGGATATACGTAACGTTCTAATAGCGATATATGTTGTATAGCGTGTCTTGTCAACGTGCCTCCAAATTCTAAAAAGGTGTTCGGCACATGGCGGTCATCTTGTCGATAAAAAAGTACAACGCGAGACATATATCGTCACAAGCTGCTTAACTTTTATTTCCAGGGCTAGTCTCGTGGGCAGTGTCGGAGAGGAGGAAAGGCAGATAGAAAGAGAGAGAGGACACTGTGGGTTCCTCCAATGAACAACCGACCCAGTGTTTTGTTTATAGTGGTGAAGGTTTGTGTTGGACCATCGATACTTTTTGGCACAGTCGGTAGGAAAGAATTGGTGCACAAGGAATGCCACAAACCCAATCAACGACTGGCCTCAGGTTTTTCAAATTCACAGTTTTCCTTTTCCTAGACTGGTTACCTATCCAAGGTTAAAGAGCCCAGTCTGCCCTACTATTTTACCCATAGCTGGAGGGAGAATATATTGATTCATACCTTTCCCAAGGGTATTAGCGTTATTTAGAGTGCAAACAGCCTTATCTAGGATTTGAACTCGGGCCGACGAGTCCATTTCCTATGACAAACTATTATGCCACGCGCCTCCACAAACTACGTCACGATTTCCTTAGTTATTTAACTTAGTAAATAATCATTATTTAACATTAATTAGCATCGTATTTCTCAACAATGTCTCAATTAAGGTCTAGCTAAGATAGATTTGCTTCAAAACAGCTCATATTAGTAATGTGTTTAAAATCCTGTAATGTGTGTTATGTATTATTAAAATTTTTTACATGATATATGGTGTGAATAATTTGCTTACAGGTTTGAACAAAACTGGGTTTGATAAATAATTATTTGGTGTTATTGATTTTTAATGTTACTGTTTTATTTTATAATTCCATATTGAAATCAATTAGAATAAAGTGAAAATAAATGTAATCTTTTTTTGTGTTCGTATTTAATTTCATTAGTCTTGCTAATTCGATATAATATCTAATTACATTAAAACTTAAATAATTTTGCTAATCTTATTATAATGGAGATTGTGTGTTTTTCTGTCTGTAACCGAAACTATATTCCTACTCAAGTCACAATTCTCTTAGTTATTGACATCACATTCTCCATGATTTTATTTTTATCTAAACCTCAATTATTAATAAAATTGTCTTACTTTATTAATACTTTTAACCATGTCTACATGATATTTACCGCGTACCCCACTTGTACGGGTCAGGCACAAAGTCCCTATTAACGTGGGACCACCCACAAGCCGAAGCTCATGGAGTGGCAGGTGAAAAATTGCGTCGATCCCGTCGGCATTCCCCTCAAGGGGGGCGCCTCAGGCACTGGGCAATAAACCCAGCCCTGCCCTTTTTAAATCGAGGGGCAGGTGTTGCCTGGGGGACGGCCCCTGGGATCGACGCTATTAACTCGAAAAGATCCAGGGCCGAAGCCACTGGACCCCCGGTGTTGACCAGGTTCTACATGGTATTTACCGCGTACCCCACTTGTACGGGTCAGGCACAAGTCCTATTAACGTGGGACCACCCACAACCGAAGCTCATGTAGTGGCAGGTGAAAATTGCGTCGATCCGTCGGCATTCCCCTCAAGGGGGGCGCCTCAGGCACTGGGCAATAAACCCAGCCCTGCCCCTTTAAATCGAGGGGGCAGGTGTTGCCTGGGGGGACGGCCCCCTGGGATCGACGCTATTAACTCGTAAGATCCAGGGCCGAAGCACTGGACCCCCGGTGTTGACCAGGTCTACATACCGACAACATGCAATTATATTTATATATACAACAAAATAGCGTTTACAGTGTGAACGGGAAGGCTAATTTGCATATTAATATTAAAAAATCGAATTTTAATAAATATGTGCTTAGTATTATTGATTTCTAACTGTTGGTTTTATTTTAATGAATTAAGCAAAAATCTCTTCAATAATCTTAGATGAAATCCATTAACAAGATAAATAACTGTCATTTTATTCTTTACTTCCTCTTATAACTAAATACTTAAATTAGAAAAAATAACAATGAAAGACGAGAGTGATGGAAGAGTAGTTTCAGTTGCTCCATTTTTATTATACTCCTCTGTTTCAACTCTTTTTTATCTGTATTCTTATTTAGTTTCATTAGCTTTTCTAATTTAATACAATATTTTATTACATTAAAACTTAAATACTTGCACCCGGAGGGTGCATATATTTGCTAGTACTACTAAAATAATAAAAAGGCATTCTTTCGTGGCGTAATGGTTAGCAAGCACGTCTCGTATATCCATTACTACTGAATAGTGAGTTCGATCCTCGCTGGATGCACCCTACATGCGTAAGTACTCGTAAGTCAAGGTATTACTATGCTATTTCGTATAACGCTGGAAATCTGCACTGATTTAAAAGCGAAGAGGGGGGGATATCTTCTCTTCAGTCCATACAATTTTCATGAATAAATAATTAATTATCTATACATATATAAAGAGCAGTTGTGTGTATAGGTGTATGTCCGGATGAAACTATAAAAATAAAACAATTAATGGCAAAATAAAGATATATACACATTCACTATTACCAGATCTTGCTTTTTGAGAAAAATAATGAAGATTTGATTTATATTCATGAAGATAATTAAAAAATAGAATTCAAATAATAACAGCATGGAATTTTTTTTTTTTGCATTTAATATTTTAAATAAGAAACACTGAAATTTCGTTTCAGGGTGTCTGTACACGTTTTTTCAAAAACTCCACCAGGCTGAATCAATGCAAGGTTTTTATTTTACGTAAGGATTTTGATGAAGTGATTTTAATCCTGCGAGGAACCAACTCATGAGTTGGTTCCTCGCAGGATTAAAATCACTCCATTAATAATAGATCTTCAAAACTAACTTTTTGCTCCTCCCGGGTAGCTGCTTCTAGTTTCAAATATGTGCAAGGATCATGGGAAATGCTTTGCACAAATTCAGACGACGGATAATAAAATCGAATAAAATTTGTGTTTAGTAAATTTTCTTTCTAATGCACAATAAATTCTATCGAGGTCACGCACCTCTTTGTGTGGGAGGGGGCAGTCATTTTACTTATGTCTTAATCAAAGGTTATGCAGTGCAATGCTACTTACGAAATATGCACCTACAGATCGCTCTGGATTTACGAAAAAGACCCCCGCCCCAAACCCCCCCAACCCCCCCCAAAAAAAACTGAAAACTTTCAAATAGATAAAAAAAAGCACCAATCCCATCGTACGTGATGATAGAAGACCGATTATTTTCATTAGATAATTTTTGGTTCTTTCGTTTAGATTTGGTTTGGTTTAGGTTTGGTTTGGTTTAGGTTTGTATTAGTTGTGTAAAATAGATACTTTTCTTAATCTCGGTGTTAATGTCCTTGGGGAGGGCATACATTCATCATCACCACCACAGCTTCCAGCAATGGGTTAATAATAGGGTAGACAGGGTCTCTAGATTTGATAGGGCAACCAGTCTGAATACTCTTCTTACCCTTAGGCTACAGACTTAATGATTTCGCTATGTTTCACTTTGTGTTAAAACCCTTGAGAAAGTAATGAATTTATCATGATCCACCCACTCAGCAATGGGTAAATAGTAGGGCAGACAGGGTCTTTAACTTTGATAGGGCAACCAGTCTAAAATACTCTTCTTACCCTCAAGCTACAGACTTAATGATTTCGCTATGTTTCACTTTGTTTTCCTTGGCAAAAACATGAATTCAGCACACTCCACCCAGCCAGCTATGGGTAAATAGTAGGGCAGATAGGGTCTTTAACTTTGATAGGGCAACCAATCTTAATACTCTCTTTATCCTCAGGCTACAGACTTAATGATTTGGCTGTTTTACTTTGTGTTAATGATTATGTTAAAAAGATTTGCATCCAATTAACCTCCTTCCAGCTATGGGTAAATAGTGGAGCAGACTGGGCTCTTTAACCATGGATAGGAAAATGAAAGCTCTGAATTCACACCTGTTAAACTCCGCTTAAGAAATTGCTATTGTGTTACAATAATGTATTATTGTTGCTCGTGCGTCGTGCGTAGGGTTTAGAGTATATATATATATATATATATATATATATATATATATTTATATATATATATATAATGGAGAATGAATATGAAAAAGTGTTAGCATATACCAGGTTAAAAATCACAAATAAAATATTATAGTACTAATTTCCCTTACTAGTAACATAGTAACGGAAAAGTAATACCATATATATATATATATAAATATATATATATATATATATATAATGAGTCTGGTTCTCAAATATTGGGAAGAACTTGCCAGCTGATCTGATTGGGTGCTGGCATGGTCCTCCTTCTACATATTTAGAAGACTATCACTTGTTCAAATCCGAGGGGACGATTCGATCCGGTGAGAGGATCTGATGCTAAGACCCGAAATCTTCAATGAAACGGGGGGGCGGGGGCATCACTGAGGAACAGTCCCAAATTAAGTTTAATTCATTTTCAAAGGATCGAAAAATTTCGTCCTAAAAGCTTCATATCTACCCAGGGTCACGTTTAAGGGGCCGGGTTAGCTCAGTCGGTAGAGCGTTCGGCTAGAAACCACAAGGTTCTTAGTTCGATACCGGTCCCCGCCAACTCAGCGTATGAGTAGCACAGGGATCTGTGCGGTAAAGTAAGGAGCTGATGGTAGGTATGGCGCCCCACCTCAGATGCTAAAACAATCTCCTTGGTCTAGCGCTATTGAAAAGGGGATAGACTCCCTCGCTGACTGGTTGATACCGACTTTAGGCCGCCCCGTCGACTTTACTTTACTTATATATATATATATATATATATATATATATATAAGTAAGTAAAGTCATCGGGGAGGCCTAATGTCGGTATCAGCCATGCAGCGAAGGAGTCTATCCCTTTTCACTAGGCTATCCAAGGAGATTGTTTTTTCAGCATCTGAGGTGGAGCGCCACACCTACCATCAGCTCCTTACTTTACCGCACAGATCCCTGTGCTACTCATACGCTATATATATATATATATATATATATATATATATATATATATATACTGACAAAAGTCCTAAAGTGTGACAGTTTTGTTCTAAGACACAAGTACCAATTTGCATAGTTCAATCAGCACCGAGTGCTCCACGTTTGTGATCTTGTGCCAAACTTGATTTAAATGATTTTCCCGAGTACACTCCCGTGTCAATGAGGACATTTCTATAATGATAAGAGGTGTTGTTATACTACAAAGGAATGGACCCTTGTTTGTACCATTAAAAAAAAAGTCATTTCGTGTAACATTCGTTTTAGTCAGTAAATTACCGTTCATTGAAAGTATCTTTGAAGCGAGTAGATCCCGAGGTACCGGGTCCTGGGTGGGATAGCTAAAATGCCTCACCCCCACCAACTCCTTCGTAAAGGAATCTGTTCAAGTTTTGCAATTCTTCCACTTCAATTACCAAAAAGTTAATTCGATCTGACCGTAAATTGTTCACAAAATGTGAAGACATGCCGCCATGGGTTAGTTAGTTAGTCATAAGGAAAGCAAAGGAGACAAGATCAATTATATATATATAATACTAAACAGCGAATATATATATATATATATATATATATATATATATATATATATATAATTGTAATAGTATATGGTTTACAAAAACTGACTTGATGAGTTAGTGGTGGACAAAGTTTTTAGTGGTATTATCAGTGGAGTGCTCAATATCAGTGATATACTTTATAATATAATATATATATATATATATATATATATAATATATTATATATATATATAATAAGGTGTGTCTAAAAATATCGAGATTTTTTGTACCTTTTGACACACCTTGTATTCTGAAAAAAATAACTCATTAACTCATTAATTCATTGTTAATTTCTATCTTGGTAAATACAGCTTCAATCTGGATACTTTCATGACACATCTTATATATATATTATATATATATATATATATGTGTGTGTGTGTGTGTGTGTGTGTGTGTGTATGTGTGTGTTGAAAGGATAAATTAAATAAAGGAAAGAAAATGTTGAATCGATAAAATGGTTTAATGAAATGCCAACACGTGTTTCGGTCGAGAGTTTATCCATGTACACATTGTATTATATTCATTATTATTTTAAATATGAGATAAAATAATAATAATAATAATAATAGAAAAATAGAAAATATTTAAGTATACAAAGAAAGCTGCTTTCTTCCGGGCGAAATGTTTGATATTTGAAGAAAAAAAAAGCATAATTCGACATGTTTGCGAAGAATTTTGAAGACAAACAGAATGCCTCTTAATGATAGTGCAGAACTATTCAGTAATAAACAAAAATCATAAACATCCAAACTGATGGCACTGAGGTAGGAACTGTTATACAATAACAGTAGAAGCATATTCACGTATTACGTAATGAAAGAAAATGGGGACCGTATGACCTTTAGGCACTCCTTTTTGATCTCGGTTAAGAAAGGACGTGTTTTTCATTTACACCGTCAATATCTGGTTGTTTTAAGAGACGATTTTTATTTTTTTAAATTATAAAACTAACCCCTAACCCTAACCCATAACAAACAACCGGATATTGACGGTGTAAATGAAAGACATGTCCTTTCTTAATCTAGATAAAAAAGGGGTGCCTAAAGGTAATATGGTCCGAAAATGGTTTCATACAAAAAAGGCAAAGAGACGATATCCTTCGAAAACTATTTACGATGCAGACTATGCAAATGATCTACCGTTTCTTGGAAATAAACATATTTTTCTCCTTGCGCACATTTCGCTTTATACCACACGCCTAAATAGAAAGTATTTTTGACATTTGTTCGCTTTTTCGACAAGTATTGTCATCCAAATCTTGACTTCTGACCCTGTGTAGATTTGTACTTCAGCTAATATATATATTTACCAACTCCTCCGCACGAACAGGATGTGATACAAGGTCAATTTATTAAGCGGAGTTTAACAGGTTTGAATTCAGAGTTTTCCTTCTCCTAGACCGGTTGCCTAACCAAGGTTAAAGAACCCAGTCTGCCCTACTATTTACCCATAGCTGGAGGGAGAGCAGGATTCATACCTTTCCCAAGGGTATTAGCGCAAAGTGAAATGCAATTAGCAAGTCCAGGATTTGAACTCGGGGCGACGAATCCATTTCTCATGACTCTAACCATTCCACCACGCGCTTCCTAATACTTCAGCTAATATAGATGTTCTTTCAAGGAGTTTTGTAAATCAACTAGAAAAAAACGTGACCCGCTGTGTCACCCACTGAGCTCTGGGTATAATTGTAATCAGGGGGGGGGGGAGTTTGCAAAGTGAATTAAATTAAAAAAATAAATTCGTCCGGAGAATTAAAAAAAAACATTAAAAACATTTTGCTAAAATTTGCTAAGTTATAAACTGACTTATCTTTCACTATCTATTCTGCCGGTCACTTTGCCAGAGGGGCAATATATATGTATATCTTGATTAACTACTTCTTATATATGTTGGTTTCTCTGTGAGATTAAAGAGAGATATTGGAGAGTGTGAAAGGGATATTGAACTTCCAGCATTATTTGTATGTTATATATAAACCGGCAATTACCTACAGACTGCTGATGAAAATAAACATACAAATCAAATCAAAATGGATTTTTTACAAACAATCCCATAACTAAGTAATATTTTAGCATGTATTTTGTGTCATTAAACTAAATAGGAAAAAAGCCTTTAAAATAACTATTTTTAAATTTTCAAATAATTTTTTCGGGAATTGAATTTTTATTCTTTCGTTTTTAAAATTTTTTTATGCGTTCTTCAGAATTTGATCTTTCTAGAAACGTAAAAATTGGGGACTGAAATTTTTTTTCTTGAAATAACCAAAACTCTGTGCATTCTGAATTGATAAAAATGTTTTTTTTTCAAGTTATTTTTAATAGAATAAGCTAATCATAATTAAATCAAGTCATTAATGAATAATTTCGTGAAATTTCATTAAAATCGGACAATTAACTGATTTTGGTAATAGTTTGAAAATATTAAAAAAAACTCTTTCTTTTTATTATTATTACTTTTGCGATTTTTTTTATCATACCTACTTTCTAGTATGCTAACATTTCCGGAGAGAGAGAGAGAGAGAGAGAGAGAGAGAGAGAGAGAGAGAGAGAGAGAGAGAGAGAGAGAGAGAGAAAAACAAAAACAAACAAACAAAAAAAAAAAACAAAAACCGTCATATTGTCCGAAAGAGCAAAAGACAGGTCATCTCTTCAACTCTATTTTTTACAACTTCCCCCGTCAATCATTTTGAAAAGCCAAATACGTTTTTTAATTAGGCTGTTAACGATGAAACAAAATACAAAAAACAAAAAAAAAACTAAAAACAAAAGTTGAACAAAAAACACACAAAAAAGAAAAAAAGAAAGAGAATATGAGAGTTTTCTTTGCCTTCGAGCGGAATACTATTTGTAAAATCAGTTTGCGATGGCGAAAAAAAAAAGAAGGTTATTTTGCGTGTCTTGTGGGTAGCCAAAAAAAAAAAAAAGAAAAAAACAACAAAAAAAAAAAGAAAAAACAAACAACAAAAAAAAAAAAAAAAAAGAAAAAAAAAAAATCAAACGTGTTTGTAAAGTTTTGTTTACTTAAATTGGTTTTTTGAGCCGACCATTCTAAGAAATGATTTTCATTGAACAATAGTGATTTTCGGGCATAAAAAAGACGGATGGACATTTTCTTTTTTGTCAGAGTATAAGTGAATAATTCTCTCTCCTCCCACACACACACACTCTTTCTCCCCCTCTTTCTTTTTCTCTCTCTTTCTTCTTCTCTCTCTCTCTCTCTCAGTCTCTCTCTTTCTTATTTTCTTTCTCACACGTACACCACAACATACATACACACGCATGCATATACTTTCTGTCTCTGCCTTTCTCTGTGTCTGTCACTTTCTCTGTCTGTCTCTGTCTGTCTGTTTGACTGTCTCTCCCTCACACTGTCTCTGTCTGACTGTCATTGCCCCCTCCCCCTCTCTCTCTTTGTCTTTGTCTTTCTCTGTCGGTCTCTCTCTCTCTCTCTCTCTCTCTCTCACACACTGTCTCTGTATGACTGTCTCTGTATCTCTCTCTCTCTTTTCTTCTCTCTCTCTCTCTCTTTCTCTGTTTTGTCTGTCTGTCTATCTGTCGCCCCTCTCTCTCTCTCACTGTCTCTGTATGACTGTCTCTGTATCTCTCTCTCTCTCACTGTCTCTGTATGACTGTCTTTGTATCTCTCTCTCTCTTTCTCTCTCTCCTCCTCTCTCTTTCTCTGTTTTTGTCTGTCTCTGTCTGTCTATCTGTCGCCCCTCTCTCTCTCACTGTCTCTCTATGACGGTCTCTGTATCTCTCTTTCTCTCTCTCTTTCTCTCTCTCTCTCTCTGTCTCTCTTTCTCTTTCTCTGTTTTTATCTTTCTCTGTCTGTTTCTCTCTCAATGTCTGACTTTGTCTCTATCTGTCTTATTCCATAACCTCTGGGCATAAAATAACCCCAAACGAGTTGATACTTCGTTAAAATCAATCAATCAACCGTAAGAAAGTGCACACAAAATGTAAATATAAGCATACAATGTACGCGATTCCTTAACCTCTTGACATAAAATAACCCTATACGGTTTGACATGTCGTTAAAATCAATCAATCTTCTTGAAGAGAGGATATTACTTTCTCAGCAACCTAATAGATTTTACCAGACTAAATTGATATTGTCATTTAATACAGTTAAACTGATAATGTGACACATGGTTTTATGTTTCCCGAAAGATGCAGTTCAGTGTTATACCGAAGACAAACCTTGGTGGGAGGTCTTACCTCTCTGCACGGAATAAATGATAAGTAAGATAAAGTCGTCGGTCGGCCTCATGTCAGACAGCAAGGGAGTCTATCCCTTTTCACGAGTGCTAGACCAAGGGGATTATTTTAGCGTCTGAAGGTGAGGTGTCACACACTACCATCATCTCCTCACTTTACCGCACAGATCCCTTTGCTACTCATACGCTGAGTTGGCGAGGGCTGGTATCGAACCAGGAACCTTTGTGATTGCTAACCGAACACTCTACCGACTGAGCTAAACTGGAGTCAACGTATTCTAATCCACACCGACAAGGCATTTTTAATTCTGATCCCAGCAGATTCCAGTTTCAGATCAATTCCACTTTCCTGTGAATGACGTTAAACTCTATCTGACAGTGAGATTCCAGTTCTGGAGGTTTGGTGAATGTGGAGCACCCCTTCATCACCATTGCTCTCAGGTCCACTCTGACCCGGAGTGGTAGTACCTGTAAGGGTGCCATCTATGGGTAAATAGAAAAAAACATGAGTTCATAAAAATTGAGTATCCATTAAGAATGAATTTATTTGAAAACTTTGCCGACATTAAATGACCACTGAGGTTGATATGCCGTAAAACAAACCAAACCAAACCAAAAATCAATTCCACATTCATAGAAAAATCGGTTATTTCCAATAAGTCTAACATAAACAAATTATTGTCTGATAAATTATTAATTTATTTCCCCATTAAACTAACCCTAAACCTTAACCCTAACCCTAAACCCTAACCCTAACCCTAACCCCGTCTTCTTTTTTCCTAGTAGATCAATAAGTAAATAAATAATTTATCAGTCAAGAGTGGTTCCCCTTTGTTTATGTTAGACTCATAGGAAATAAACGAAAAATCATCCTCGGCTCAAATCGTGTCTCATCTCCTTCTCTGAACCCGACTCAAAAACTGGAAAATGATCCTAATTAAACATTCAATTATTTATCTTATATCATGTTATCCTGAAGAAGAAAAAAAAAAAAAAAAAAAAAGCACACACACACACACACGCACACACACACAAAGGCAATTGTATGGTCACTATACTCCATATTATTTCTCTCTAGGGAGCATTAAAAAAGAAGTTCTTTGTCATTATTCTTGCGGTCCGAATAAAAATTGAGTATCCATTAAGAATGAATTTATTTGAAAACTTTGCCGACATTAAATGACCCACTGAGGTTGATATGGACGTAAACCAAAAACAAACCAATCCAAAAATCAATTCCACTTTCATAGAAAAATCATCCTCGGCTCAAATCGTGTCTCATCTCCTTTTCTGAACCCGACTCAAAACTGGAAAATGATCCTAATTAAACATTCAATTATTTATCTTATATCCTGTGATCTCGAAGACCCCCCCAAAAAAACAAAAAAACAACAAACAAAACAAACAAAAACAACAAAACAACAACAATAAACACACACACACACACACACACACACACACACACACACACACACACACACACACACACACACAAAGGCAATTGTATGGTCACTCTACTCCATATTATTTCTCTCTAGGAGCATTAAAAAAAAAAAAGAAAGTCCTTTGTCATTATTCTGGCGGTCCGAATCACCCAGTGCGCGCCAGGAAATCAGCTGACAATTATCTCCGAGTTGTTGAACAGTCGAGCTTTGTGGTATTTAATATCCAATAACGCCTGTTGATTTAATAATAATGGAAACGTATTGTTGCTACTGTTTTAATTATATGTGATCTCCGGCTTGATGTAGGTGATCGTGTTCATGGTCTTGTAGACATATCTTGTGACTAGTGTTGAATTAACTAGCCAAATGATACGATTAAACAAACAGAATAGAGAAAAGAATCTAGAACAAACAGGCCTAGAATAGGTGGTCAGATTTAACGGTCAGAAAAAAGGGGAAAAGGCTAAGGTGTCTTATCTATTTACCAATTATTAACTAAAAATAATTATTAACTTAAAATATACTATTAGAAATAACTATTAAAATATTATATATTAAAATATTATTTTTTAACTATTAAAATTAAAAATATATTATATATTAAAATATTATATATTATATTGTTATATATATATTAATGAGTTTTTGAATAAAAACATGTTAATGGTAAATAAATTTAGATAATTTTTCGTAATTTTCTGTTTATTAGAAATTTCTTAATTTTCTATTTCTTAATGTCGTTTTCCCGATATATGAAGTATATAATACCCCCCCCCCCAAAAAAAAAATAAACCCTAGTTGGTACTATTATAGTATGTGGCCTATCTTTTGAATGTGGCCAACGAAATCATGTCTATCTTATAGTATGTGGCCTACCATAAAAAGCATAAGGTTATAATAATAACTACCAACCCTAAACCTAAACCTAACCCTAACCCCTAACCCTAACCCTAACCTTATTTTAGAATTTTTGAATATTTTAGAATTAAATAGATCTCTGATTCATGAAAATTATGAATAAATTCTTTTTTAATTATTCTTTATTACCATATACAGCTTATGACTGAATTGCATTTTTTGAAATTGAATATCTGTGAAAATTAGTTTCAATAAATTGCCTACTACTTATATCTATAAATATGCTCTTACGGAGGTAGGACACATTCAAACCGGGTAGGCCACATACTATAACAGAATCAAAAAGGTAGGCCTCATACTATAACGACACCCCCTAGTGTTATATTTCGGAGTAAAAATTAATATAATCCCTGTCATGTTTTGAGGGAGTCAAGATTGTAGAAATAGTTTACTAGACTAACCCGCTAACCATTATACAATTTCTCATATAACTAATCAACCAGCCAGCCAACCAACCAGCCAGCCAACCAACCAACCAGCCAGCCAACTAACCAACCAGCCAGCCAAACAACTAGCCAACCAACCACCACCAGCCAGCCAACCAACCAACCAACCAACCAGCCATCCAACCAACCAGCCAACCAACCAACCACCCAACCAGCCAACCAACCAACCAACCAACCAGCCAACCAGCCAGCCAGCCAGCCAGCCAACCAACCAACCAACCAAGCCAACGCCAACCAACCAACCAGCCAACCAACCAACCAACCAGCCAGCCAACCAACCAACCAGCCAGCCAACCAACCAGCAGCCATTCAACCAACCAACCAACCAACCAACCAACCAGCCAGCCAACCAACCAACCAACCAACCAACCAATCAGCCAGCCAGCCAACCAACCAACCAACCAACCAACCAGCCAACCAACCATCCAACCAACCAACCAACCAACCAACCAGCCAACCAACCAACAGTCTATTGGACGTTGGCATCAGACCCCGATATGTAAAAATTCAGTTCTAGACTAGGTCTTCTTAAAATGATCCATAAAGATCCCTGGGCGTCAATAAAATGTTGACAGGTGAATTAAAACATAGGGGCCCACAGTTGGTGTGTGTGGGGGATTTTACTAGTTTGTACTTATAAATCCTGTTACATACTCATACACATATACCCATGTTGGGTATATACACAAGTGTTCTTTTAACGGAGAGAGGGGAGAGAGGTAGGCAGGTAGACAGAGAGGTGCATAACTTGCATTACTTACTTCTTTGGCCATTAGTGATCTCTAGTCGTTTCTATTCTTTCTCCCTATGTTGACTTCTATTTCTAGGTTCCTGTTGGTTGTCCATCTTTCATTCATTTTCTTCTTCTTGGTCAGTCTTTTTGCCAAGACATTCATCAACCAACAAAACCATATCATTTCTTTAAACTTTTATTTACTTAACTAAACTTCTTCCTCTAACTAAACACAGCGTGCATGTGCAAGTGAGCCCCAGCTAAGGCAGACATGCCTTCTGCCTGACCTCCAAGCTGGTACTCATCAGTTCTCTAGCTTTCACGTGATTCTCGGCTTTCTCGCATCTCAGTTCAAAGGTCTCCAACGGTCTGTATCTTTCCATGGAAAACCGCCGCCCGTGACATGAAAATAGCATCCCTGCAGAACTACAGGGGATTGACAATAATCTATGCAACCACATAGATTATGCAACAATAACAGTGAACAAAATCGTTAAATCATTTAGACCAGTTGCCAGATATTGTACACCGAGCAGAATGCCTGATTAGGTGTGATGATCCATAGTGATGCATCGTTCGCATACGATGTTTTATACGATGAAAACATACGGTTGGTTGGTTGATCAAGACTATATATATATATATATATATATATATATATATATTGTGTGTGGTGTGTGTGTCTGTGTGTGTGTTTATATATATATTGTATATATATATATATATATATATATATATATATATGTGTGTGTGTGTGTGTGTGTGTGTGTGTGTGTGCTTTTTAAATGTCCTAGCTTTGAAATTTCTCCGTGCATAATTGTAATGTCTTATCTACCCCATGTAATAATTTATATTTGTACCGGTTAACCTCGAAAACATCATAGATTATCGAATTCTACCTGCAATCTATGATCCATATTGAGCACTAGACATACCTAGGAGAGAGAAAAAAGAAGAAAAAATGTAGAAAAGAACAAAGGAATTAATTAAAAAAAGAAAAGAAAGAAAAAGAAAGAAGAAAAGAAAGAAAAAAAGAAAGAAGATAAGAAAGAAGAAAAAAAAAAAAAAAAAAAAAAAAGAAAAAAGAAAAGAAAAAAGAAAAGAAAGAAGAAGAAAGAAGAAAAAGAATGTAACATCTGGATATCTATTCTGGTTTTGGTTTATTATTTGATTAGAATAATTCGATATCGATTTTTGATCAATAGGAATATTAAAAGTCTCCAGCTTGTCGGTTTCCGTTTCTTTATTTAATGACATATCAACCTTCGTGGGGTATTCAATGCCACATCCATCCTTGTATATAATCACATACCCATCCACAGGATGTGACGCAGGGTCAAAGTTTAGGCGGGTATAAAAAATTGTGAATATCAGAATTTTCGTTCTCTTAGACCGGTTACTGATAGTAGGTGTGGCGCTCCACCTTAGATGCTAAAAACAATCTCCTTAGTCTAGCACTAGTGAAAAGGGATAAACGCCCTCGCTGTCTGGCTGATACCGACTTTAGCCCCCCCCCCCCCACGACAAGACCGGTTGCCATACCAAGGTTAAAGTGCCAAACCTGCCCTACTATTTACATATAGCTGAAGGAAAATAGTTGGATGTATATCTTTTCTAAAGGTAGGTATTTATCTCTCCCCTATACCTCTACCCAGGCGACGCCGGGTAGCCACTTCTAGTCTTTTCTAAAGGGTAGGTATTTATCCAATCTACTCAATAAAAATACTAATAGTCTCCAGCTTGTCTGCTTTTATTTCTTTGTTTTATGGCATATCAATCTTTGTGGGTTATTCAATGCCACAGCCATCCTTGTATGTATTTATAAACTTCAACGTAGGATGTGACACAGATTCAAATTTTAAGCGGGGTTTAACGGGTTTGAATTCAGAGTTTTCTTTCGTCTAAACCGGTTGCCATACTAAGATTAAATAGCCAAATCTGCCCTACTATTTACCCATAGCTAGAGGGAGAATAGTTGGATGTATATCTTTATCTAGGCCAAGTATTTATGTGACACAAGGTCGCAAGTATGAGGCATCCAGTGAGAATCGTACTCGCTTTTCAGTTGTAATGGATCAGCGAGACTAGCATGCTTACTATTACACCCCGATGGGACGCCCTGTATTTACCCCACCCGTTTGCAACGGGTCGAGTGTGACACAATGTCGCAAGTATGAGGCATCCAGCGATAATCTATCTCGCTTTTCAGTAGTAATGGATCTGCAAGACTAGCATGCACACCATTACACCCCGATGGGACGCGTAACATTTTCCAAAAGGTGCTAGCGCTACATGAAATGCAACTAGCCTCGTCCAGGATTTGAATTCGTGTCGCAAAGTCATTCTTGTAGGAGAACAGTAGTAGCACCCATAGCTGCTGGTATGAGGGAGTTCATACCCCCTCTTTCTCTCTCTCTCTCTCTTACACTCTCTTTCTTTAGTCAATATCTTAAATGTTTATTTTAAAGATTCTAGCTCATTGATAAGGGTTTTCAATAATACGTAATGCTTGAAGCTAAGAGTTTATTAAAGTACCAGCAGGACCTGTGGATATACCATAGTATGATAATTTAATTATTAAAACGTTTGATATGTTTACTTAAGAGCTATTGCTAAATAGTTCAATGTGTAAAAAGTATAATAATCTTGATTTAACTCTACTCTCTTTTTTTTCTTTCTTTCGCTCTTTTCATCTTTTCATTATGTTCGATTGAAACAAATTAGTGTTATCGCTTCCGCGCGCTCTGTCCCCATCTCTCTCTCTCTCTCTCTCTCTCTCTCTCTCTCTCTCTCTCTCTCTCTCTCTCTCTCCAGCTGTGATGGCATAAAACACAGAAACAAACTTTCATTAACCCATAGATTCAACCATTTTATTCACAGCTCTCATCAAACGGAAGAATATCACCATCATCATCCTCCTCATCATCATCATCATCATCATCATCATCATCAAGGCATGCCCACAGCAAGGATTCCTATGACTGTCTCTATCAATTCCGTACCTATTGGCTATCGCACTTGGCAGGTTCTCTACACGGCATCTAGTGTCTGTACAAAGCTGATGAATGAAAGATTTTGCGAATCGGTCAACACTGATGTGTGTGTGTGTGTGTGTGTGTGTGGGTGTGTGAAGGAGTCCATAGGAGAACGAGTTGGGATATATATATTTACCAACCCCTCTGTACGTACACTTATGAGGGCGTGACACAAGGACGTTTTTATGTGGGCCCACCCACAAGCCGAAGCTCATGGGTGGTAGGCACAAAAAATGCGTCGATCCCGTCGGCATTCCCCCTCGAGGGGGTGCCTCAGGCAGAGGGCAATAAACCCAGTCCTGTCCCTTTAAATCAAGGGGACAGGTATTGCCTGGGGGGATAGACCCCTGGGATCAACGCTGTTAATTTTACTTAGCCGCTTCATAGGCCGAATCACTCTGAAGCAGGCTAAGAAATCACCTCGATAGACAGCCGTGTATAAATAGTCCTAGACCCGCGCATGTACTCTCTACGCCAGGTACGCCAGGCTAGTCCACAGCATTAACTCTTAGCTTCAAGCGTTAGATTTTTATTGAAACCTCTTATCAATGAGCTGCAATCTTTAAAATAAACATTAAAGATATTGACTCTCATCTAAAGTTAATTCCTGTCTAATCGAATCTAATAAACTCTTTGTTTGATCAGCCTTGAACAAAGATCAATATCGTGTGGCGTAACTTGTTGATTGCAAATATTGTACGAGAGATTTGTCAAGATGAGGTGATAGGAGGTCTGCACAGAAAAGGTATCTTGAAGCCATCTTTACAATAGAGACAAAATCAATGAACAAGTATTTGTAAAGTGTAAATTGTAAATATCAATTCCTATCAAGACTCAATTTAAAACAAAACAATAACAAACCCTACGATGCACTGGCAGAGTAACACTCACCGAACACTTTCGGAAAACATGGTATTTACCTCGTACCCCACGTGTACGGGTTAGACACAAGGCCCTATTAATGTGGGACCACCCACAAGCCGAGACTCGTGGGTGGAAAGTGAAAAATTGCGTTGATCCCGTCAGCATACCGCCCTCAAGGGAGGCGCCTCAGGCACCGGGCAATAAACCCAGCCCTGCCTCTTTAAATCGAGGGGGCAGGTGCTACCTGGGGGGATAGCCCCCTAGGATCAACGCTATTAACTTGTACTAAGATCCAGGAGCGAAGCCACTGGATCCCGGGCGTTGGCCGGATCTACAGTATTGTAGGGTCAGTTTAGCTCAGTCAGTAGAGCGTCCGATTGTTACAATTTATGAGCAGTCATAAATTATGAACGTACCTGTAGTTAGAATTTGAATTAAGGGCCGTTAACTTAAAATCACGGAACCTGTGGAAAATTACCGACACTTGTGGCGGTTAATAACCTTTGACCTCTTGAAGCCGCGTGATTGGGCACCATTAAAATAAGTTTTTTTAGTTAGTTAGATGCGACTCAATTTCGAAGAAGTGCAGACGCGATTATCGGCTCTGGTGGGTCGATCTCTCTCGCGGCGGAATCAAATGTGCAGGGTTGAAAATAAAAGCTTGATCAATAACCAGCCCAGCCATGTAAGAAGAATCCACGAACAAGAAAGACAAATCAACTCAGCGTAAAGTCCCTAGATCAGCCCAGACAAGATGGCGGACAGACAAGTTAGACGAAGAAGTAGATGCAGAAAGTAACGAGTCAGTAACCAGAAATGTAACAAGTAAGAATTATCATCAGTATCATCATAATCATCTCTCATCCAATCTCTCTCTCTCTCTCTCTCTCTCTCTCTCTCTCTCTCTCTCTCTCTCTCTCTCTCTCTCTTATACACCCGAGATGACTCTCTCCGTTTATGTACTTGATGAGGAACGAATATATATATATATATATATATATATATATATATATAAAACAAAAATTGGCATTTAATAACCCACAAGGATTGATATGCCATTGAATTAACCAACCAACTAATCAATCAATTTATTGATACACATGAAGTTAATAAAAATTATCTCTTAAGCAAATCAATATTGGACATTAAATAACCCACAAGAGTTGATAGGCCATTAAATTATCAACCAAACAACCAACCAACCAACTAAACTGAACATTCAGATTGAACCCAATGCACAAATTACAAGATCGTGTTATCTGATTCGTTAAAGATTTTGTATCATTTAATGAAATATTTGTTCATAAAACTGTGATTTCATTTCAACAGGGGTTGATTGAATTTCTCTCTGTTGACTGAAAAAAAAAAAAAAAAAAAAAAAAAAAAAAAGAATGAAAAGGTGGATTGCGCACCTGCAAAAAAGGAACCTAGTTTTTTTTCTTGACAATTAGGTACCTGTTTTAATCCAAATATTTGCTATTCACCTTTTTTGAAAAAAGAAAAAAAAAACGCTGACAAAGTATGTATGACATGTGTGGTCCCTTATGTAGTTCATCTCAGTTACCCCTGACTGAGCGTTGGGCCAAGAAACCTGTTAAACACCCACTTGGCAAGGGATGATGACATTTGAGAACAGCTCGAGATAAACGAATGTTTGATCAGCTCGTGGCGTAAGGGTTATCGTCGGGGATACCCGAGTTCAAATTGTGAACGAGGCTGTTTGCATTTTACATAGTGCTGATACCCTTAGGAAAGCTAAAAACTTCGCAGCGTTTTTATTTTTGAAAATAATGCACAACTAGCAGGAGGACCTGTGGATATACCCCAGTACGACAGTCTAATTATTACAACGTTTGATATGTTTACTTAAGACCTATTGCAGATTAGTTCAATATGTAAAATGTATAATAATCTTAATTTAGCTTTTTATCACGCTTTTCTTTTCTTTATTTCCTTCTTTTCTTCTTTTGATCATTTGCGTTATCGCTTCTGGACACTTATCCTCTCGCTTTCTCTTTCTTTCTTTCTTTCTTTCTTTCTTTCTTTCTTATTATATTTTTTTGTGTAGTATATCCTATTTCTTCACTTTCTTTCTTTATAATAAAAAAAAACGAAATGCTCCATTATTTAGCTGATGTGACGACACCCATAAGAAATAAGAATTTGGTGATTAAGCAACACCAGATAATCAGGATTTAGATTTTTGCATTTCATCTTGGATGGTTTGGACGGTCTGATTTTTTTAACCAGAGAGCGTTGCAAGATGATAACTGTCGGAAGATTAAGGAACAAGAGTATTAATATATAAAAGATTGAAAATCGGTTTTTGCTATGAAAACTTTTGCGTCCACCTCCGAAAAAGATCAATTTGATGACAGACAAAAAAAGACACAAACCATCACACCGTATATGATAACAAATGATTGGTTTATTTGTTTAATGGCATATCAGCCTTCTTGGGTTATATAATGCCAAACCCAAAGAAAGTGATATTAATGCACGCATAGGAAGGGAATGGTCTGCTATAAACAGATTATCAGTCATATGGAAATCCGATCTAACTGATAAAGCGACAATTCTTCCAAGCTATAGTTGTATCAGTGCTACTGTATGGCTGCACTACTTGGACCATAACGAAGCACCTAGAGAATAAGCTAGATGGGAGCTGCACAAAAATACTACGTACGATCTTGTACCGATCTTGAATCGTGAAATAACACCTCACAAGGTATCAATTGTACAACCACTTGCCTCCTATCACACAAACCATCCGAATGAGACAAACAAGACATGCTGGACACTGCTGGAGAAGTAAGGACAAACTCATAAGGGACGTTCTTCTATGGAAACCAGCACATGGGCACGCCAGTGCAGACCGTCTAGCAAATACCTACATTGACCTAGACCTGTACGGATACTGGATGCTGCACAGAGGACCTCACGGGGGCAATGAATGATATGGACGGTTGGCCAGAGATTGTCATGGATATCCGTGCAACTGGTCAGACATGATAATTATGACCTTTCCCAATGGTATTAGTCCGAAAGTGAACATAATAGCGCGATTGGATTTCGAACTCGCTTACTACGGTGTCACAATCCAGTACGTTAGTTAATACACCACGGGGGCTCACCACGGGGACTCACCAGGGGGACTCACCACAGGGACTCACCACGGGGACTCACCCAGCCTATCATCGCAAATTAACTGTCATTTTTTTTTCTTTTAGCAATTTTTGATTTTTTTTTTGTCATTTGTGCTTTTTTTGTCGTTCATTTAATGTTTATCGTCTTTTGTGTCTTTTTTATTTTGAACTCCTTCTGTCTTGTCGATTTTCAATTCTAAGAATGAATGAATATTCTAAGACCAACTGCTGTGTTATCCACAATAGATTTACGGTAGTCATAACGATCAGATGACCTGTGTCCGGTTGTGGCTTGAACAGCAAACAAACATTCCTGGAGGGGGGGAGGGGGGTCATCTGATAGGGGAAGCTAAATAATAATAACAGCAACAAATATTTTGTTAAACATGGATCATTGTTGTTTATTTTCGTAGGGGGAGGGTTCTTTTTTTAAAAAGGGGTCATTTTCAGAGTTACTGGTCCCTTGTAAATGATGACAGGAAGTTATGTTTTGCCTTCGAAACTTCAATTCTCTATATCTCTCTCCCTCTTTCCTGTCATCACACACACACACACACACACACACACACACACACACACAAATAAAGAAAGAAAGAACAGATGACTGGAACCTACCTCACCTCAAGGATGGGTCAAGTCATACCACCCACCTCACAAAACATACACACACATACATGGGAAAACCAATACACACGCACACACATACAAACACGCCACGCAAAACACACACACACACACACACACATCTGCACGAAAAAAAAATGAATAAATAGATAATTAAAAATATTTTTTCATTTACCTTTGATTTATTCTTTTAATATTTCGGGATGATCCCTTAGTCTGATGAAGGGATTATATATATATATATATATATATATATATATATATATATAATATATTTTTTTTTTTGGGGAGGGGAGAGAATATGTGCTTAACTTTTCTGACATACCTCATATATATATATATATATATATGTATGTATATATATATATATATATATATATATATATATATATATATATTTTTTTATTTGGGAGATTATGTCTTTAATTAAAGTTTGAGAATTAATTAGTTATGATTAAATGAATTAGGCGTGGATATCTCCCAAAAATTGTCAGCTGTCGCCATCTCAAACAGATTGTTTGTCCACTTCGTGTATATATATATATATATATATATATATATATAATAGGAAGTAGATGATGTAGACTCTTTAAAAAAGCATTTTCATGTTTACAGACATATCAGTTTTCGTTTTTTCCAAAACATTCCTATGATCGCAAATTAACTGTCATCATTTTTTTGTCAGATGATCTGTGTCCCACTGTGGTTAGAAGAGCAAACAAACATTGGTGGGGGAGGGGGTGATTATATTGCATGGGAAGCTAAATAACAACAATAAAAGACCAATTATTCTGTTAAACATAGACTATTGTTATTTATTTTCGTAGGGTTTCTTTTGAAAGGGCTCATTTTGAGAGTTACCCGTCCATTGTTACTGACCACTGGAATTATGTTTTGCCTTCGAAACTTTATATATCTCTCTCTATCTCTCTATATCTCTATTTATCACTCTCTCTCTCTCTCTCTCTATCTATCTATCTATCTCTCTCTCTATTTATTTCTCTCTCTCTCTCTCTCTCTCTCTATCACTTAATTTATTTCTCTCTCTCTCTCTCTCTCTCTCTCTCTCTCTCTCTCTCTCTCTCTCTTCTGTCATCTTCTTTGGGTCTTTTGAAAGGGGTCATTTTGAGAGTTACCCGTCCATTGTTACTGATCACTGGAATTATGTTTTGCATTCGAAACTTTATCTCTCTCTCTATCTCTCTATTTATCTCTCTCCTTCTCTCTCTCCCCCTCCTCTCTCTATGTATTTCTCTCTCTCTCTCTCTCTCTCTCTCTATCTCTCAATCTATTTATCTCTCTCTCTATATATATATCTATTTCTCTCTCTCTCTCTCTCTCTCTCTTCTGTCATCTTCTTTGGGTCTTGTCATCTTTAAACTGGAGAATTAATCTCTTACTCTCCTTAATCCGGCTTCCGGTCGGTGATTTCTCATCTGGTTTGTCATCACTCTCAACTAAATCTACAAGCCCCGTGACTGGGCAACTGATATGCCACTGGGTCACACACCTGAGAAGGGCGGAGTGTGTGGCGGCTGAAACGTTGTAAATATAACTACCAAGATGAGGATAATAGTCTGAGACATGTAAATAATGCAAAACATAAAAGATCAATGATTACGATACATAGAGAAGACCGGAGTGTGCAGCGGTCGAAACGTTGTAAATATAACTACCAAGATGAGGATAATAGTCTGAGACATGTAAATAATGCAAAACATAAAATATCAATGATTAAGATACATAGAGAAGGCCGGAGTGTGCAGCGGTCGAAACGTTGTAAATATAACAATCAATATGAGATCAACGAAACTTAATCCACATTCTACACTAATATATATTTATAATTCATTTCATATTTCTCTAACTGAACTGGTCTACGGACAAAAAAAGACGAAAAATAGGATTTGATGGCTAAAAGGATTGATTGAAATAGATAAACGCTGAAGCGGATGAGGCATTGATTTATAAAAGATTAGATTAGCCGAGTTATGGTCGACCTGAACGGACCCAGGGTCTGCATAGGGGTAAGATCCCCACAAAAAAGGACGTGCTGGATAAAACACTAAATTACTACTAATAGCGAGGCTCCAGGAGATATTCGTGTGGGTGGGATTCATCGCCATTACTCCCAGGTCCATTCTGACCAGGAGTGGTAGTACCTGTTAGGTTCTTATCTATGAGTTAAACATCTATTAATAATGGAGATTCGCTTCCGGTTTTTGTCTTTAACAGATATTACGTCACTGCTTACGTCACATTACCCCAAATCGTCATAACATAGAATAAATACACTCAAAATTTGAACATGCAACATTAGACAGTCCTCATTGTTTTTTAAAACAAGTTTTAATAAATACTTGACTGGTATTATATATCAGTATATAGTTTGTTTTATTTTAATACATATTTAAAGTTTACATTTCAAATTGTTTTATTTTTTAATCCTTTAATGAATTTGATGATTTTACTTACTTAGGGTACAAACTCGCTGACATTGAATTTTTAACTCCCACCCCTCAGGCAATATGTTTCAAAAATCTATTTTTACATCGCCCGGAGGACGTTTTAATTTTGTACTAGTGTGTTTAAAAGATATTCGTATTCTATTGGACCATATGCAAAAATAAATAAATTAAATAAAAAACACTTAAGAATTATAAAATTATAATTACTTATTAATTAAGAATAATGTCATTAAAATTAATTATCATTAAAAATTCGCATTATTATCATTATCGTTAATTTAATTATCATTATCATTAAATTATCATTACCATTAATTTAATTATCATTAATTTAATTCATTATCATTCAACTAGAAACCACAAGGTTCTTGGTTCGATACCGGCCCTCGTCAACTCAGCGTATGAGTAGCACATGAGTCTGTGTGGTAAAGTGAGTAGCTGATGGTAGATGTGGCGCTCCAACTCACACGTCGAAACAATTTCTTTGGTCTAGCGCTAGTGAAAAGGAGATAGACTCCTTCGCTCTCTGGCTGATACTGACTTTAGGACACCCCAACGACAAAGGACTCAGTACCTGCTGTTGCTCAATCGGTCACCCAAATGAGTATTGAATAGGCTCATCGCTGCTTAATTTCGGTGCTTTCAGCATAACTTGATCGTAGTGGTATATGCCAAGCTACGACCTCTAGGAGTAAAGATGAAAAATTGGGACACACTGGCATTCGAATTTATTATCAGAGAAGTTTTAATTGAGTCGGTTGGCTGGTTGTTTTGTTTTACGGCATATCAACTCTCTTTCAGATAATTTAATGCCGATTGAAAAATAATTTTGATAAACAAAGGACTCAGGGGTGATCATAAAGTGGGGTATCCATTTTCTATTCTAACCAAGTTATAAACTGATCCCTCTAATTTGACCATTCTCTCTCTTTTTAAATGAAAGCAATTGTGCTAAATATCATTGCTGGTTGGTTGATCGTTTTTTTCTCCTGGCACATCAACCCTTTTCGGGTCATTTTGATAAACAAAGGACTCAGGTTGCTTACAGTACATGATGTTGCGTAAAGGGTCACCCAACTAAGTATTGAACAGACTCATCGCTGCTTAACTTCGGTGATCTAGTGGGAACTGGTGCTTTCAGTTTGACTTGACCGTAATACTATTGTTGGGAATCATTATTTAAAAAAACCCATAAAAATGATGTGATCATAAAGTGGGGTATCCATTTTCTATTCTAACCAAGTTATAAACTGATCCCTCTTATTTGACCATTCTCTCTTTTTTTAAAAATGAAAGCAATTGTGCTAAATATCATTGCTGGTTGGTTGATCGTTTTGTTTTATGGCATATCAACCCTTTTCGGGTCATTTTCATAAACAAAGGACTCAGGTTGCTTACAGTACCTGATGTTGATTAAGTGATCACCGAATTAAGTACTGAAGAGGCTCATCGCTGCTTAACTTCGGTGATCTTGTAGATCAGCCCAACAGTATTATTGGTTGGTTGTTTTGTTTTACAGCATATCAACCCTCTTTCGGGTCATTTAATACAGAATCAAGTCATTTTGATAAACAGAGAACTCAGGTTGCTTTCAGTACCCGCTGTTGCTTAAGTGGTCACCCAACTAAGTATTGAACTGGCTCATCGCTACTTAACTTCGGGGATCTAGCAGGAACAGGTACTTTCAGCGAAACTTGACCGTAATTGATGGAAAATATGATTTGATGACTAAATGGATTAATAAAAATAAATAAATAAACGCTGAACTGAATAGGATATTGATTTATAAAATATAAGATTAGCCGAGTTATGGTCAACTTGAATGGACCCAGAGGCAAAAGGGTCGTAGTAGAGAAAAGGCAGATGTAGCCGTTACTATAAGCAACAGCTGTTGTGGTTCTTTAAAGATAATATTTAGAACATGTCGCTGTGCTTAAATATGAAGAAAGAAATCTTTTAAATCCTGTTCATCTTTTCTTTTTTTGAGATGAGGCTTGATAATTAGTATTATTTGGATTATTAACCCTCATCTCAAAATTCAGAGAAATAGTATATAATCGGTACGGGCCCTTTATAATCCACACACACACACACACACACACACACACACACACACACACACACATATATATATATATATATATATATATATATAAAGATAAATCTAATGAGTCAGACGAACCTACTAAAAGTTTCTCTTGCAGTCAGATCTTAGCCCTGAAGAGCATTAAGCGAAACTTTTAGTAGGTTCATCTGACTCATTAGATTTATCTTTATTATTTGCTCTACTTAGGTATTGAGCACTTTTTACTTATTAGCTTTAGTCTCCAGGCAGTTTTATATGAATATATATATCTTATATGTATATATGCATATAAATTATTTTTTCTTTTGGTCAAAATATTGTACTAATAGATTATTTTTTGTTGGTACGACTATCTTGGTCTTTTCTTTTATCCAAAAATCTTTTTCTTCCCGGTTGATGTTTGGTAGTATATTTTTACAATCAAACTATTTGCTGTTTTTTTTCTCACCGCGAGGATTTACCAACAAGTTTGGTATATATATATATATATATATATATATATATATATATATATATATATATATAAATGGTAGTTATTTATTTACTGACCTTCCACCATGTCAGTTGAACACAAAGTCCGATTAATTTGGGTAGCCAGGCACAAACCGAAGCTCATGCAGTGGGTAGTATAAAAATTGCATTCCTCTTTTGAGGCACCTGAGGCACTGGGCAATAAACCTAGTTCTGTGCCTTTAAATCGAGGGTGAGGTGTTGCTTGGGGGATGCCCTCTCACGCTGATTTATTTATATTTACTAGGCCTCCGATCATCGGGTAAGTATATCCGGCTATTGTATGCATTTACCAAAATCCTACCGCCACGGACAAGAGGCGACACAAGGTCAGTTTTTAAGTGGCGAACAGCCGGTTTGAAGTCAGATTTTACCTTCTAATATTTATCCATAACTTCAAAGGAAATCGACACGGTGACACGAGTTCAAATCACGGACGAGGTTGTTTGCATTTCACACAGCGCTAATACCCTTGGGAAAGGTATGAATCCAAGGTATTTTCCCTCCAACTATGGGTAAATAATACGGCAGAATGGGTCCTTTAATGACAATGAAAAGGTACTCCACAATCCCCAGAGCTCCAGAACCACACAGCAGTCTAATCATCATATCCAGTTTAGTGCCATGCCCAGGATTGTTGTTGTTGGTATTTTTCCGTCTGCGAAAGACGATGGAGTAGTATCCAAAAAGTTGTTTTTAGAACTACGTAACTTGAGCGGGTTGATATGGAGGAAGTGCTGTTGCCAAGCAGCAGATCCCTCCTATTCACACTGCCGCTGTGGTCCAAAGGAAAAGTAAGAAACCAGTTTGGCAATGGCAGTATCACAAGAGTTGCTGTGTAGCGCTGAAGTTCAGCGTTACGCCATCTTAGGGACTCCGGCTCCGGATTTGTTTTCGGGGTTTACTCTCCTAGCTTTCCTCAGAATCATATAAAGCCGCTCGGCGGCAGTGTTTTTGTTTTTTTTAACAAACCCTTCTTGTCCTTTATGTATTGACGACCAGGGCCAGGGAGCCACATCTGACTTCTATGCATAAAATAACCCTAAACAGGTTTATATGCCATTAAAATCAATCTATATAAAAAAATTACATAATAACATTTCAATGAGATAAAATAAAAATCTAATTGATAAAACTTTTTTCTGTAGTTATGTAGATTTAACTTTTGTAGTAAAGATAATTATGTGTATTAATCTTTAATGGGGAGGTACTGATGAAACGGACAGCCAGGAACTAGCTTGTTAATTATGTATATAATCAAGTGCAAATTATTTATATTAGATAGAAATACGTGATACCATATAACTGCAGATTATTTGTATCAGATTTGAATACTTGAAACCGTATAACTGTGGGCAAATTATTTGTATTAGATAGGAATACTTGAAACCATATAACTGTGTTCAGATTATTTGTATTAGATAGGAATACTTGAAACCATGTAACTGTGTGCAAATTATTTGTATTAGATAGGAATACTTGAAACCATATAGCTGTGTTCAGATTATTTGTATTAGATAGGAATACTTGAAACCATGTAACTGTGTGCAAATTATTTGTATTAGATAGGAATACTTGAAACCATATAACTGTGTTCAGATTATTTGTATTAGATAGGAATATTTGAAACCATGTAATTGTGTGCAAATTATTTGTATTAGATAGGAATACTTGAAACCATATAACTGTGTTCAGATTATTTGTATTAGATAGGAATATTTGAAACCATATAACTGTGGGCAAATCATTTGTATTAGATAGGAATACTTGAAACCATACAACAGCGTGCAAATTATTTGTATTAGATAGGAATACTTGATACCATATAACTGTGCAAATTAGTAGAATACTTGAAACTATATAACTGTGTGCAAATTATTTGTATTAGATAGGAATACTTGAAACCATGTAACTGTGAGCAAATTATTTGTAGTAGATAGGAATACTTGAAAAAATATAACTGTGTGCAAATTATTTGTATTAGATAGGAATACTTGAAACCATACAACAGCGTGCAAATTATTTGTATTAGATAGGAATACTTGATACCATATAACTGTGCAAATTAGTAGAATACTTGAAACTATATAACTGTGTGCAAATTATTTGTATTAGATAGGAATACTTGAAACCATGTAACTGTGAGCAAATTATTTGTAGTAGATAGGAATACTTGAAAAAATATAACTGTGTACAAATTATTTGTATTAGATAGGAATACTTGATACCATATAACTGTGCAAATTAGTAGAATATTTGAAACCATGTAACTGTGAGCAAATTATTTGTATTAGATAGGAATACTTGAAAAAATATAACCGTGTGCAAATTATTTGTATTACCCATGATACACGACTTGTATTACGAAAAATTCTCGCTGGTTGCCTAACACTTGTGATATTGTACCCGACTAAGCTAATTTTACCGAATTTTTATTCTAGTTCTTTTTAATCTCGTTTGCAAATGATAGGTGGTATTTTTTTCCTTAGTGACTTTTTAATGGCCAAGTGTCTTTTAAAGGATTCGGCTAAAAAAAGGACCTTTTTTGCTTCGTCGTTTTATCCCCCCCCCCTTTGATTTATTGACCAAAGACTTTCTTTAATGAAGTCGCAATATTTCGATTCGTCCCCGATTAAGCAT
This sequence comes from Doryteuthis pealeii, assembly GCA_023376005.1. Lineage (NCBI taxonomy): Eukaryota > Metazoa > Mollusca > Cephalopoda > Myopsida > Loliginidae > Doryteuthis > Doryteuthis pealeii. Next base: position 44,969,400 of record CM042158.1, read on the forward strand.
GTTAGGTTGAAGACAACATGCCGAGTCTCCTGACTGCCATTCGAAATTTTTATTTATAACGTCGCTTTCAAGTTGCGCCAACGTTCGGTTCTTTATTTATTTATACACCCCCTCCCCTTAAAACAAAAATAAAGATAAATAAATAAATAAAAAAAGAGACGCCGGAAGGGGGGAAAAATCTGAAGCTTTACAATCTCTTGACATGCTGCGCCAAAAAAACTGGATCGTTTTACTTTCGGAAAATCGAAGGAAAAACTAGACATTTAATTAAAAAGCTAAAAAAATAAAAAAAATTGGACGATATCACCTTTAGGCACCCCTTTTTGATCTCGATTAAGAAAGGACATGTTTTTTCATTTACACTGTCAATATCCAGTTGTTTGTTAGAGGTTAGGGTTAGGGGTTAGGGTTAGGGGTTAGTTTTATAATTTAAAAAAAAAATCTAAAAATTGTCTGTTAAAACAACCGGATAATAATAAAATAATAATAATTTTTTTT
>CM042158.1:44977397-44983990 GCA_023376005.1 Doryteuthis pealeii
ATGTTAAATGCAAACAACTTGGAATACTTGGAACCATACAACTGTGCAAAAAAAACTCTTCAGAAATGAATATACCAAAATATGGGAATATAAAGATATAAAATAAAATACCCTTGTCTGTGTGTTTCTGAAGGTGAGTGTGTGCGCGCGTGTGTTTGTGTTTGTGTGTGTGTGTTTGTGTGTGTCTGAGCCTCTGTGTTTGTGTGTGTGTGTGTGTGTCTGGGCCTCTGTGTATGTGTGTGTGTGTGTGTGTGTGTGTGAGAGAGAGAGAGAGAGAGAGCCTCTGTGTGCGCACGCGTGTGTGTTTGTGTGTGTCTGAGCCTCTGTGTTGTGTGTGTGTGTGTGTCTGAGCCTGTATGTGTGTGTGTGTGTGTGTGTGTGTGTCTGAGCCTCTGTATGTGTGTGCGTGTCTCTGTATGTGTGTGTGTGCGTGTGTGTGTATACGCCTGCGCTTTAGATCTTTTCGCCCAACTTAGGGCGGAAATCTGTCAATAGCATTTCTATAAATCTAAATCAAAAGCCAACGCCACAAAAGTTATCTTCAATTGAATTACGATTTTCGCCAGAAAAAAAAACCCCAAAAGAACCTAATCCGTCATTGATTGAATAAGACCCTTTGTTGAATGTCTAATGCGCCGTTCATCGTACAATGTGCCGTCCTGAATACCACCAACACTGGTGCGATTTTTGTCAACGATAAGAAACAAGCCATTTAAAAAAAAAAAGTCGTTCCGAATGAAAAAGGTTACTCACTTGTCTCCCCGAAAATGTTGACATTTCTGCCCGCCTTTGGGGTCTGGAGATCTTTGTGCCAAATGAAAAGAAAATGATGTCAGGACGGAACTTTAACTCTAACCCCCAGGTGCAAGTCTGTCCTCACATAGGAGGTCTTTCTTGAGATTAATGGACCTTGGGAGTCTCATCTGCATGTAGAGAAAGGTGACTGGTTTTGTGTGACACGAGGGAGACTGCACTACTAGCATCCCAAGTCAGTGAATTAGATAAATCAGTCTAATAATTCTTCTTTGCCTCATCTTTCTCTTTCTCTTTCTGTCTCTTTCTCTCTCCATCCCCTAGTCTTTGTAGAGTCCGGTAATAAATAATATCTAAAAATAACCATTTTAATTGTATAATGTTCCACAAGAAATAATAAAATCCGGGTATTTTTTCTTTAGAAGTTAGGGTAGGGTGGACATGGTTTAAATAATCACATAGGCGAGAAACTGTTAGTCACACACCCTAAAATATTACTAGTTCTCTCTCTTTCTCTTTCTCTCTCTCCCTTCCAGTTTCTCTTCTCCACCTTTCTCTCTCGGTTATTGATTTAGGTCTGCCAGATAAGGGGAACTGAATGCCGTAATACGCGGTAAAAAAAAAATAATAAAGATTCCGTTGCTTTTCTCCCTCTCCAGGAAATCGTAGATCAAAACGCCCACAAAAAGTGGACAAATACATAAAATAAAAAATTAAAAAATTATTTGGGGATCAAATGTTTTTGGTAAACGAATCTTAATTATGTAGAGTTCGGTAATAAATAATACTAACAATAACCATTTTGATTGTATAATATTCCACAAGAAATAATAAAATCCTGGTATTTTTTCTTTAGAACATTGATTTAAAAAAAAAACGATTACACTTTTAAAAAATTATATTGTAATTAGTTTCTATATAAAATCATTAATTTTTGTTCATTGAAGAATAAAATAATAATATCATAGATCAATAACACCTTGTAATTATTTATTAAATCCGGTTTTGTTAAAACCAATATGCAAATTAACCACGTCATCTATTATTTAAACCTTTATTTCTTGATGGTATATGACACATTGCAGGATTTTAAAAGCATTAATAACATGGGCTGAGGCAAATCTAACTTGGATGTTCATAGAGACATCGCTAATAAATAAGATCTTTTCTTGTCGTAATTGGAAACCTTCTTGTCATAATCGGGAGCTATCACGGAACTTTGAACCTAACCCTTTGTTGAGTCCACAGGGGGTATCCTATTCTCATTCCGTTAACCATAGCTGGATTAGAGGCGTTAAGCTGTGTTAATTATTATCCTATGTTACTGCTGCCCTTGGCCATGATTGAACCCGCAATCCAGAGATAATAGTCACTTAGAACTGTATTAACCTAAGTTCTTTATCCACTAGGCCATGTTTCCAATTTGTTCCCGAGTCCGAAAAGAAGGTTCCCGTGTCCGAAAAGAAAGTTCCCGAGTCCGACAAGAAATACCTGAAGAAGGCCGAAGGGCACATCGGCCAAAACGTTGTACAGATAACAATAAAGATGAGAACAATAGTCCGAACAACGCTGATAATACTTTCTTTATATATTTCTTTATATCTTTCTATCACTTTTTCCATCTTTCACTTACTTTTTCTTATTCTCCCACATTTTCTTCGTAATCTTTTTTCATTAACTTCTCTACCTTTCTTTTTTCTTTTTTCTTTCTTTCTTTTTATTAACTTTTTTTATTATCTTTTTTTTACAGTTAACTAACCTTTCTTTTTTCTTATGTTTGTTTTTTCTTTATTTCTTTCGATTAACGTTCCATTGGTCCTTATTTTTTTACAATTAACTTACATTTATTTTCTTTCTTTCTTTCTTTCTTTCTTTCTTTCTAATTAACTTTCCATTCTGCCTTTTTTATAATATGCAATTCTTTTTTTCATTCACTTTTTCTAATTAACTTTCTTTTCTTCTGCAATTCCTTCCTTCATTCTAATTAATTCCCTTGTTCTTTTTATATCTAATTATATTCCCTTTTGCCCCCACTCATTCTAATTATGTTTCTTTCTTATTAACCATTTATTTACCTACTTTCTAATCATTTTAAAAATTTGCCTTCAACCCCCCCTCTCTCTCTTATATATCTATCTTATATATATATATATATATGCTCCCCATCTCTTATATATCTCTCTTATATATATATATATATGCTCCCCATCCCCTAGGGTTGAGCACTCTGGGGGGGGATCTTGCTGACGGCCGCCAACTCAAGCGTAAACGCAACGCTCTTCTAAGGAATGGAGCACTTTGTGACGGCCTTTACACGCAAAGCGATGTGTGTATTAAAACAGTTAAAATCCCCTTCGCATTCTGTAAGTGAAGACAGCCTAATGGTTACGGTGCCGGACTGGCACCCAACCGATCGGATTTCAATTCCGGCTGTAGGTAGCTTACAAAATGTCTAGCCACACTGAGGAGACTTGATAAGTCGAAACACGTGTCTGTGGATGACCATATATATATATATGTGTGTATGTTCTTGTGAACGTTGTTTGTTTGGTCTTTTGAAGCATTGGAAAAAAGAACAAAAACAATAAAAACAAAACAAAAATCAGAATTATATATATATATATATATATAATGTTTACTTTTTATAAACAGAGCAAAGTAATTTGTAAATAAAAAGGCTTAAAGACTGGGTATTCAGCGATTATGGTCCATTTCCACCCGTGGGTATCTAAAGGGATCTGAAGAAACTCGTAGAGACCCTACGAGATACCCACGGGTGGAAATGGACCATAATCGCAGAATACCCGGTCTTTAAGCCTTTTTCTTTACACACACACACACACACACACACACACACATATATATATATATATATATATATATATTCGCCGCCAACTAGCACATAGCAAAACCTTTGACTCACCCTAGTATTTTATCGTCTACGGCCTTCGTGGTTGATTGCACAGAATTAATGAACTGTTAAATTCGTTCCAGTCGTGGGAAAATGAAAAGGCTCAATTAAATGCTTAATTATCAAATGAATGATAACCCGTAAAGAGGGCACATGAGGTTGTTGATAAAAAACATTTCATTTTTTTTTGTGAGGTGGGAGATATTTTTAAAAGAAAATCTCAACGAAAGAAGACCCCCAGAAATAACTATTTTTTTAACCTTATATCTGTTTTTTCTTTCTTTCTTTTCTTCTCTTCTGTGTGTTTATATGTAAAGTGTCATAGGTAAGCATCTTGTATATTGTTACACTTTCTATTGATCTATTTGTGATATTATTTATCTTTTCTGCTTGGGGGTGAACACTGTCTATTATATCTCCTTCTTTGAAGTAACCGTTATATGTTCGCCTTGATTCACTCGACTATGACCAACCAAATAACAAAAAGGAACTTGTATTAAATTTGATTCAAATTGCTTTTTCTTCAACTTCATTGCCTTTCAATAATTCAGTTAATGTTTATTTTCGGGACTTTATTTGCATTTCGTTTTTTTAAAAATTTGAATTAATGTTATTTTAAAAAATCTTTTTCTTTCTTTCTTTCTCTCTCCCTTTCTTTCTTTCTTTCTTTCTTTCTTTTTAGTAACCCAGTCTATTTTACAAATCTTGTTCTTTCTTTCTTTTTTCTAGTTATGCTATTAAAAATATTGTCTTTTCTTTCTTTATTTCTTTCTTTTTAGTTACCCAATCTCTTTTTAAAATTTAAGTTTTAGAAATATTGTCCTTCTTTTCTTTCTTTCTTTCTTTCTTTCTTTCTTTCTTTCTAGTAACCCAGTCTTTTTTTTTAAATTTACGTTATTTTAAAAATCTTGTTCTTTCTTTCTTTTTCTAGTTATGCTATTAAAGATATTGTCCTTTATTCTTTCTTTCCGTCTTTCTTTCGAGTTATGCTTTTTAAAATCTTGTTCTTTCTTTCATTCATTCATTCTTTCTTTCTTTCTTTCTTTCTTTCTTTCATTCTTTCTTTCTTTCTAGTTATGCTATTTAAAATGTTGTTCTTTCTTTCATTCATTCATTCTTTCTTTCTTTCTTTCTTTCAAGTTATGCTATTTAAAATTTTGTTCTTTCTTTCTTTCTTTCTTTCTTTCTTTCAAGTTATGCTATTTAAAATATTGTTCTTTCTTTCATTCATTCTTTTTTCTTTCTTTTCTAGTTATGCTATTTAAATATTGTTCTTTCATTCATTCTTTCTTTCTTTCTTTCTAGTTATGCTATTTAAAATGTTGTTCTTTCATTCATTCATTCATTCATTCTTTTCTTTTCTTTTTCTTTTCTTTCAAGTTATGCTATTTAAATAGTTGTTCTTTCTTTATTCATTCGTTCTTTCTTTCTTTCTTTCTTTCTTTCAAGTTATGCTATTTAAATAGTTGTTCTTTCTTTCATTCATTCTTTTGCGTTTGTTTCTTTCCCTTTTTTTATTTATTTTATTTTTAAAAAACTTAAAAAAAAACTCGACTCTTAGAATTTCTAAGATTTTTTTTTCATTCCTTTGTCCTATCTTCTCTTTCTCTCTTCAGTTTAAAGAATCTCATCGGAAAAAATTATTTTAAAAGCAAAAAACAAACAAAAACAAAACAAACAAAAAAACAAACAAAAAAACAAAAAAAATCAACAAACAAAACAACATACAAACACCTGCTACATTCGAATAATAACAAAAATAAATCAACAGTCAAAAAAAAAAAATGACCTCTACCCTTTTCATGTTTTTATGTTTGTTATTTCCACCCTCTTGCATTTGTCTCATCCACCCTACCACCCACTCCACTCTCTCACTCCCCCTTCCTCTCTCACTCCCCTTTTCTCTCCCCCTCTCTGTTTTGTGTCTATCACCCACGTTGGTTCTCACATTTTCCCCATTTCAAAAGATATATTCCCACTGACGCAATCAAGACACCTGTCGTAGAGTAATTGTTAGATCATCTAACATGCCATTAGCAATATAGCGAGTTCGATTCCTAGGGGCCTTACTGTTGGGGCTAACTAGACTAATCTTTAAAAAATGTGTCCTGGGTATGATGGTAAACCACATCTAATGGTGAAGTTCCAGTTCTGAAGCTCTGGGGAACGTGGAGTACTCCTTTATCACCAATTCTCACAGGTCCACTCTGACCCGGAATGGTAGTACCTTTTAGGGTCCCATCTATGGGTTAAATAGAAAAAATGTCTCTCATTTCCTTTTCTCTGTTGGCGTTTTTAGATATATATATTTACCAACCCCTCCGCACTAGCAGGATGCGACACCAAAGGTCAATTTCTTAAGCGGAGTTCAACTGGTTTGAATTCAGAGTTTTCCTTCTCCTAGACCGGTTGCCTAACCAAGGTTAAAGAGCCCAGTCTGTCCTACTATTTACCCATACTTGGAGGAAGAGTAGAATTCATACCATTTCCCAAGGGTATTAGCGCCCTGTGAATGCAAATTACCACGTTCCAGGATTTGAACTCGGCGCAAACGAGTCCATTGCCATGACTTTAACCATTACACCACGGCCGTTTTAGAATAAGGCGTGTGACAAATGCTCACTTCTACTATAGATACCACGTGGACCCCACTATTGGCCAACACTGAACAGTACTATCTGCTGCTGATATTGTTATCGTTATACTGGCAGTCTCTGGTGTTCATACCTAATCATAACTACTTGGATTATAACTCAGGACTTATTCACTTACCAAAGGATAAAATTAACCCAACAAGGGTTGAAATAAAACAAAAATAAAATAAAAATGTTGGGATAATTGTAGGTAAGGGAGATATTTGTAGGGTTTAAAAATAAAAAGTAAAAAATATTAAGAAATAGTATATATATAAGATAATTAAGTGAAAATA
>CM042158.1:44984090-44991590 GCA_023376005.1 Doryteuthis pealeii
GAGAGAGGGAGAGAGGAGAGAGAGGGGGGGAGAGAAGAGAGAGAGAGAATTGAGTAAGCCATCTTCTTTTATTGGGGTTCTCAGAGCACTCAGCTCCCAATTTCGACTCGCTTGGGTGGCATCGGCTGGTCACCACTTGGATGGCCGATCGAGTCGGGTAATTTCACACGTCCTTGTGTATATGTGTAAGTATGTATGTATATGTATGCATGCATATATATGCGTATATGTATGTAACTGTGTTTATATATATATATATTATATATTATATATATATATATAATTGTTCATAAAGTCTTGCAGTAGTTTAAAAATTGAAAACTTAATAACTCATCATTGTAAAAATGATATAATCCTTTTTTAAAACCATAAGAAAGTTCAACCTTTTATTATATTTTTTGTGTACGTTTTAATTATGCCATTTCAAAAGACAGCCAGCTTTATTGTTACATTTTTATTCTGTTGAAGTCTTTATAGACAACCTTTATATATAATATATATTATATATATATTATATATATATAATATTACATATATTATATATATATATATGTGTGTGTGTGTGTGTGTGTGGTGTGTATATATATATATTATATATATATATATATATGTGTGTGTGTGTGTCTGTGTGTGTGTCTGTGTGTGTTTGCTGTTTTCAGTCCGGATGCTAGATGAAGCATATCTTGTTACACCTAGCACACCGGACGAGATGTCAACTTGACGTTTCTTCCGGTTTCTGTTTTCTTCCTTTTTTATTGATACGGTATCTATTCGCACCTCTGTACCATTCGCCTACAGTAATGATCCTCATTTCGTTGTGGTCAATTACAGAAAGATGTCTGAATCCTCTCATCGTTAAGGTTTTCGACTCCGTTATGAAATTTTCGAAATCCGTGACGGACACTTTATCAAATGCTTGGGTGGTTTCTACTACTTTGCGTCCCATTTTGAATTCATAAAATAAAATACAATTTGCATTTGTCCATCTTTAATTTGACAGTCTAAAATAGACAAGAACTTAACCACAAAGAAAGAAAGAAAGAAAGAAAGAAAGAAAGAAAGAATTTGTCAGATTAAGAAAGAAAGAAAAAGAAAGAAAGAAATTGTCAGATTAAGAAAGAAAGAAAGAAAGAAAGAAAGAAAGAATTTGTCAGATTAAGAAAGAAAGAAAGAAAGAAAGAATTTGTCAGATAAGAAAGAAAGAAAGAAAGAAGAAAGAAAAAAATGTCAGGTTAAGAAAGAAAGAAAGAAGAAAGAAGATTTGTCAGATTAAGAAAGAAAGAAATTTGTCAGATTAAGAAAGAAAGAAAGAAAGAAAGGAAAGAATTTGTCAGATTAGAAGAAAGAAAGAAAGAAAGAAAGAAAGAAAGAAAGAATTTGTCAGGCTAAGAAAGAAAGAAAGAAAGAAAAGAAGAAAGAAGAAATAGTTTGACAGATTAAGAAGAAAGAAAGAAATAAAGAAAGAATTTGTCAGGCTAAGAAAGAAAGAAAGAAGAAATAAAAGAAAATAGGTTAAGAAAGAAAGAAGAAAGAAAGAAGAAAGAATTTGTCAGGTTAAGAGAAGAAAGAAGAAAGAAAGAAAGAAGAAAGAAAGAAGAATTTCAGGTTAAGAATGAAGAAGAAAGAAGAAAGACAGATTAAGAAAGAGAATTTGTCAGATTAAGAAAGAAAGAAAAAGAAGAATTTTGTCAGATTAAGAAAGAAGAAAGAAAGAAAGAAAGAAAAAGAATTTGTCAGGCTAAGAAAGAAAGAAAGAAAGAAAGAAAGAAAGAAATAGTTTGACAGATTAAGAAAGAAAGAAAGAAATAAAGAAAGAATTTGTCAGGCTAAGAAAGAAAGAAAGAAAGAAATAAAGAAAGAATTTGTCAGGTTAAGAAAGAAAGAAAGAAAGAACTTGTCAGGTTAAGAAAGAAAGAAAGAAAGAAAGAAAGAAAGAATTTTCAGGTTAAGAATGAAAGAAAGAAAGAAGAAAGAATTTGTCAGATTAAGAAAGAAAGAATTTGTCAGATTAAGAAAGAAAGAAAAAAAAGAAAAAAAAAGAAAGAAAAAGAAGAAACAAATAAGGAAGGTCAAATGAAAAATGATATGTATAATAAAATAATATATAATGAAAATAATTCATATAAGAAAAATACGTTGTGAAAACACAAAAATACCAATAAATAAATAAGACTAAGAAAAAAAGAAAGACATAAAAATCTACATATTAATACTCGTGTTCCTTAATTGTACGACCGTTATTATCTTAGAACACCTCTAATTAAAAATGAGACCGTCCATATCGTCCAAGGTGAAATGCAAAAATGTAAATCCTGATTATCTGGTGTTGCTTATCCGCTGAATTCTGGGTTTTCTTGAGTGTCGTCAACTCAACTAAATAATGTACCATTCCGTTTTTATCAAAAAGAAAGAAAGGGAAGAAAAGGTTGTACAATTAAGGAACATGAGTATTACTATATACAAGATGTGTCAAAAAAGTATCAAGATTTTTTGTACTTTTTGACACACTGAAAAAATAACGTTCCATTCATTAATTTTTTTTTCTCCAGAATACAAGGTGTGTCAAAACAGCACTAAGTTTAAAGTTGTATTTACCAAGATAGAAATGAAGAATGAATGGAACGTTATTTTTTTTCAGAATACAAGGTGTTTCAAATAGTACAAAAAATCTCGATACTTTTTTGACACACATTGTATATATATTTTTTCAGAATACAAGGTGTTTCAAAAAGTACAAAAAATATCGATACTTTTTGACACACATTGTATATATATTTTTTCAGAATACAAGGTGTTTAAAAAAGTACAAAAAATCTCGATACTTTTTGACACACCTTGTATATATATTTTTTTAGAATACAAGGTGTTTCAAAAAGTACAAAAAAATCTCGATACTTTTTTGACACACCTTTATTATATATTTTTTTCAGTATACAAGGTGTTTCAAAAAGTACAAAAAATCTCGATACTTTTTGACAGACCTTGTATATATTAAAATAACAGGAACTGCAATCATTTTTTAAATCACCCAAATATTTATTCCATTTCGTAAACGGTTTCCTTAGAACAAATTTCCCGTATTCTTCTTTTTAAATTCTTTTTTTTATTCAGGTTTTAATGTGACCCATAAATTCCGAGAAAAATATTTAACTGATATTTTTTCGTATTATGCGAGTGTAACAAATTCCATCTGTTGTCCCAACACGGAGATTGATTACATATGATAGACAACAAACAAAAGAAAAGCTTAAATAACTTTGTAAAACTCACAATGCGCTGGTGTTCACGGATAGATAGATAGATAGATAGATAGATAGATAGATAGAGAGAGAGAGAGAGAGAGAGAGAGAAGTAGAGATAGGTAAATAGATAGGGAGATAGAGATAGACAGATAGATAGATAGAGAGAGAGAGGGAGAGAGAGTAGAGATAGGTAAATAGATAGATTGAGAGAGAGAGAGAGAGCGAGAGAGAGAGAGAGAGAGAGAGAGAGAGAGAAGTAGAGATGGTAACTAGATAGGGAGATAGAGATAGAGAGATAGAGAGAGAGAGGGATAGGGGAGAGGGAGAGAGAAGAGAGTAGAGATAGGTAAATAGATAGGGAGATAGAGATAGATAGATTGAAGAGAGAGAGAGAGAGAGAGAGAGAGAGAGAGAGAGAGGAAAGAGCGAGAGAGAAGTAGAGATAGGTAATAGATAGGGAGATAGAGAGATAGATTGAGAGAGAGAGAGAGAGAGAGAGAGAGAGAGAGAAAGAGAGAGTAGAGATAGGTAAATAGACAGGGAGATAGAGATAGAGATAGATAGATTGAGAAGGAGAGATAGATAGATATATTGAGAGAGAGAGGAGAAATTGAGAAGGAGAGGTAGATAGATATATAGAATGAGAAAGAGAGAGAGAGAGAAAGAAAGAGAGAGGGACAGAGAGAAAGAGAAAATGAGAGGGGGAGGTTGTGTAACCTTTATGGAATGCTTCTTATACACCGAAACATAAGATACATTTCGATTAAAACTATTTGATATAACGTGATTGTATTCGATAAAAAGTTTGACAGTAAATCTGACACCGTATTTATTCTACGGGCTTCAACCTAACATGTATTGATGACAGTAACCATTGAACTGCGCGCCTCCATTTCTTTATTTTTTTATTTCTCTATATACGACGCTATTTTTTTTGAGAAAAACATGTTTAAAATTCTCCTTCATCTACGGCTATTGTTTAAAATATGAGTTCTATATTTTTCTAAATTTTTAAGATGAGGCTTGATTATTTGTATTATTTGTATTAATCAGATTATTGTCCTCACCTTTATTGCTATCTGTACAATGTTTCGGTCGATGTGCTCTCCAGCCTTCGTCAGGTATTTCTGTTGGACGTTGTCGAACTCGGGAGCCTTCGTGTCGTAATCGGGAGCCTTCCTGGAACTTCGAACTGAACCCTTTATTCAATCCACGGGGTTGACTGTTCTCATTCCATTAACCATGACCGGGTACACATTTTAAGCTGTGTTAATTATTCTACGTTACTGTTGCTCTTGGCCAGGATTGAACCCGCATCTCAGTGATGATTGTCACTTAGAACTGTATTAACTCAACGCTTATATCCATTGCACCATGCGTCCAATTGGATGAGTTTTATACAAAAAATATTTAGAACTCTCTCTCTCTCCCTCTCTCTCTCTCTCTCTATATATATAATATATATGTGTGTGTGTGTGTGTGTGTGTGTGTGTGTGTGGCAATATGCTGATGACGAGACCAAATGTGGTACTATTATATACCCACATTGACATCGCGCACACAATTGGTGTTTGAGAGTGAGAGTTCTCAGATAACAGAGTTCTTCAGTGATAGAGAGAAATATTAGAGAGAGAGAGAGAGAGAGAGAGAGAGAGAGAGAGAGAGAGAGAGAGAGAGAAGAGAGAGAGATTAGAGACTTATTGGTTAGGAGATCTTTACTCTTCCAGTTGCCATGTTCCTGTCTAGTTTAGTTTTTTCTAGCTACTTCTTCTTCTTAACTAAGGGAGTTGAGTTCTTCTAAGGGCTTCTGTTTGGCTTTGCTTGTGTTTAATTAAAGGAACTACAAGACATTTTTTGTTACTTGATCAAATTTTTATTTTATCTAGCCATGATTCTTATTCGCCACGCGCGGAGACCAGCCTCAGAGCGTGTCTGAACTTTTTGACGGCCAGGCTGAATCTCAAAACTCTCACCTCTCACTCTTCATTTCTCTCCTTGGCCACGTACAATTCCACGTCCAATCAAAACCATGCCACGCGTCTATGTTGACATCATCATTCAAATGTTTCCGTCCCAACACACACACCACCACACAAACTTTTCCGTAACTAATAAGGCCACTCAAACCACCCTCATGGTTACATGTCATGCCCATTATGTAACCCGTGTGAAAGAAGTAATACTGGCTCGGTGGCGCATTGTCCATACAAGATTTACACACTCTTTTATGCTCAAGTTGTTGTTGTTTATTGATTTTAACGGCATATCAACCCGTCTGCGGTTTATGTCATGCCTAACGATTAGGAAGTTATACATATCATGTATTTATATTTATACTTTTTAGTAATTGGTTTTAATAATTTGTTAGCATTATTGGGGATTATGTTGTATGGTATTGATTTGTTTCATGTCTATATTCTATGGTATAATTTTATTTCTCTCAAAAAGAGAGAATATCCTCCATGTTGACATTTTCAAACAGATCTTTCATATTGTTTGCTTTAAAATGACGGTTTCTGATGTGAGCAAAAAACCTGCATTCCATGAATAAGTGTCTAACTGTTAAAGGTGTTTGACATATTCTACATTGTGGTTGTTGTTCTTGTTTGAGTATATAGGAATGCGTTAGTCTTCTATGACCAATGCATAATCAGGACACAATGACTTGTTCCTTTCTAGACTTCCTTAAAGTTGGTCTCTAGCCTCCCAAAGTGGGTTTGATTAGGAAAAGATTATTGTGGATGTTGTTATTCCAGTCTTTTTTTGTATGAAGGAATCTATTAATTTTAGGTTTCAAATCAGTATATGGTATCTTGAAATTGTCGGGATCAAATCTAGAGCCGATTTGGCGTGGGACATGCAAAACACTCTACACTGTCAAACATTTCCTCATGGTGTGTAGAGTTTGTTCGAATCAGAAACCCTATATTTTCAATATATTATATATATATATATATTATATATATATATATATAAGATTTTAATACAATTCAATTGATCAGAATGTGTTAATTTGAAGCCATGTGTTTTAAACACAATAATAATGTGGCCCGCGCTCGTTATTTTTTTTCAATTAAACGGCAACCGTGAAAAGATTTTGGTGATTATAACTTTAATGGGACCATATGACCTTTAGGCACCCTTTTTATCTTGATAAGAAAGGATATGTTTTCCATTTACACCGTCAATATCCGGCTGTTTTAACAGACGATTTTTAGATTTAAAAAAAATTATAAAACTAACCCCTAACCATAACCTATAACAAATATAATATTGACGGTGTAAATGAAAAACATTTCCTTTCTTAATCGAGATCAAAAAGGGGTACCTAAAGATAATATGGTCCGGACAGACTGTGCTCTTTAGTCTAGGCACGGTAACTAATCTTGGCGAAGGAGAACTCTGAATTAAAACCTGTTCAATTCCAATTTAAAATGACCTTGTGTCACATCCTGTTCGTGCAAGGGGTTGTTAAATACATATGTACAATATATGCGAACATGCGTACATAATTTTCGAACACTCCTATGTCATTCACCGGCGTAAACTGCTAGATATTAAACTTTGGATTTGAAATTGAGTATGTAAGGGAGTGGAATAAATACGTGAAAGTAAATGTATCCTGAAACTAAATACACACACGTCAGAATCAAATAAGGATTTTAACATTCTCAACGAATATACGCTTTATAAAAACATCAACTAAACCAGTTAGATTTTTTTTTCGACATTCAGTAAGTTCGATAGAAACCGGATTTTGATTTCTTTAAAAGCTTGTATCCAAATAGGGAAGTTCCAGTTTTTGGAGCTCTGGGTCGTGTGGAGTACCCCTTCATCCCATGACTCCCAGTAACCTCTGATCCGGCGTGGTAGTACCTGTTAGGGTCCCCTCTATGGGTTAAATAAAAAAGCAATATTTCTGAACTGTTTGTCTGTTAGTATGTCTGTATGTCACTCTTTCTTTTTTCTTCTTTTTTTCTTTCTTTCTTTTCTGTCTCTGTCTCTCTGTCTGTCTCTCTCTGTCTGTCTGCTGTCTCTCTCTCTATGTATATATATATTATTTCGAAAGAAAAATAACGCCTAAACAATGCCAAATCCTTTCACATCAATTTTTTCTCGCATTTGTTTGATTTCACTTTTCTAGACACAGTCATCATATAATACCTTGATAAAGGGTGAGGGTCACCCGAAACATTGGAATAAAATAATCGAACAACGGCTGGATATTGAAACTGTTTTTATTTTCTTTTTTTTTTGT
>CM042158.1:45004090-45007671 GCA_023376005.1 Doryteuthis pealeii
AGTGAGAAGATGTCTCCATCTTGTTTAAAACACATGAACTTCGTCTTATCTGAGTTCGCATACGCTATACAGCAGAGATTCGGTTTTTACAGGTACATGTAATAGTAAATGGGTACTTAGGGTCCTTGAGGGTTAAAAGTTTGTTTTTCTACCAGAACAAAGATTATTTATTCTAAAATCCCTTCTTAAAACATTCAATACTTGAAGATCAGTTTACTCTAATTCACCTTTGCGCGGACCTTTCTCTTATTAAAAAAAAAACGAATTTCTTTTTCTTGTTTGTCCATCCGTGCATGACAAACATGAGATATCCAATCTAGTTAGCATTTCACATAAATGAAACAAAATCTTACAAATTTGTGATAGACATCTGACAATTGTTTAGACAATCTTTTGTATTGCGCTTTTATTATCACGATAAAACATTCTACAAGAAAAGAAAGAACCTCTACGATGAAATGTTGTCTTTTGTTGTGCAATCAACAAAACATTAGTGAACAACAAAGAAATGATGGCTAATTTGATGAGGCATATTATTGCATCCTTTCCGTCCACTAAGGATGTTGCATAACGCCTTCTTCACTGGCACTAAATAATTATAATGTTGCATGCCTCTTCTTCTTTACTTCTATTTCTTGGACATCTATCTCTTTGGCCGTCTATTCTTCTGATCGTCTTTGGTATTTCTATCATCTATCTTGACTTGGTCTGGCATCTTCTAAGGTCTTGCGTCTGGAGTTGACTTGGGGATTTGGTCTGGTTTTCTGTTACTATGTTCTTGCTGGCTGGTCGTCATTTCTTAGTCTTGTTACCCAGACATTCATTAACCACAAGAACATATTAATTATCCAAACTTTTATTTCCTTAACTCTACATAATCCTCTAACTAACATAGCGCGCGTGAGTTCCAGTTTAGACAGAGCATAAAATGGCCGACCGCTCTGCCTGACGTCCAACTGCAAAACTGGGGACTCTGAAAAAGGTCCAACGTGACTTCACATATTTGGCGGGCTTCTGTAATTTTCCATGGAATGACCCGGCCATGATATGAAAAGGGTCATCCCCCCAGAATTACAGGGGATTGACAATAATCTTATGCAACCGCATAGATTATGTAACAAGGACGATGGCGTAGTGTCCAGAAAAAAATTAATAAAAATACAAATTTATCTGCGCAAGTGACTCTGCAGGCCAATTCTTGAGTGACACTCTTTGGTGCACTGAATGCACACAAACTGTGATGCTTTCTAGTGCTGCTGGATTTTCTCTCTCTTTCTGGCTCTCTTTTCTGTCGAAGCTACTCTCTTCACTGCCTCACCCTTCTCCGTGCCTTGCTTAATGTTGAGGCACCAGGCCGCTCAATTTTTTGCATCTACCTCCCACGTGTTTGTGTCAATATTGCATATTCTCATAACTCTCCTGCAGACATCTTTAAATCGTAGGCGTCACCTATCAATGATGCAGATATAAATTAAATATTAGCAGATAAAAATGTGTTGTGAGTGTTAGTATAGCATTTAATTTAATATTTGTTACATAATTAATAGGTTGTCTATAAATTATACGCGGTAGAGTACGGTGGATCGCCACACCTACCATTAGCTACCCGCTTCACAAATCCAAGGTGTGCTACTCCTGCACTGAGTTGGCCAGAGCAGGTAACGGACCCGGAACTTTGTGATTCGTAGGCGGATGGTCTGCGGACTGAGCCAAATTTGCCCATATATCTTTGGTATAATTTTATTTCTTTCAAGGACAAAATGATACTGACTTATATATATATATATATATATATATATATATATATATATATATATATATCTTGTTTGTGTTGTAAAAACGTTGCCTAATAATATGAGAAGTTTAGTATCATACTCAGGACACTCCTTTCAGAGGAGGATCCTATCCCTCTGCAGGAGATACAGTCAATATATTCTAGGGTTTGACAAAATGTCGTCTGCTTTTCATTTCAAAAAACGGATTAAAATTAAATTAAATCGATTATTTAAGGTAAAAAAGTCGAAAAGTAGTAACATAATAAGCATCAGTAAAAAAAAAAAAAAAAAAAATAATAATATTACACCATAGTGGTAGTGCCTGTTAAGGTCCCATAAATAAAAAGAATGAGTTTAAAAACTGTTTAGTATTATCTGCGTTATTCGGACTATTTTCCTCATCTTTATTGTTATCTGTACAACATTTCGGCCGATATGACCTCCGGCCTTCTTCAGGTATTTCTTGTCGGAACCTTCTTTTTGAACTCGGGAACTTTCTTGTCGTAATCAGGAGCCATCACGGAACTTTGAACCTAACCCTTTATTCAGTCCACTGGGGTAGGAGTTGTGTTAATTATTTTTCTATGTTACTGCCGCTACTCAGGATTGAACCCGGAATCCAGAGATAACTGTCACTTAGAACTGTCTTAACCTAACTACCTTATCCACTAGGCCATGTGTCTAATTGGACAATTCAGTGTGAATTTTGGGAACTTATAAACCTAATGTCTTGTTTTGGCTAGAATATCTACCTATTCATTTTATGTCTGATTTTTTACCTAGACTCATATTGTGTGTTTTTAAAAAAATGTGTTTTGAACAAATGAGTTTTAAAGAATTTGAGTACCCATCAAGAACGAATAAAACAAAAACGTCTTCGGCATAAAATAACCAAACGGTGGTTGACATGCCGTAAAATCGAACCAATCAACCAAACAACAAACTGGGTCAGAACGTGTTTATTTTTATATTGTTCTCATCAGTCATCAGCACATAAACAGATTTACTGGCGAACTGATAGCTTTTATATTAACTCCTCTGAATTCAGGTATCTAACTTTTGGAGAGGTTTCTAAACAATCTTAAAATTCCGAAATTTCAAACCAATCGGACAGTAGTTCATGCCGTATCGAAGCAAAGCAGGTGACAGGGTTTCAAATGTTGGAGTCACACCTATTTTGTAATAAGAGCATCCAAAGTAAATTGGAGACAATGCTTAATGTCTATTTAGTTGGGTATTATGCGGAAATACTAACCATTTCTGAAATTTAGTAATAGCGAGTTTGGTTGTTTTAAACGTTCTTGCCATGAAATGGACTTTTCCTTTTCATATATATATATAATATACATATATATATATATATATTATGTGTGTGTGTGTGTGTGTGTGTGTGTGTAAAATGGTTATATATATATATATATATTATATATATATATATATATATAAGCAAGTAAGTAAGTATTTATCCAACCCGTTCACCACAGGTAGGATGTGACACAAAGTCGCAAGTATGGGGTGTCCAGTGAGGATCGAACTCGCCTCGTCAGTAGTTATGGGTATTAAATGCGTCCTGGCCCCTGCCCTAAAAAAACGCTAAGCAGTGCCTGCTGAAAAACTAACCCGCTTCGATTGAACTCCCAAGCTGTTTGAAGGCATTTTTCCTGAAAAAGATAATGCGATATGAAAGCGATATTTCTCCCCCCCAGTTTTTTCTCCCACTAGTAAATGTATATATTTTAACCCATTCCCTCTTTATTATGGGGGGGGGGACAAATTATCGCTTTCATATCGAATAACTTTCGGCGA
>CM042158.1:45007771-45035271 GCA_023376005.1 Doryteuthis pealeii
GTGTTATTCTATTCAGTTTTGTAGGCGTGGACGATGTGCGAGTGTTTAAGCAAGGCCTGACTGTTTATGATGAATCGCTCGGGTTTCCATCCCGCCTGGAGGTTAGCCTGTCATGTCTCGTCATTGACTTGAGAGAATCGTGATGACTCCGCCGTAAACCCAGTGTCTGTGATGACAATATTATATATACCGTATATATATATATATATTATATTATATATATTAGTTGTCACTTCTATTATCATTCTTCGTCTCTAATCTTATGAGCACTACATATGTCCGTGTCAAAAAGTACCCAATTAGTTTTAAGCTGTATTTACCAAGATAGAAATAATATGAACTATTTTTTTCAGAATACTAATTGCTTTTCTCACAATTAACGCTACACAATATCTCAATTACTTTTTTGACTTACACCTTATCTATTATATATCTATTACTATATATATTTTATATATTATTTTATATATATAATACTAGACAAATTTACGTTGACCTCCGTTGGGTCACCCATTCAGCTCTGGTAAGATAATTGAGTATTATGGCCGCATCAAAAAAGTTTGCAAAGCAAATTAATAATAATAATAATAATAATAATATTAAAACCATTTTGTATGTTAAAGCTTTCTAGAAAGGAAATGTTTGACGTATCTAAGTCTATGGTTGTTTGTCTGTGAATTTAACATAGTATTATATCATTTCAAAATTCCTTCCCCCTCTCTCTTCTCTCTTCTCTCTCTATCTACCTCTTATTCTCTCTATCTATCTATCTCCTCCTGCAGATAGACTAAAATTATATTTCGAGCGAGGTAATTCAAGAGATTACATGAGAGAGGAAATAAAAGTTTAGGCAGAAGTAAGTAAGAGATTGGTCGGTTTTGATCTTAATTGCAAATGTACGACTAATTAGAGTACAGTTAAAAACCACGGAATTTTTTTCAACTATAAATTCAATGCCTTAAAAGTAAGCGAAATCCTTTCGTATAATTTCGTGTCATTTTAATTTCTATAATACGGTAAAAAAGGTCCCCTTAAGGAACCAAAAATTTGATTCGTTCTGCAGCTTTAGTATAACATAGCAGCGTATTACAATAAAAGATTTGCTAACATTTTACAGTTTTCAGCTATTTTTAAACATGAGGCCTGATAGAGGAGTTGGGGCCTACAGGTCTGGGTGGTGTTGCTTCAGGGTTTTAGGGTCAGTAGACCAGCTTTACACTTGATGAAGTAAAATTACATGGACATCCTCTTTTGTGACATATTATCTGACCATGTGTCTACAATCTAGAGACTTCAACGTAGCGGTTTTCTATTATTAGCGTCCTTGGGGGTGAAATGTTGAATGGGGGTATTGTGATTTAGAACATATTAAGTTTATATACTATAATATATATATATATATATACTATAAGTACGATATATATATATATATTATGTGTGTGTGTGTGTGTGTGTGTGTGTGTGTGTTTGTGAGAGAGAGAGATGAGAGGAGAGGAGAGCGAGAGAGAGAAAGATAGATGAGAGAGAGATAGAAGAGAGAGAGAGTCTAATGTTCGTGTGTCTGAGACAGCGTTGAGAATAAGGGATGTGCCAGTGAGAAAGACTTGTTGTGGGAGTGGTGGTGGATGTCCGAATGAGATAGTAGCTCGCGAGGAGTGAAGAAAAGATGTGACAGAAGAATTGCTGATTGTTGTATGCGTGTGTTGTGTATGTGAGATAGAAGAAGAGAGAGGGGGCGAGAAAGAGAAGATAGAGTATGTGCTGAGATAGATAGAGGGCCAGAGAAGTGCAGTGTAATGTGAGAGCGATGTATTCAAGAGAGAGATAACCGATGACTACCGACCGAACCAGCACCGTAAAGAAGAAAGATTGACGTGGGCGTGTGAGCCTGGAGAGAGCTTACCATGTGTGTCTTAGAGAGAAAGAAAACGAGAGCGGGAAATGCATGATGCTCGTGTCCTGTCCCAAGACGCCCAAACGCTATAACTGAAACTGGAGAGACGGGAGAGGGGGGAGTGTGTGTGTGTAATGCATGTGTGTTTATGTATGTGGGGAAAAGACTTTCAACACGTTACCCCACGACTTGTTCCTCTCTCTTCTCCTCACTTTTCTCGGCTTTTGTTCTACAAGTGAAAACACTTTCCCACCATTTACGTTTCCATTCTCTCATCTTTTAACATACACACAAATAAGTTCTAATCTTATTCTACTCTAGTTATAATGGTCTTCTTATTCCTATTATCATCTCATCTCTGGTTTTATCTTATACTCACTTTATATCATATCACTTCGTATCAACTTCCATATCCTTTGTAATGTCCTTACTTCTTTTACACTTAACTCTCCCACATCCTAAATCTACACAGTTTAGCACAATCACAAAAAAACACACACACACACATTTCCTTCTTTCACAATCAACACACCACACACACACAACACACAATATATTTATCAGGTGTATGTTTATTATATATATCTACATTAACTTATATCCATTATTATACATTCTACTTCTATCTTTACTACCTTCTCTTGTGTGTGTGCCATGCTGTGTTGTCTTTCTTGTGTGCTTGTGTGTATACAACATCTCTTTTCATATCTTTCTCACTATTCACAGCGACATTCATGGGTTTGTAATTTACCCCGCTTTTTATTCTTGATTCGTTTTGCTTCCAAATTGTTTTATTTTATCATATGTTACCCCTTGAATATTTAAACGCTACTATGCCTTTATATCGATGGAATATAAACTTATTAGTTATAATTATTCTAACAATTACAGAACTCTTCTAAAAATATCTTACCAACTTAAATTACTCACAACCAGCGAATTCAATCTTTTCACCACACCTCTATCTCTCTCACTGGTGTATAGGTCGCTACACTAACAACCAACCTATCTATATCTTTTTTTATTATTATTTCCCTATTATTTTTTACTTATTATTACTCTTATGTTTAATTTTTTAAAATTTTGCCGCATTTTACAATTTTCCTTTTATCCTTTAAGGTTCCATTTCAGTGGTTTGTGTTATGCTCCAGATGGTTTTCTCCTATCATTTCCTAATACTGATCAATATTATCTTACTACATTCAGTTTTGGTCAGATTTGTCTTTGTCTGTTTATATATTTCGTAACAATGATGGATTGCATTCACACTTCTACATTATTATGATTGATGATTCACAGGATGATAACTTGTGGCATTCTGGTCTTAGTAATGATCTTTCTTATTGTATTTTTTTCTTGCTACCTCTAAAATGTACTTAATCCTAACAATTATGAGTGGTGAGTAAAAGAGTTAAAATAGAAAGTTTTCCTCTTTAGAAATAGCAGACTTATACTCTTATTTTCATAGGTGACTGTAAGTGACTTTTTGGGAAGAGATTAACAACAAAACAGATTAGCCAGACTTGATCTGAATTCAGTATTAGGAAATTACTATATGATAGGATAAATAAGTGAAGTACAGCCATTTAATATATGCTCAATTCTAATTGTCATAGCATATTATATTATCTATCTTCAATAATCCACAATTACAGTTATGATTTATATATTTATATAAGTATACAAAGTAAATAATATATATATATAAAATACTACACAACATATGTGGATACGGTCCTTGTATCTTTAGTCTATGGAATCAATGATTTTTAAATTAACCGGACTATTCAGATCCAACCTGCTATACAGGGCGGGCCTTCCTATCATAAATAAGACGGTCTGAACATGAAAAGTGGAGGACCTACATCAGGCCGAAATGTACAATATCTACAGAGAATTGATTTTCTCGATTTTGTTTAGTTCTCCAATACTTCTTACATTTTACACATAGTTGTCATTTCTCCTTCCGCCAATTCCATTATTAATTAATTAATTTTCAAAATTAGGCTTACGCACTCCTAATTAAGTTCACATATTCTCTTCCAAAATGAGTCGGCTTGCCAAAAGCCATTCAACATAACTTGTTTATTCAACTTTTATTCATATCGTCGCGGTATTATACTTAAAGTCACTAGAAGAGAATATTAACCTACTCTAAACAACCTTATCGTAAAACTCTACAGAAAGTCCGTTGGTGTACCAGGTTATCGGGTTATCTTGGCCTTATTGTCAGCTTGCATCCGGTTTCAGATCACTGCAATAAGGCGGTTCCTTCTTCTATCTATAGCTCTGCTGATTGAGGAGCCTAATAGGCCGTAATTATTGTTACATATCAGAGACTTGATTTTTCCTCAATTTCGTTTAGCCATACATTTATAATAGGCATTCTCCGCCTAATCTCATTATTTATTTTATATCTTATTTATCAATATTTAGTTGTACGACTCCTAAATTTTAAGTCAATATTCTCCCAAACAATTCGTCGGCAAATAAAGCCATTCAATTACATTTACCTTGTTTACAATATATATATATATATATATATATATACCATATATATCTTAATATATATATATTATAAGAGATGAGAGAAGAGAGAGAGATAGATAAGATAGATAGATTGAAGTTTGTATATTTATATTATACTTATTTTCTATATATATGATACAGAGAGATAGAGAGAGAGAGAGAGAGAGAGAGAGAGCCTAGAGAGAGAGAATGAGAGAGAGGAGGGTGTCGGGATGATAGTAGAAGAGAAGCGAGGATAGAGTTAGAGAGGAGAGACAGAGAGATGAGATTGAGAGACCCGAGAGTTAGAGAGAGAGAGACAGGCCATATGACAG
This sequence comes from Doryteuthis pealeii, assembly GCA_023376005.1. NCBI lineage: Eukaryota > Metazoa > Mollusca > Cephalopoda > Myopsida > Loliginidae > Doryteuthis > Doryteuthis pealeii. Next base: position 45,012,509 of record CM042158.1, read on the forward strand.
TACCACGACAGTACCGAGAGACTAAGAGAACATAACTTATAGATAGGATAGTAGAGAAGTAGATAGATAGACATTAATAAATATGAACGGGATATATATATATAATATATATATCTATATAATTATATATATATATTATATATATATGAGAGAGAGAGACGAGTAGAGAAGAGAGTAAAGAGTGCCGAGAGAGAGAGAGAGAGAGAGAGAGAGTGAAATAGATAGATAGATAGATATGAATTGACATAAATAAATATAAACCAGGGATAAATAGATTAATTAGATACCTTTGGTTTATTTTGTTTGCTTTTGTTTGTTTTATGGCATATCAACCCTTTTCGGGTTATCTAATGCAAAAACAAGTCATTTCATACAAGTTTCTATGTTCAAGTTCGTAATATCTTTAAATTGGTATAAATGATTTGAATTAACTTCATTAGGTTTGGTTAGGTTTGGTTTGTTTAATGGTATAATAACCCTGTGGGTTATTTAGTGCAAAAACAGTTTTGTGTGAGATAAAATTTGGTACCTCAAATTTCCTTTACAGGTGTATTTTTATAGATATTAAGAACTTGCAACATAAAAAACTTTTATCGAATGACTTGTTTCGGCAATAAATGACCCAAAAAGGGTTGATGTGCGTGAAATAAAATGCAAATTATTTATACCAATTTGAAGATATTTAAGAACTTGAAAGATTGAAACTTTTATAAAGAAAAAAAAAAAAAAACAACCAAAACATTTTTACTTTTAGCTAATTTTGTTTTTGTTTGCAGTTTCTTTCTTTTAATAACATTGGCTTTCAAGCCTGGAAAATCTTTTTTTTTTCCAGCTTGCAAAATTTATGAATTGTCTAAAGTTGTCACATGAAGATGAGTACTTGAAGCTACCAGTTTATTAATTCTACCAATTTATTAATAGACTTGAAGTTAATGAAAATTATTTCTACCTGTTTACAAAACCAAACCAGTATTTACCTTCAATTTAAGCATAACACTAGCATAACACTAGGAGAGGTATATTCACATAAGAACCATATATACAAAAAGAAAGCATTAAATTGCCTACAAGGGGTTACATATTTGTATATTTTACTTGCAACTATTTCCTGTTCTTCTACAAGAATGGATTTGGCATTAAATAACCTACGAAGTTTGATATGCCATTAAACAGAATAAAATAGAAGAAAGATATTTCTTCTTTATGAAAATAATAGAATTAAAAACTTTTGTATGGAATTATTCTTACCATTATCTTCATCTTTTTTGTTTTGATTACTATATTTCAGCTGATGTATTCTTTTAACTGTTCTTCTACAATGGTGGCTTTGGCATTAGATAACTCATGAAGATTGATATGCCATTAAAAGAAGAAACCAAACTTAAGTTTACTGATTATTGGTCTCATTTTAGTCTTGATAAAGTAAATCTTTAGGTCGGTTTAAGTCAGTCGGTAGAGCACCCGCTTATGAATCGCAAGGTTCCTGGTTCGATACCGGTCCTCACCAACTCAGTGCATGAGTAGTACAGATTGTGTAATTGATATATACGGTAAAGTGGAGAGCTGACAGTAGGTGTGACATTCCACCTCAGTAAGAACAATCTCCCTGGTCTAGTGTAAGCGAAAAGCGAATAGACTCCATCGCTGTTCAACTGATACCGACAATAGGCCACTTAACCTGTTGCCAAAAAAAAAATGAATGAGAACTGTTTTGTGTCTTAGAAAATACAATGAAACCAGACGGAAAAAATGGTTGTTTGATTGGCTGGTTAGTTCGATTTTACGGCATGTCAACCATTGTTGAGTTATTTTATGCTAAAGATGTTTTGTTTTATTCATTCCTGATGGGTACTCAATTTTTTTAACTCAATTTTTTTAAACACATTTTTAAAACTTATTTTTCGATTTCTCTGAATTTTTTAGATGAAGCATGATAATTAGTATTATTTGTATTATTCGGACTATTGTCCTCATCTTTAGGTATTTCTTGTCGGACTCTTGATGGCTCCCGATTACAACAAGAAGGTTCCTGCTTACGACAAGAAGGTTCCCGATTACGACAAGAAGGCTCCCGAGTCCAAGAAGGTTCCCGAGTCTGACAAGAAATACCTGAAGAAGGCAAGAGGGCACATCGACCGAAACGTTGTACAGATAACAATGAAGATGAGGACAATAGTCTGAATAATACAAATAATACTAATTATTTTTCGAACTATTTAAACTATAGATGGGACCCTAACAGATACTACCACTCCGGGTCAGAGTGGAGCTGAGAATAATGGTGATGAAAATGTACACCACATTCTCCAGAACTCCAGGATTGAACCCCACCACTAGATGCAGTTTAACGTCATATTCAGGACCACAGGTAGGATGTGGCAAGGTAAAAATTTTAAGTCGAGTACAGCTGGTTTGAATTCAGAGTTTGTATCTTTTCCTAGACTGGATGCCAAACCACGGCTAAAAGATCCATTCTGTTCAAGTTTTTACCTATAGTTAGGAGTTTGAAGGGACCGGTTTAGATCAGTTCATAGAGCGGCCACCTAGGAATGCTTAGGAATCCAAATGTTCTTGGTTGATACACAGGACACAACAAATGAAATAAAAACAAAACAGAAAGAAAGAAAGAAAAAAAAACCCAGGATGAATGTGTCTGGTTTGTTATCAAGATATCAAACAGTCCTCATCATCCTTTCCAGCACTCTCCCCCTTCCCCCTCGGAAAAACCTGGGAGTTTTATTGCAGTCATAAAATAAAAAAAGGAAAGAAATGTTTAACCTACATCCAGACAATGAGAACAAAAGAAGATGAGTGAATGAAGATGAAAAATGGAGGAGGGAACTTTCTTCATCAAAAGAAAGTTTGGTTCTTTTTTTCTTATTAAACTCCTCAGTTCTCAGTAGAAGATAAAAAAAAGCAGATTCCCTACCCCCTTATTATCACATCTAATATCACCAAATAAGAGGTAAATTATCAGTGCGCATCTTGTCTATAGGAAAGTTGATATCTTATATATATATTATTATATTTATATATATATATATATTAATTACTTCTATCCGCAATAAGAGCTAAATTATCAGTGAGCATCTTGTCTCGCGAAGTTGTGTGTATATATATATATATATATATATATATATATATATATATATATAGAGAGAGAGACGAGAGAGAGAGAGAATACATGTATATGTGTGTATATACATATATATGTAATATATACACATATATATATAATATATGTATATAAACATATGTACACACATATACATTTACACACACATTATATATATATATATATATATATGTGTGTGTGTGTGTGTGTGTGTGTGTTTTGTGTGTGTTTGTGTGTGTGTGCGGTTGTCTAGATGGCAGATCTATTAATATATATATATATATATATATATTATATATATTATATATATACATACGTATATATATATATATATGTGTGTGTGTTGGAAGATTGTCTACTGGCCAGATTATTATATATTTAGATGTATATATGTATATATTTGTGTATGTGTCTTGGAAGATTGTCTAGAGGATAATCCATATATATATATATAATATATATATATATATATATATATATTATATTTGTGTATGCGTCTTGGAAGGTTGTCTATTGGGTAGATATCCCGTTTTGTGTTACTGACAACACAATAATCAATCTTCCAGCCCAAGTTCAGCCATGCAGAACAAAAAGAAAAAAAAAAAAGAAACAAAAAAGGGTCAAAGGAATTTTTATTCTTAAAGATTTTTTTCATCTTTCCTTTTAGGAAAGAAGTGCTGAGTTTATTATCATGAATATTTATTATCAAATGAATCATTGTCAGCCATTATTAATTTTTAACTCTTATTTCTTTCATCTTAATCTCAGTTACCTTTTAAGTAAGTAAAGTCGATGGAGTGGCCTATTGTCGGTATCAGCCAGACAGTCTGGGGAATTTTTTTTTGTCGTCTGAGGTGGAGCACCACAGCTATCATCAGTTCCTAACTTTACCGCACAGATCGCTGTGCTACAAATACGCTAAGTTTGCGAGGGTTGGTATCAAACTCGGAACCTTGTGGTTCCTAGTTGGACGCTCTACCAACTGAGCTAAACCGATACCTTGATAATATTATGAGGCAACCCATCTTCTTAATCAATATATTAATACCGGTTTTTCTTTACAAGTATTTCCTTAAAAGTACGACCGTTATCATCTTGCAACACCCTCTGGTTAAAAATGAGACCGTCCAAATCGTCCAAGATTAAATGCAAAAATATAAATCCTGATTATCTGGTGTTGTTTATACACCGAATATTTTTTTCTTATGAGTGTCGTCACCTCAGCTAAATAATGGATCATTCCGTTTCTATTGTAAAGAAAGAAAGGGAATAAAAGAACATGCTACATAGAAAAAATATAATAGAAAGAAAAAAAAACAATATAGGAAAAGACAGAGAGAGGAGGTGAGCGTGGAGAAGCGATAACGCTAATCTATTTCAATTAAACATAATGAAAAGATCAAAAGAAGGAAAAGAAAAAAAAAGATGAAAGAGTTAAACCAATATTATTATACTTTTTACATATTGAACTATTTCGCAATAGCCCTTAAGTAAACATATAAAACGCTGTAATGATTAAATCCCCATATTGTAATATATCTACAGGTCCTGCTAGTTTGAATAATTGGTGTCAGGGAAGATATTTAGGCTCCACTCACCAAAGACCATTATTAACATTAGTATCTCCATGATATACTAACATTGAACACAACTTATTTAGATTTACAAGAACATTGAACATTTGATATATACAATATGTATATCAGTGGTATTAAAAGAAAGAATTCACGAATGAGTCCCAACAGCAAGAACTATGCACATATTGATCCACAAACAAGCAGTATGTGAAAAGGGTACAGAATAGCAAAAGACTTACTTCATGAGGGTAGATAATATCATTTGAATAAAATAAATTGACAAACTTTTCTGGATTGAAATCATAAGATTTTAAGCGATTTTATATGTAAATGTATAAAAAAAAAACAAACAAGGATTTAGGAGGGGGACTCGTGTTAAACTAAATACTCAATTTGATGCAACTTAGAAACCTACTTTTAGGTGTCAGTACTTATCATACCAATACCCACCTTTCTACGGTTGAATCATTTTAGATTTCACAAAAAAGTTAAAAATCGACCTACCCTAGTGTATATATATATATATATTATATATATATATATATATATGTGACCTGATTCAGGTTGGAAGATAGAAAAGAAAGAAAGAAAATCGGAAGTTAAAATCTCCCGATGTTTGGGTCAGAAGTACAGGGCCGCGATCGAAATATGACCTGATCTAGGTTTTGAAATTAGAAGAAAGAAAGAATTAATAAACGGAAATATAACTCGTAGATCTAAAACAGATGGGCGATCCGAGAAATGACCTCGGTCGAGGCGATAGTAGCCGGTAGTAAAAATCTCAAGTAGGTCGGAACTCCCAGAAGTGAGGGAAGCCGTTCTTAGACGAGTCTTTGATGTATCCAGACTTTTAGTCTCATGGGAAAAGATAAATCTTGTTTTATAGATTACCGGAACATGAGAAACCAGGATTAAAGAGAATCTATTGTTTTTATGTTTCCCTATTGCTGGATAATGGAGATAAACTCTTGTTGGAAATCGACATTAAAAAAAAAAAAGGGTCGAATGTATTTAAAAAAAAACACATTCAAGTGGCGGAAGAGATGGTACCCAGATTGGTGGGCGAAGTAAATTTGATTGGCTCGTTGAACAAGAGGAAGGCGGTTACCCTTCTTGGTGGGTGGAGCAGAAAAATTCCCGATGTTTTTCATGCCGACCGGAAAAAAATTGTTCGGTCGGAGTGTTACTTAACTCGGGCGTTTTTGGCTTGAGGGCAGATTAAGCCACGCTGCGCTTGAAAGAGGACGTTGGTTGTTTGAGGATCACATGCGCTGACCGGGCTAGCTGACAAGATTAACGCAATACTGAGAGCCGAGAGTAACTGACTTCAGCTAAGACCATTTTGAAAACTTAGTCAACTTACGAACTGTTTTGCACAATACTTTGCAGAAGACCAGACGGGCCACAACCAATTATTTGTATTCCTTGTTGATTTTTTGAAAAAGAAAGATTCGTTATTTTTTTTCATGTGACCAATCGGCCATTAATCTCGGAAATAAGTTTCTATAGCGGATTTCTAGTCGTTTGAGATCTTAGCACAACGTGGGGCATTCGGCTAGACTTCCAGCAAATATAGATACCCTGCAATCCGTGGTTGATGCAGAAAATCCGATCTTGACGGCCAATTTCGGAGATTCTGAGAGCCCTTTAGCTCGGGAGGACCGACGGGTTATATATATATAGGTAAAATTTTTCCGAGATGAAATGAGGAAATCCCAGTGCTCAACTACAAGTTGTAGGAGCTTTACTTATTTATTTAATTATTAAATATAACTGGTTTTGTAGGCATCTACCCAAGGTTTCAAGCTTTTTGTTCTCGTCAGGATACCTTTAATTCCTCTGGTGTTTCTGCAAAAACATTTTTTGAGGTTATGTTTTTGTTGAGGACTGCAATTATTTCGGTTGATTTTTTTTGGACGCTGATGAATTCGAAAAAATATATAAATAAATCCAAACATATATAATGCTCACAAAGTTATCTCGCTTTAACTGTTCACCAAAATTCATTCTTTTACAGAAAATTATATAAACGAAAAGCCATATGTAAGGAAACTTATGCAAATTCAAATTTCTTGATGGTAAAATCAATATGTTTTCGGTTTAAAATAATACCTTACATTAGATCCAAATTGCTTAACATTATCTAAAATAATAACCAATTCCGCCCATAACCTTTTTTTACTTTATATATAAAAACAAAACACAATAAATATTTAATCATTTATTAAATACAGAACTTAAAAATAATAATTAAAAATCAAAAATAATTAATCGTAAAATAAAAAATATATAAAAAATTCCTTTTCTAAAATATTAACATATTCCGCCCATAACTTTTTCACTTTATATATAAAAACTAAATACAGTAAATAGCTAATCATTTATGAAATACAGAACTTAAAAATAAAATTTTAAATAATAAAAACAATTAATCGTAAAAAATTCCTTTACTAAAATCTTTTGAATTCCAACCGTCACATTTCTTAATACCCATCCCCTTCCGTTTAAATTGTTTCGTCTTGTTGCCAACATCTCAAAAATCCGCTACATTTGGATGACAAAAGGTATACATATGAGACATGACCGACATATATATGGCGCGAATGTCCACGTTGGTGAATATTGTAACGTCTTTCGTTTTTTGCAGTATTAAGGTTTTTTGTTTTGTAAACTCATTTGACTTTCCTCTCCGACCCAAACAACTACGGGAGTGAATGAGCTCTGATGATGATTTTTGTAAAATCGAAATATTGATCAGTATCAGCTATGATTATATTATAAATTGTTTTCTTCTTTAACAGCATTGTGTGATGTTTTCATTCCACCTTTTCTTACTCATATATATATATATATATATATATATATATATAACGAAGTTGCTGATATTGTTATTGGTATTTGGAGATAGAAAATATATTTACTCGAGTCCCCACTCCCGAAGGACCCATAATAGCATTTATTTATCCGTGATATACTAACACAACAAATGGAATGAAAGACAAGATCAGCTCAATTACCCATACAAAAAAATTTGATATTTGATATATTGTACATAAAATATACATTCTAGTAGCATTAAAAGAAAGAATACATGAAGGTATCCCAACAGCTGGAACTATACACATGTTGATCCATGAATAAGCAGTATGTGAAAGGGGTACAAAATAGCAAAAGGCTCACTTGATCAGTGTATGTAATATAGCCAAGTGGGTTTATCATTTGCTGAAAAGATCCAAGACAATTACTAGAGAATTTGATTCTCATTGGATGCCCATGTTTCTGCCTTTGTGCTGCAACTAATCTAAGTAGTATCATCAGGTTGTGATGATAGCACGGATTTTCATGACTCTCTCTCACCACCCGTCCCTGTCGGTCGTTGCTCGTGACAGGCCCTCCTTATGACATCCAGTATCCGCAAAGAGCTGATCAATTTAAGTCTTTGCTGGTCGGCCCACTCTGGTGTGTCCATGTGTGGATGTTCATAGGAGATCTTCATTTGTAAATTCATCCTTACTTTTCCAGCAGTATCCACTTCATTTTGCTTGGACGCCGTATAGTTGCTTTTTGTGGGGTGCTGCATCAAGGATTTGTCAAGGACAGCATGCAACATCCTTGTGTAATTCCCGTCTAGCTTTTTTTCCCAATCGTTTCGTTAAATTTCAAGTGGTGCACTCATACAGTAGCACTGACATGGCTACAGCTTGGAAGAATTCTCGCTTTATCTTATCAGTGCGATCATGTTTCCATATGATCGATAATCTGTCTAAATCTGTCAATGCATTTCCCATGCGTATATCGACATTACTTTCTGTAGATGTGATATTACTACCTAGTAAACTATTCGTTATACCCCTCAGACTTCCATATGATCGATAATCTGTCTAAATCAGCCCATGCATTTCGTATGCGTATATCGAAATTACTTTCTGTAGATGTGATATTACTACCTAGTAAACTATTCATTATACCCTTCAGACTTCCATATGATTGATAATCTATCTAAATCAGTCCAGCCATTTCCTATGCGTATATCGACATTACTTTCTGTAGATGTGATATTACTACCAAGTAAACTATTCATTAAACCCCTCAGATTTCCATATGATCGATAATCTGTCTAAATCAATCCATGCCTTTCCAATACATGCATTGACATCGCTTTCTGTAGATGTGATATTACTATCAAGTAAACTATTCATTAAACCCCTCAGATTTCCATATGATCGATAATCTGTCTAAATCAATCCATGCCTTTCCAATACATGCATTGACATCGCTTTCTGTAGATGTGATATTACTACCAAGTAAACTATTCAATAAACCCCTCAGATTTCCATATAATCGATAATCTGTCTAAATCAGTCCATTCATTTCACATGCGTATATTGACATCACTTTAGAGGTGATATTACTACCTAGTAAATTCTTACTTTATCTTAGCAGTGAGATCATATTTCCATATGATCGATAATCTGTCTAAATCAGTCCATGAATTTCCTATGTGTATATCGACATTACTTTCTGTAGATGTGATATTACTACCCAGTAAACTATTCATTAAACCCCTCAGATTTCCATATAATCGATAATCTGTCTAAATCAGTCAATGCCTTTCTAGTGCATATATCGACATCACTTTCTGTTGATAAGATATTACTACCGAGGTATGTGAACTAGTCTACTAATTTTAGAGGCTTGTCATCCAGTGAGAAGATGTCTCCATCTTTTTTAAAACACATTAACTTCGTTTTATCTGAGTTCGCATACGCTATACAGCAGAGATTCGGTTTTTACAGGTGCATGTAATAGTAAATGGGTACTTAGGGTCCTTGAGGGTTAAAAGTTTGTTTTTCTACCAGAACAAAGATTATTTATTCTAAAATCCCTTCTTAAAACATTCAATACTTGAAGATCAGTTTACTCTAATTCACCTTTGCGCGGACCTTTCTCTTATAAAAAAAAAAACGAATTTCTTTTTCTTGTTTGTCCATCCGTGCATGACAAACATGAGATATCCAATCTAGTTAGCATTTCACATAAATGAAACAAAATCTTACAAATTTGTGATAGACATCTGACAATTGTTTAGACAATCTTTTGTATTGCGCTTTTATCATCACGCTAAAACATTCTACAAGAAAAGAAAGAACCTCTACGATGAAATGTTGTCTTTTGTTGTGCAATCAACAAAACATTAGTGAACAACAAAGAAATGATGGCTAATTTGATGAGGCATATTATTGCATCCTTTCCGTCCACTAAGGATGTTGCATAACGCCTTCTTCACTGGCACTAAATAATTATAATGTTGCATGCCTCTTCTTCTTTACTTCTATTTCTTGGACATCTATCTCTTTGGCCGTCTATTCTTCTGATCGTCTTTGGTATTTCTATCATCTATCTTGACTTGGTCTGGCATCTTCTAAGGTCTTGCATCTGGAGTTGACTTGGGGAATTCGGTCTGGTTTTCTGTTACTATGTTCTTGCTGGCTGGTCGTCATTTCTTAGTCTTGTTACCCAGACATTCATTAACCACAAGAACATATTAATTATCCTAACTTTTATTTTCTTAACTATACATAATCCTCTAACTAACATAGCGCGCGTGAGTTCCAGTTTAGACAGAGCATAAAATGGCCGACCGCTCTGCCTGACGTCCAACTGCAAAACTGGGGACTCTGAAAAAGGTCCAACGTGACTTCACATATTTGGCGGGCTTCTGTAATTTTCCATGGAAGGACCCGGTCATGATATGAAAAGAGTCATCCCCTCAGAATTACAAGGGATTGACAATAATCTTAAGCAACCGCATAGATTATGTAACAAGGACGATGGCGTAGTGTCCAGAAAAAATTAATAAAAATACAATTTTATCTGCGCAAGTGACTCTGCAGGCCAATTCTTGAGTAACAGTATTTGGTGCACTGAATGCACACAAACTGTGATGCTTTCTACAGCTGCTGGATTTTCTCTCTCTTTCTGGCTCTCTTTTCTGTCGAAGGTACTCTCTTCTCTGCCTCACCCTTCTCCGTGCCTTGCTTAATGTTGAGGCACCAGACCGCTCTATTTTTTTGCATCTACCTCCCACGTGTTTGTGTCAATATGGCATATCCTCATAACTCTCCTGCAGACATCTTTAAATCGTAGGCGTCGTCTATCAATGATGCAGATATAAATTAAATATTAGCAGATAAAAATGTGTTGTGACTGTTAGCATAGAATTTAATTTAATATTTGTTACATAATTAATAGGTTGTCTATAAATTATACGCGGTAGAGTACGGTGGAGCGCCACACTTACCATTAGCTACCCACTTCACAAATTCAAGGTATGCTACTCTTGCACTGAGTTGGCCAGAGCAGGTATCGAACCCGGGACTTTGTGATTCGTAGGCGGATGCTCTGCCGACTGAGCTAAATTGGCCCATATATCTTTGGTATAATTTTATGTCTTTCAAGGACAAAATGATACTGACATATATATATATATATATATATATATATATATATATATATATATCTTGTTTGTGTTGTAAAAACGTTGCCTAATAACATGAGAAGTTTAGTATCATACTCAGGACACTCCTTTCAGAGGAGGATCTTATCCCTCTGCAGGAGATACAGTCAATATATTTTTAAAGAATTTGAGTACCCATTAAGAACGAATTAAACAAAAACGGCTTCGGCATAAAATAACCAAAAAAATTCCGTAAAATCCAACCAATCAACCAAACAACAAACTGGGTCAGAACGTGTTTATTTTTATATTGTTCTCATCAGTCATCAGCGCAAAATCAGATTTACTGGCGAACTGATAGCTTTTATATTAACTCCTCTGAATTCAGGTATCTAACTTTTGGAGAGATTTATAAAAAATCTTAAAATTCCGAAATTTCAAACCAATCGGACAGTAGTTCATGCCGTATCGAAGCAAAGCAGGTGACAGGGTTTCAAATGTTGGAGTCACACCTATTTTGTAATAAGAGCATCCAAAGTAAATTGGAGACAATGCTTAATGTCTATTTATTTGGGTATTATGCGGAAATACTAACCATTTCTGAAATTTAGTAATAGCGAGTTTGGTTGTTTTAAAAGTTCCTGCCATGAAATAGACTTTTCCTTTTCATATATATATATATATATGTGTGTGTGTGTGTGTGTGTGTGTGCGTGTGTGCGTATAATGGTTCCCCATCCCCTAGGGTTGAGCACTCTGGGGTGGGGGGATCTCGCTGACGGCCGCCAACTCAAGCGTAAACGCAACGCTCTTCTATATAAGGAATGGAGCACTATGTGACGGCCTTTACACACCAAGCGATGTGTGTATTAAAACAGTTAAAATCCCCTTCCCATTCTGTAAGTGAAGACAGCCTAATAGTTAAGGTGCCGGACTGACACCCAACCGATCGGATTTCAATTCCGGCTGTAGGTAGCTTACAAAATGTCTAGCCACACTGAGGAGACTTGATAAGTCGAAACACTTATCAGTGGATGACCCTATATATATATATATATATATATATATATATATAAGCAAGTAAGTATTTATCCAACCCGTTCACCACAGGTAGGATGTGACACAAAGTCGCAAGTATGGGGTGTCCTGTGAGGATCGAACTCGCTCGTCAGTAGTTATGGGTATTATCGCATAAATGCGTCCTGACCTCCTGCCCTAAAAAACGCTAAGCAGTGCCTGCTGAAAAACTAACCCGCTTCGATTGAACTCCCTAGCTGTTTGAAGACGTTTTTCCCGAAAAGTTAATGCGATATGAAAGCGATATTTACCCCCCCCAAGTTTTTTCTCCACTAGTAAATGTAAATATTTTAACCCATTCCCTCTTTATTATGCGGGGGGGGGGGCAAAATATCGCTTTCATATCAAATTAACTTTTCGGGAAAAACGCCTTCTACAGCTAGGGAGTTCAATCGTAGCGCGGGTTGGTTTTATAGCAGGCACCGCTTAGAGTTTTTTTTTTAGGGCAGAAGGCCAGGACGTATTTATGCGATATTCACCGACAAGTTTGCAAACCATTATGCCACAACGGAACACTATATCAGCCATAAGATAAAAAGGGTTGGGGCTTGCCATAAGGGCAATAGGGTTGGGGCCCTATAATTTGTGGTGCGGTAGTAAACCGTATTCTGTTATCATCACACCAAAAAAATGTGTGACTATTTCTACGTAAATCTTCACCGCTATAAACAAATACGGCTATGTGAGCAGTCAAGCAAATGAAGGCTTTAACTAAACAATTGGACACGCATACGTTATGCATGATGGGAGAGCTAGCTGGAAGAAGAATTGGATTCATACTTTTCCCAAGGGTATTAGCGCTATGTGAAATGCAAACAGCTTCGTCCAAGATTTGAACATGGGTTGACGAGTCCATTTCAACGACTCTAACCATTACACCAAGTGCCTCCACTCGGGACAGTATAGGTTTTATTGCTTACAAGGGCGGTCTCAATTGAGGAATCTACAATGCAATGTATTGGTGACTGTTGGAATATTTGGTTATATATATATTTACCAACTCCTCCGCACGAGCAGGATGTGACACAAGGTCAGTTTATTAAGCGGAGTTTAACAGGTTTGAATTCAGAGTTTTCCTTCTCCTAGACCGGTTGCCTAACCAAGGTTAAAGAACCCAGTCTACCCTACTATTTATCCATAGCTGGAGGGAGAGTAGAATTCGTACCTTTCCCAAGGGTATTAGCGCTAAGTGAAATGCAGTTACCATGTCCAGGATTTGAACTCAGGGCGACGAGTCCATTTACACCACGCGCTTCCTTTGGTTATATAAGGTGTCCTGCAATACGCCACCTGAATTTATAAACCGGGCGAGGTCACGTGGTCTATTCCTCCGCCAATCAACAGCCATATTTGCAATCATTGATGAAGGAACTTACAATACTAAGGAGCACCAAGGATTCTGTACCAAGGATTTCCGCTGGACAAGCGCTCTTGATTGAAGCCTAAAGAATGGCCCATAAAAACGTAACAGTAACAAAGGGGTAATTTTCACCTTTAGTTGGCTAAATTCCTAGCAAATAAGGCAATTAGAGTAACCTCCCTTGACTTTCACTTTGAAACAAGCCGGTAGCTATTTTGAAAGTCTCCGTGCGAAATAAACAAATCTTAGAAACTTTTTCGAAAACAATACAACTGCATGCTTTAACACAAAAATATTATAAAATGTGTACTTAATAACAATTAAGTTCATTTCAGATAATTTCATGCTAGGAATTTAGCCAACTGATTTTCACTTTGAAACAAGCCGGTAGCCATCTTGAAAGTCTCCGTGCGAAATATACAAATCTTAGAAACTTTTTCGAAAACAATACAACTGCATGCTATAACACAAAAATATCATAAAATGTGTTCTTAATAACAATTAAGTTCATTTCAGATAATTTCATGCTAGGAATTTAGCCAACTGACTTTCACTTTGAAACAAGCCGATAGCCATTTTGAAAAGTCTTCGTGCAAAATACACAAATCTTAGAAACTTTTCGAAAACAATACAACTGCATGCTTTAACACAAAAAATATCAGAAAACGTGTTCTTAATAACAATTAAGTTCATTTCAGATAATGCGCACGCGCAATTTTATGCTATGAATTTAGCCAACTAAAGGTGAAAATTACCAACAAAGGCTACTAAAGTTTTAGAATGTATAATTCTATTAGAACATATTGTATGAATGGTTCAACATGATTATTTTCTCGTTAATCTCAGAAAGAAAGGATTAAAGAGAATGCCACGTCATTAATCAATTTTAATCTGGTCAAAGTCGGGACTTTAGTGACGTTTTGTCCTTTTAAAGTAAATCTTAGTCGAACTTTTACTAAAAGGTGGAGTCTTTCTCAAACAGAGACAAATATTAGAATTCCCTTCCCCCTTTTTTTGTTTTTTTGTTTTGTTTTGTTTTCCTTCATTATTTCCTACACTTAATTATTTATTATTGGAAACAGGAAATGTTTTGCCTTTTTCATGGAGTCACACACATACAATGTTTTATGTAACACGTAATCCATACTTGACTTTTGTTAACATTTGTTTTTTGGGTGTGAACATAATTTGGGTCTCTTTTGGAAAGGTTGGGTCATCAATGGTCCATGATAAGAGTTTGATGGGAGGGGTCATAAACAGACACTTTCCTTTTCCCACGTGTGGTGGTGTGTGTGTGTGTGTGTGTATGTGTGAGTGTGTGTTTGTTTGATGGTTGAATTTTACAGCATGTCAACCTTGGGTTATTCTATGGCAAAGACATTTTTGTTTTATTCATTCTTATTGGGTATTCAGTTATCAATGCCGCCCTGTCGACTGCGGCATTAGAATACACCGACTGCACTCTTGCAAAGGGGTAAGACCCTTACAATGGAGCCACCTGTTGGCCCTGAGTGGCGACCCGTAATGCTTAAGGATGGAATCCAGGTGGTTGAGCAATCCATGACATGCAACTTCCCTTTGGTCCTTACTTAGGCTGGACGGGTGGTCGGAGAGGTGCCCTCCGATCAATCGGCTTGTCACGTCAAGCCTTAGTACCTATATGATTTTCCCAACACTATTACCCTTATGGTACCCAAACCCTTTTTATCATATGAGAGCTCGGTGACTGAGGATCTTCAGGTCCTGGGTATGACGTTAAACTCTAACTGATGGTGAGGTTCCAGCTCTGAATGTCTGAGGAAAGTGGAACACCCCTTCATCACCATTGCTCCCTGGTTTTCCCTGACCCAGAGTGGCAGTACCTGTTAGGGTCCCATCTATGGGTTAAATAGAAAAATGTTTATTAAAAAAAATTGAGTACCCATTAAGAATGAATTTATTTCAAAATTTGTCCGCATTAAATGACCCACTGAAGTTGATATGCCGTAAAACAAACCAACCAAACCAAACCAAACCATAAACAAACAGTTACGTATTACATAGGCAACTGTCAGTAACCAAGTGCCATTGATAGATAAAAACTTTTTTTTCTTCTTTACTGAATAGTTATCAATGGTTAATGATATATTGATGGGATGAGTCATAATCCGACAGTTTCCTTCTCCTATGTGTGTATGTGAGTATTTTCTTGGTTGGTTGGGTTTTACAGCATGTCAACCCATTGGGTTATTTTACGCCGAATATGCTTTATGTATCAATTTTTTTTAAAAGTGCGCTCTTTCTATATATTTGTGCAATTTTATTTTATAAAATAGGACTGTGTTTAAAAGTATCAGACTACTCTGACCACTTCTATGGTGCAATGGTAAGGTTCTAGCAAGTTGGTAGAATCCCCACGGCCAAGTTGACCCTGTTTTTGCCGTTTCCTGCCCGGGGATAAGAAGGCGACCCTGTGTATCGCCTGAAGGCAAGAACATGAATAAGGGAGTTAAACTGTGTGAAGTATCTACACATTAATCCTAGTCGGAAGGATGGGTAGGGGATATAGCTTAATCCCCGGTGGAATGCTAAGGAAGGTACACTTTAATTCCCAAGCAGAAAACACACACTACACTGATAATAGGGTGATGAGCCGATTCATACGTAAATAATATCATCATTCTTGATAATTACTATGTTATAATAATATATATATATATATATATATATATATATATATATTATATATATATATAGAGAGAGAGAGAGAGAGAGAGAGAGAGAGAGAGAGAGAGAAAGGGAGAGCGAGTTATTTATGAGGATTATTAAACCTAACGTCTGTATGAGTGCAGAGAGACACGCACAGAGACAGAAACACACATGCACAGAGAGAGAGAGAGAGAGAGAGAGAGAGAGAGGGGGGGGAAAGCGAGGGGGGAGAGAGGGAAAGGGAGAGAAGGGGAGAGAGAGAGTGATTTCATGAGAATTATTAGACTTAACTTTATGTGTGTGTGTGTGTGTGTGTGTGTTGTGTATGGAGAGTAAGATAGACAGAGAGAGAGAGAGAGAGAGAGGGAGAGAGAAGAGAGAGAGAGAGAGAGAGAGAGAGAGAGAGAGAGAGAGAGATATGTGTGTGTGTGTGGTGTGTGTGTTATTTTCGGAGGAACCTAATGTTCAATTTCCACAATTTTCTTCGAGGAGAGTTCTTGTGGCATAATGGCTAACTCCAGTCACGCTATTACGTTCACTTTCGGGCTATTATCTTTAGAAAAAGGCATGAAACCTCTTATTCCCCAGATTTGGCTTTAATATTACCACTACTGGTCTCCTACAAGGATGGCTTTAACATTAAATAACTCACGAAGGTTGATATGCCATTAAACGAAGAAACCAAACCAAACCAAACAAAACTATCTTCTTCGAAGTGGTCTTTCCGTTATAAATGTAGCGTCTGACACACACACACACACACACACACACACACACACACACACACACACACAATTATATATATATATATATATATATATATAGAGAGAGAGAGAGAGAGAGAGACAGACAGACAGACAGACAGACATACAGAGACAGACAGACAGATAGACAGAGGGAGGGATAACTAATAAAACTTGTCTTCTTAAAGTAAGTATTTAACCAGTCCGTCACGAGTAGCTGTGAACAAGGTCACAAGTATGGGGCATCCAGCGAGGTCGAACTCTCTATTTAGCAATAATGTATCAACCTAATATAAACCAGTTCTTTCTATGATACATCGTATATTAAAATCTTTCATTTTTTTTAATCCAAATCTGATATTAGCCCAAATCAGCTTCATTGCCTTTGTAAGCCCCCACCCCTCTCATCCCCAGAGTCAACTTTTTGGGGGTACATTTTTTATGACTCTGCTGGCCAAATTGCCAGTTTATGAGCTCCCCTGATACAACCCACAAACTATATTTTCTTAAATTGATTCCACACTTGAGGGACTCATGAAATTAGCCCCTGTTATTCAGCTGTGACCTTAAGAAACAGCTAAATGGTTCCAGTGCTTTTTTTTCTTTTGTCATTTTAAGCACAATTATCTCAAATAATTGGTGACCCCAAGAAAATATTGGCGCCCACAAGATAGCTAGGACGACATGAAGAATAATTTTTCGCACCCCCAACAGGGCTGGATATAATTGATAAATGCCAATCATTTGAATTGCACTGGCAATAAAATTGTCACCACTTCTTAAACGTCCTTTCTTTCTTAGAAATATTTTTTTTCTTTTCTTTTCTTTTCTTTTCTTTTCTTTCTTTCTTTCTTTTTAAATCTGCGTCTCCATTATATATTAGAATATGTTTCTTTATTTTTTTTTCTTCTTTTTCTTTCCTTTTCTTTCTGTTTTAAAAATCTCCGTCTCCGTTATTTTATATACCAGAACATTTCTTTCTTTTCTTTCTTTCTTTCTTTCTTTCTTTCTCTTTCTTTCTTTTCTTCTCTTTCATTCTTTCTTTTTCTTTCTTTTTTAAAAAATCTGCGTCTCCATTATTTTATATACCAGAACATTTCTTTCTTGCTTGCTTCTTTCTTCCTTTCTTTCTTTCTTTCTTTCTTTCTTTCCTTCTTTCTTTCTTTTTTTTTTTAATCTGCGTCTCCATTATATATTAGAACATTTTTCTTTCCTTCTTTCGTCTCTTTCTTTCCTTCTTTCTTCTCTTTCTTTTTTTCTTTCTTTTCTTTCTTTTCCTTCTTTATTCTTTTCTTTCTTCATTCTTTCTTCTTTTACTTTATTTTTTGTTCTCCATTATTTTATAGTTCGTATTTTATTTTCGTTTTTTTTTTGTATTTGGTTTCCATTGTTTTACTAGAAGCGGCTACCGGCGTCGCCTGGGTAGAGAGGGGATTTTTTAAAGTTAGTCTTCCAGATCCATTATTATTCAATCGTGACTTGGATCCTCGTAGAATGCCCAATTAAAATCCCTACGTAAAAAATAGACCTTGCATTGATCCAGCTACTCTGTAAAGAAATGTTAATGTCTACTATCTAAAATATTAAACGAAAAAAAACAAAAAAAAACAACATGCTGTTATCATTTAAATTTTATTTTTTAATCATCTTCACTAATATAAATCAAATCTTTATAATTTTTGCTCAAAAACCAACACCTGGTGATATCTAATATATATATATATATATATATATTTACTTTGTCGTTAATTGTTTTATTTTCGAAGTTTCCTCCGGACATACACATACACACAACTGCCCTTTATATATGTACTTGCAGGAGCTACCCACCGTCGCCTGGGTAGAGGGGATTTTTTAAAGTTAGTACTGCAGATCCATTATTACTGAATCGTGAGTTGAATCCTCGTGGGATACCCCATTTAAATCCCTATGTAAAAAATAGACCGTACATTGATCCAGCTACTTCTGATAAGGAATGTTAATGTCTCTATATCTAAATATTAAATGAAAAAAAAAAAAAAAAACAACAAAAAAACTCCATGCTGTTATCATTTAAAAATTTTATTTTTTAATCATCTTCACGAATATAAATCAAATCTCTATTATTTTTACTCAAAACCAAGCACAAGTGATATTTAATGTGTATATATATTTACTTTGTCGTTGATTGTTTTATTTCGAAGTTTCCTCCGGACATATATATACACACAACCCTTTATATATGTATAATGGATATTAGAACTTTTTTCTTTTTTTTTCTTTCTTTCTTTCTTTCTTTTTCTTTTTCTTTTCTTTTCTTTATTTCTATTAAATCTGCGTCTTCTTGATTTTATATAAAAGGATATGAGGGTCATAAAATTAGGCTGGATAAAAGAACAGTGTTTACTAGAAATTAACATTCACACACACACCAAACACATACACACACACACACACACACACACTCACGCACGCACACACACACACGCACACACACACACGCACACACACACACAGCGAGTAGAACGAGAGAGAGAGAGAGAGAGAGAGAGAGAGAGAGAGAGAGAGAGATTATACTTTCATATATGTGCATATGTGAGTAGTGTTTATATATATATGTATGTATATATCTGAGTCGGCAGAGCGTTCGGCTAGAGTCAAGGTTCCTAGTTCTATACCGGCCCTCGCCAACTCAGCGTATGAGTAGCACAGGGATTTGTGCTGGTAAAGTAAGGAGCTGGTGGTTAGGTGTTGCGCTCCACCTCAGACGCAAAAACAATTTCCTTGGTCTAGCGCTAGTGAAAAGGGGATAGACTCACTCGCTGATTGGCTGATACGACTTTAGGCCACCCCGACGGCGATATATATATTATATATATATAATATATATATATATATATATATAGAGAGAGAGAGAGAGAGAGAGAGAGAGAGAGAGAGAGGGAGAGAGAGAGAGAGAGTTGTATGAGATAATTTAGCCATTCGAGTATATCTGTTAAAGAACTAAAATCATTTCTTGTTTAATTTATATCCTCTAAACCAAGGGTTTTCAAATTCTGGGTCCCGACCCTTCAGTAAAGTCTGTCGGCCTAATGTCGGTATCAGTCAGACAGCGAGAGAGTCTATCCCATTTTCACTAGCGCTAGACCAAGGAGATTATTTTAGCGTCTGAGGTGGGGCGCCACACCTACCATCAGCTCCTCACTTTACCGCACAGAATAATACTAGTATATCCTGAATATACATTATCTTGTTGTTTTATATACATTATTTGTCAGACTTTTGAAAAAGTTATAAATCTTTTCCGAATTTTCAATGTTATATTTGCTCAATTCAATCACAACACTTAATTCAACGTTGTAACACTGAAGCTGTGTCGCTAATTTTACTCAACGAAAAAGTTATTTGTTTTTATAGGAATTGTCTGCCCTCTGAGTCAGTTGGCATTAAATAAATATCTGGTTTGATACTCTCTAACCACATTATAAGATATTACCATTGCTCAGCCAAACTATTTTAATCCATCTGATCTCGTACACAAATGTCTGCTTTTAGCATTTTATGGTCAAATAATTGACTTTCGAAACAGATAACGATAGGATGGACATGGGCTGTGCAAGAGTTGATGGCTTTAAAAATTGATCTATCCAGAATTTTATTGCACTAGAAAATACATAATGGACACTAAAAAAAACAACAAAACTTTAGCTTTTTTTTTCTTTTCGTTTCTTTTTATAATTTTCTGGTGGAAAATGAGTTGCCTTACACCTCCAAAGCTGAACACGAAAATGAATCAGCTTTCTGAATGAATGTGACGTTGTGGGAAATTACTGAAAAAAAGAAAACATTTCTTTACACCTTTGTCTACTTCTGTCTTAGTTTTCAAACTTCGATACCAGATTAAAAATTAACTGACCCTTATAAGTACACATGACTTCTTGAGTAGAAATAGACTTACAGAAGACTCTGTCTGTCTGTCTGTCTGTCTGTCTCTCACTCTCTCTCTCTCTCTCTCTCTCTCTCTCTCTCTCTCTCTCTCTCTCTCTCTCTCCTCTCTCACACACACACACACATACACGCACACACACATATACGGAAGGAGTCTTCCCGGATTCTCTGTAGCTCTGTCGTCACGGCCTTTTTAATGTGTAGACATCCTCACAACCCCTCCCCAACATAGAGGAAAATATTTTATTACAAAAATAAAAGGAAGAATACTTCATTTCGTTAATATCTCTATTTTTCCAATCATCCTGAAAAATTTAGAAGACGAACTGAGGTGTGTTTTTTTCTTCTTCATTTCGAAATGTATGTTCTGTTTTTTTAAATAAGTGCATATTGTATAAATTGATGATCCCCTTAAGCTTGGGGAAGGGGAAAAAATTTCATTGTTATCTATACATCTATATAAAAAAAAGTCGTCGGGGTGGCCTAAAGTCGTATCAGCCAATCAGCGAGAGAGTCTATCCCCTTTTCACTGGGAGAAAAGGAAAATTATAAATAATTGGGTATGACACAATTGTTGCATAGCGCCTTCTTTACCGGCACTAAATAGGTATATGTTATATACTGATCTTTTCACTAAGCCAAATCAGCATATAACGTTATATACCTTTCTTTAATTCTTACTCTGGTCGTCTATTCTTCTGGCCGGCTTTGCTTCTGATCGTCTATCATCTATCTTAGTCTGGTATATCTTCTAAGGTCTCTTCTGGTCTTCTATTGAGGATTCCGGGTCTGGTTTCTGTTGCTAGGGATTTCTTGTTATCAGAAGCCCTGTGTCATTGTTAGTTTTTAGTAATAAACACAAGACTTCGATTTATGTTGATGTTACTTTTTCCAGATCCCCACCCAGACAATCTGCGCAGATGAGGCTTACATGTTGCTAGCTCGGCTTCTAAGTTCTAACTCTAACTGACTAAGTTACTTACTTAGTATCCTTAAACCGGAAGGGGGCCTTCTATTGCCTTCCGGTTCTCACGTTCCATCCCCAGAACGCAAGGTGAGATCGAGGTCAAACGCTGTCACTCACTCTCAAGGCTATACTGATCGCCATAATGATTTCTACACTACCTTAAAATGTATTAGGGTTCCAATTATTATGTAACACAATGCCTGGCTGCACGTGTTGTCATATGCAGCATGCAGGTGCATATGCAACATGTAATGTGTGTGTGTTTATATGAATAAGTAGTTAGGTGGGTATGACATAAAGACAAGCCACATATACGTATATGTGAAGAAAAAATGGAAGTGAATCCGACGGTATGTAATATAGTGAAAAATTTGAAAAAACACAGGTTCAAATAAAATGAGTGATATTTATTCAGCCAACGCTGCAGTGTTTCAATCTGTTTAGTAGATCAGTCTCCTTATTATTCTGTGATGAATTTTACTTTTCCTTAAATCAACGAAAGCCCTGAAGAAGATCTACTAAACAGATTGAAACACTGCAGCGTTGGCTGAATAATATGACTCATTTTATTTGAACCTATGTTGTTGTTTTTTTCAAATTTTTCACTATATTACATAGGTACATGTATATATATGTGTGTGTGTGTGTGTAGATCAGAGACGGGAGATTATATGTGTATACGTATATATATGTGTATATACATATATATATATATATATATATATATATATATAATATATATATGTGTGTGTTGTGTGTGTGTGTGTGTGTGTGTGTGTGTGGTCTTGACGATCACAAGGGCTTGATGTATGGTTAAGAAACCATAAAAATAGATAAGAGATAACTGGTCTGT